>OX421493.1:44297524-44897524 GCA_949126835.1 Anisus vortex
ATGACCGAGCGGCGGCGCGTTCAGCTGACGTATAGAAGGTCCTGGGTTCGAATCCTGGGAAGGCTAGGATTTTTTTCCCCTGCTCTGATGGGTACCTGACCTTTGTTGGGATAAAGTAATGGCGGCTGTGCATTGTGCTGGTCCGAAGGGTACTTAACTTTCTCTTTTTTAAATTTTTATTTACATTTTGGTGTGTAAGGAGTTATTCCATATGTCTCTACTCACGAATGCATTGGCGGCAGCGCGTCGCTACGTCAATTCTAGGGTCTTCGAATCGAAACCTGTTACTAACACAAAGATTTGTTACCTTACCCCCCCCCCCTTTCGGCTGAGTCTACCCTCATCTCTCTCTTACATCATTTGTGGGGTGTTAAGGTGGCTGGACATCGTCCTGGCCACGCAATCTCCTCGTATGCACAAATAATTTGTTTCGTTAAACAAAAATTGTGATTGGCTATATCAATAACTGATGACCAAAAGGATTTATGTTAACTCTTTCTATACGTTTCGCCATACTGTATGCCGTATCGTTATAGCTCGGCTTGATTTTACGTATGGAAAGAGTTAAGATTTAAAAAAGAGCACACTTTTACCGAAAAAAACCACCATATTGAAATGAGACACAAACAGAAATAAACAACAGCCAATGGCGTAACGGAATTGACAAAAATTCTATCAAGTCTCATGTTCTGTTCATTCTTAGATTATCACAATCCTAACCACAAAAACAAAACAACAACAATTTTCCATTTAGTAACGTGGACTGCATCTATAACATAACATGACTTAATGGATGACTTGTTTAAACAAAATAGTTTTTTCAATACTCGAGTCAACATATCATTTATTTTTTTTTAAACATAAGATATTTTTTTAATGATCCCCCCTCCTGTTGTTTCGTGACTCTATTGACGTCTTGTCCCCATTGGATCGTTGCCATGGCGATCACATAATAAACACTTTGACGTCTTCACGTCTTAAAGCTTAGCATTGTAACGTGATTGTGTAATGATTTCACGGGTAATTGTGTTACCACTTATATTAGCGACGGTGGCTTTTGACGGCAAGTTAATGATTTTTCAAAGAAATATAAAAATATGAGATATATTTTTTGAGGTATATATATGTATATTGAAAGAGAGCTATGGACAGCTAGACAGAGAAATAGATATATAAATAAATAGATAGATAGCTAGAGAAAGACCGTCAGAATCAGACGGATAGTTAGCGAGAGACTGACGGGCAGATAAACGAACAGATAGAGATAGATAGAGAGTAAAGATAATTAGTTAGATAGGTTTTTAGTTACAGGGAAATGAGAGATACTTAGATAATAAAGACGGACAAACCGATAGATAGATTTATAGATTGATTGACTGATATATAGGTAGATAGTTAGATAGATGATTACGCAGATAGGTAGATAGATGGATGGACTAATTGATAAATTGATAGCTCGATAGATAGATAAAAAGATAGATAGATCGATAGATCGATAGATTGATAGATCGATAGATAGATGGACATATCGTTAGCTGCATGGATAGATAGATATAAAGATAGATTCATTTATTCATTTATTAATTGATTGGTAAATGGATAGATGGATAAATCGATTAATAGATACATAGAGAAATAGAGAAATGGATTATTAGGAATACTTTTTTAGATAGTTTTTAGATAGATACCAATTCATCTGACGAATTGTAACAAAATCTAGAAAGTACTAGATCCTATTTCCCGGCATGCCCCCGTGTTGTTGTTGTGGTTGTCTGACTTCATTATGCAGGCTGGCACCACCTGACCGGAAATTGTAATCTTCGCGACCTGTTCTGATCGTCTCTTTATGGCCCAATATTCTCTGTGGGAATGGTCTCCCTTTAAACCCTGGACAGCTAAATTGCAGACTGCCGATTAAGTCCGGGGAGAGATAGAGTGTTGGGGGGTCGGAGGAGGTGGGATGAGGGATGGTGGTAGAAGGAGGGAGAAAGGAACCTAGGAAGAGAATTGATTGCGGTGACAGTACTGAACCTCTGAATAGAATTAATTGATAAAACCATGATTTATTAAATGAATGGACCTGGAATTTTAATTCTTAGTTAAAGCAAAGACTATAATACGATGGACCGCTTGCTCTACTTTTAGATCTTTTATGTTCTTTTTTTTCCGTGCACTTCCAATAACGCTGTCTTAAATTACTTCTACGCTCCTACGTTTGCCTAAATGTTTCCACTGTATACAACTTTCGATTTAAATTTTAATTTTTCATTGAGAAAATCATAGCGATTAAATAAGACGGAAGTGTACCGCGAATCGGAATTTCCGAAAAGAAGCCACTCAAGTCATCAAATAGCAGAAATATTAAAGCAAGCGGTCCACCTTATTAGTCTTTGGTCAAATCAATAAATTTTTTAAAGTTCTTTTATATCTTGACTCTGTTTTTATGTTGTTGTTTTTTTTTTCATAAAATAATTTCTCTATGCTTTTTGTTTTAAAATTTTAAGTTGTTTAATTATAGATTTCCAGAATGTTACATTTACTATGGTGTTTTGTTCCTTTTGGTTTTTCCTGTTACATATTTTTTTTTTTTTGTGTTGCAATGAGGATAAAACTAAATTACAAATCAAGGCATGTTATATGGCCAAAGGTTCGAGTCGATTAACCTTCGTGGCGGCAAATAGTTATTGGGGTCGAAATGAAATAGGTCGTTGCCACTGAACTGAATACGCGAGACATGTTACGCAGAAGCTGATGTCATGTGCATGTGGCGCCGGTAAAGGAAGGTGGGAGTAAAGGATGGCGCCCTTTCTTCTCCACCTGATGGTGTTTCTGTATGTTTAGAGATATGTCACGGTAGAGACCGACCGAAACCGAATATCGGTCGGTCTCTATGTCACGGTATTTAGTTATTTGTATTCGGTCGGTCTCTATGTCACGGTATTTAGTTATTTGTATTCGGTCGAATAGTTTGGTCCGATTTGTTCGTATTTCATAAGAAAACCTCCGATTGGCTATTTTTTTTAATAGAGTCTACAGATAGACGAACGGACTGACAAACAGTTGAATGAATCGAAAGAAAGTTAACTGGATATATGTACTCTTTCTTTCCAAGTGACATTCGGGCATGGAATGGGTTGCCTGAACAAACCAGGAAAACCAGTAACTTGACATCATTTAAAACATTAATAAACATTAATAAAGATGCAAGACTAGACTATTATTATCTTTAGAAATTACATTGTTTACATATTCATTCTGCAGCTGTCTGCTTAGTTTCTGAGTTAAATGTTTAATTTTTAGGTATTTTTTATGTAGACTAATTGAATTAGTTGCCTTAAACTTCTTGAATAGATTTTCTTTTTGTTTACACAGTTTCTTTAGTTTAGTGTTAAACCAACATTTGTTAATTTTATTTGATGTTGGCACAGAGTCAGCCATTATTGCTTTTAAGTTGGTTTTTATAAATTGCCAAATATCTTCAACTGGACTATCTATATTGTATTTAGTAAGAAAATTGGTTTGGAATTTTATTGCTGCTTGATGTAGTTCTGTTGTGTTACATTTATTCCAGAGATAAATTATTCTTTTAGGTTTCTTGCTAATTTGGATTTTTATTTTGTTATTTACTCTGACAATATCATGATCTGAAAGTCCAGGGATTATTTCATAATCTAATACTAGTCCTGGTCTGTTCGTTAAAAATAAATCTAGTATATTATGGTTTCTTGTTGGTTTTTTATTAATTTGGTCTAAGTTTAGATTTTGGATGGTATTGATAAACATTTCATTTATTTCTTTTGTGTTTTGGTGCTTTTCTATAGAGTAGCTATTCCAATTTATATCAGGGAGGTTGAAGTCCCCCATCATCCAAATTATAGCATTTTTATATTTAGTTTCAATACTTGTCAGCTGATTACACAGATCAGACATGTACTCTGATGTTGAGTTTGGTGGTCTGTAAACACTGCCTACAATTAGTGGTTTGGAATTAGGTCTGCTTATTTTACAAAATACTGACTCTATGTTATTTTGAGGTTCTAATTTAATTTCTTCAGCTATTAGGGTAGATTTTATGGCTAGTAAGACTCCTCCATGCCTGTCTGACCTATCTTTCCTAAAAATTTCATAATTATTATTGAATATCTTTATGGACAGAGCGTCTGTAATATAAGATAAGATAAAAAGGTAAATAAAAATATTTATAAATACATAAATAGATTAATAGATAAAATAATATAAAGGTAAATACATAGATAGATACACATTTAGTTAGACAGTTGGATAAATAGATAGATATATACAAAGTTAAGTCAACAAACTGATGAATAGATAAATAGAAGAAAAAATGAATAAAAAAAGTTGATTGATAGAGAGAATAAAATTACTCACTTCGAGATTAAATTAACGAGCGTAAGAGAGAAAAGGAGAGAGAGAGGGGGGAAGAGAGAGAGAGAAAGAGAGAGAGAGAAAGAAAGAGAGAGAGAGATAAAGAGAGAGTGAGAGAAAGAGAGAGAGAGGGGAAGAGAGAGAGAGGGGAAGAGAGAGAGAGAAAGGAAGAGAGAGAGGAAGAGAGAGAGAGAGAGAGGAAGACAGCAATAACTATTCATGACTCTTCATAAAAATAAAAAGTTCTATTTTATCGCCCAGAAAAAAAGCAATAAAGTTTTTTGTATTCACACTCTGCTCCACTCTAAAATTAAATCAAACCAGTTTCGGTCACATCCGGGTTTTTATTTTTTATTTTTTACTTCGCATTCCCAATTCCCATTCGTCTGCCAGACTGTTGTAGGTCTATATGTCTGCGAGGATGTCTCTTGGGAATCGTGTCACACTTTTCAATTCAAAGTCTCGTTCCGATTGTTACCAAAGTAGAATTATTTTTGTTTACTTAGGATGGTGTCATTTATTTTTTTCTCCAGATCCAGTGGCGTATTTAGGCATGCTCCATTTGTTCCATTGGAACAGGGGCCCCCACAAAAAAGGGGCCCCCACACAACCCAAAATGATTTTTTTTCTTTGTGACATCTCCATTCTTTCGTTGAAAATGCACAATAAAATTCCCTTATGGCTTAAAATTTTAAGCGCTCCATTCCAACCAAGCTAAGTACAACATACAATGTATGATTTTACAGAATGTAACAGGAATTAACGGCAGCTTTTTTGATGTATGTGAAAAGCAGGGGTGAGGCCACGAGGGGCCCCACATAAATTTGGGAACAGGGCCCCCACAATCTTAAATACGGCCCTGTCCAGATCTCAAACATTGGGCTGATATTGGGGGAAACAAATGTGGATATACTGATATGTTGGTGTAGCACTGTAAGAATAAATATGAATATTTATATAGCGCATCTTTTCATTCTATTGCATTTAGTAGGTCTATGCTACACTGAAGACGTGGTGGACGTCCTAGAGTCCTAGAGCTATTTTCTTTTAAATAAAAAAAAACTAACCCATAAAAACCAAGTTTTTATTATACTCCCTTTCTTTGTAAACTAAGTTTACCATCATGTAATTAAATAATTGCGGTTACTTATTTCCTTGAACATTTGTACGGCTTTAAAAAAAAAAACTTTTTATAATAGGACACGAATGTAAACATGAAAAAAAAATTTCCCTTCTTTCACAAAGCTAGAGCGCAAAGTTTGATAAAATCATAAAAAAAATCTCAGCGTGACAAAAAAACTTAAAAATTTGGTCCGGCATTTTCAACGTGAAACCAAAACAAACCGTTAAATGTTCAAAATTATTGTATAATTAAGTTTTTTAAACTGAAAATTTGATAGAATGTATTGTAAGTCGTTATAAGTCTGTTGCCCAAGTTTCAGCTCGATTGGACGACGGGAAGTGGTCGAAAAATCGATGCAAAGTTTTACAAGCAGATTACATGCAGACAGACAGACGGACAGACCGTATGAGCTAAGAGAAAGGGAGTAAAAACATACAACAAGAATAACATTATGGGTGTTCAACTTCCTAGAAATAAAACCAATGAAAAAAACTGAACCAATGCCTTCAGGTGCCCAATCAAATTGTTTGTTATTGAATTAAAAAAAAGACGTTGACACGTGACCTTCAAGGCACATGTTGGATAATCTCACAAGATAATGAAACAGTTTTGCAACAGCCAAAAGTTCAAATCCCTTGTTTTTTAGGTCAGTGACTCTTCCTTCACTTCCGCCTCCAGTTTATTGTTTTGTTGTATCTGTTGGTTTACTTTTTGTTTTTTTTACTTTTTTTTCTCCTTTTTTTTTTTTTGTTGAATATGTTTAGTAGTTTACTTTATGTATTATTGCTGCCTTCATTTTTTTAAAAACATTTTACACCTTTTTTTTTTGTTTTCGCTTTCAATTTTTTTTTCATTAATTTTTGAAAATGAGAATTAAAAAAAAAACGTGGCATAAACAAAAAAAAATACAACTTTAAAAAAACTACTTTTAGAAAAAAAAAAAAAAATCTCATCCTTCGTGTAAAGCAGAGCTGTGGGAGGGTGGGGGAAAGAGATGACTGCTGCATTATCACCGTAAGGCGCCATAATTCAATAAGAGGAGTAACTCCCTGTGATTAAAGAAACGGTTAAGTTTCCCTGAGACCATAAGCTATTCCCCCCCCCCCTCCCGAATACACTTTTGGAAATGGCTGACGCTGAGTGAGCTTCCGGTATTAGTTGTAAGAAGGCGCAAATTATCACCACCTCAACAGCGGTAACTAAAGGAAGACGTTCTAAATGTCTCACCTAGCGGTATACAAAGAAATGTCTTAAAATGTTTATACAAAGACATGTCTTCAAGTGTTTATATACAAAGAAATGTCTTCAAATGCTTATATACAAAGAAATGTCTTCAAATGTCTATACAATGAAATGTCTTTAAATGTTTATCCAAAGAAATGTCTTCAAATGTTAATACAAAGAAACGTCTTCCAATGTTTATACAAAGACATGTCTTCAAATTTGTATACAATGATAAATCTTCAAATGTTTATACAAAAAAATGTCTTCAAATGTTTATCCAAATAAATGTATTCAAATGTTTATACAAAGAAATGTCTTCAAATGTTTATACAAAGAAATGTCTTTAAATTTGTATACAAAGATATATCTTCAAATGTTTATACAAATAAATATCTAAAAATGTTTATCCAAAGAAATGTCTTCAAATTTTTATCCAAAGAAATGTCTTCAAATATGTTAGTTATCCAAAGAAATGTCTTCAACTGTTAGATCTAATACAAAGAAATGTCTTCAAATGTTTATCCAAAGAAATGTCCTCAAATGTCTATATAAAAGAAATGTATATAAATATTTCACTTATACAATGAAATGTCTTCAAATATTTAACTTATACAAAGAAATGTCTTCAAATATTTCACTTATACAAAGAAATGTCTTCAAATATTTCACTTTTAAGACACATCTACTTAAACCCTATGTAGTTTTCGTCTTATATTAAAATATAACGTGTTCAGCCCCCTCCCCGAACCATCCGCACCTATTTAAAGAAACTTTAAACATCATACATCTACATACAGAACTATTTCTGAAGACGCCCTTGTTGACAAACACGGCCGACTTGCAAGTTAAGTTTTGTTTTTCCAATATGTGTTTTGTTTGTAGGGGTCACCAAGTAGTATTTAAAATAATAATAATAATAACTATTTATATAGCGCATCTATCCATGCTATAATAGCATGCTCAGTGCGCTGAGCAAGAATACTTTGCTCCGCGAGCGTACTGTCCAAACAGTACACAGTCACGAGGTGGGATACGTCTGTAGGAACTGTTCATTGAAATCAGCGCCTCGATTTGGTTCGTGTTTGTGTGTGTGCGTGGTAAATATTCTGAGATAAATAAATAGGTCAACACACGGTTAGACGGACGGACAGGTGGACGGAGAGACGGTGGACAGACAGAATGGTAGGCAGAAAAACAGACATTAAAGTTGACAGAAAAACAGACTGAAAATTAGACATAAAAAAGACAGTAACACAGATGGAAAGTCAGACATAAAAGGGGCAGATAGACATGCATAAAGACATATAGAGAGACATATTATATACGGGGGGGGGGGAGGAGGGGGGGGAGCGGAAATACAGACGGAATGACAGTAAGGCAGCCATACATACAAACAGGTATGTCAAACGGGTATAGATCTTGGGTAACTCGGTAGCCTGAAGCTCAGAGAAACAGATAGATAAATATTTACACTATTAATAGATAGAAAGTTATATACATAGAAAAGTATGGTCAATATTTAGAGAGAGAGAGAGAGTGAGGGAGAGAAAGAAAATTAAGAGCGATAGAGCTGAAAAGGAATTAGAGTAAAAGAGAAATGAGAATGAAAAGGAGAGACAAAGAGAGAGAGAGAGAGAGAGAGAGAGAAAAGAAAAGAGGGAGAGAAGAAGAGAAAGAATGAGAGGTCACTGGGTTTTACAAATCGTCATCTTGATAAACACATCCTGATATATCGGATATCCGACAAATCCAAAGTAACCTTTCCATCTACCATACACAACATTTAGCTGCTCTCCTCCCTCCCTCTCTCTCTCTCTCTCTCTCTCTCTCTCTCTCTCTCTATCTCTCTCTCTCTGTGCACAAACACACATCACGTGCACATAAACACACACAAAATTCCCCAAATAAATACCTGCAGGAAATGTCTTGACTCCGCTACGTAACAGAATGTAACCTTAACAAGAGCAAGAGCGAACAACAACAACAATAAGACGCATTAATGGCGTAGTATCCATTCCTTATGAAGTAAACATCGCTGAAGTTGCCGTCATTTAAAAATGCGGACAAGTGTTCCACGAAATAAAAACCTGCGTGCGTTCACATTCGCTGCGCATGCGCACAGTCAGGTAAAGAAGATCAACTTTCGATTTCCTTTTTTTTAAAGAAAAGACTAAAAAAAAATCTTTTGGATGGTTATCACAGCTTTAACCTTCAACTGCGCATGCGCAATATATTGTTGTGAGCGCGTGCTTGTACTTCTTGGGGACCCCGCCCCTCCCACACCATCCCTCAACCTTCAGTTTCTTTATAAATAGCACGTGCCGGTAGCGCTTCCTCTGCCCCCGGTCTCCATTGATGACGCGGCGGGTCGAGCGCGTTGCTTTGATGCTCCGGACGAACGTAAGAAGGTACCCAGTGATTGGTTGGAATCGATTACAGATTGGAAGCATCCTACCCCCCCCTCTCCCCACCCCGGCAACCCGTGTTTTCTTTTCGTCGACGTCAACGGCCAATCGATGATTGAATGGTTTCCCAAAGTATGCACCATGGCGCCCTGGAGGCGGGGGTGGCGGTGGGGGTGGAGGTGAAGCCGCGGTGTCTTTATAAAAGCCCCCCCCCCCCCCCCGAAATATCGTAAAATGTTTTCGATGAAATTGTATTTTTAAAAAATGTTAAATCTCTGGCTTTGAGCTGTTATGGAAAAGGGCACCATGGTATATACCCTAGTTCTAAAAACAAAATGGCGTCGCGGAAGGAAATAGTTAGGCAACCACTGGTGTAAGCTTTTGAGGCGGGGGAAGCGGGGGGGGGGGGTGACGGGGTCGTTGTTGTGGTTGGTTCTATACCACAGATTTTAATGTTTAAATTTAATTGATCAAACTATAAAACAAATCCCATAATAGGAAAGTGTTTTTCTTTTCGGGAAGAGGGGGGGGGGGGGAAGTAATGTTCCATTCATGGATATTAATAGAGAAGACAACTCTATTCAGTTTCACGTTCATAGCGGTATTTTGCATTATTTGACCTTGACGTAATTATCTCTGTATTTCCCCTTGCATGTGGAGCCAAGACCCTTAGACACATATCTCTAAAATTTCACCAGGTCTACTATCCCTACTCTTTCTTTCAAAAATTCACTTTACAGAGCATGTGATCAGAGGCGTTGCCAGTATTATCGGTATGCGTGGCAGTTTTCTATTTTTTTTTATTGGGGTGAAGGTATGTCGGTCAAGAATACAGGCGCGATTTCTAGAAGCAGACGTGGCGGAACCAGTTTTAAATGATTTCAAAACATACCTCCCTGTGGCGTGCTGGTCTAAGATTCTGTCACCGAGCCTGCAATTAGCCTAGGCTATCAGTGCAGACTTAGTGGATAACTCAGCAGGTACACAGGGTGATGGGGAGGGGTGATTTAGGCAGGTTTTCTAGGTGGTATGTGGTCCCGAAGTGCAGATGATTCCTAGGTGATTCTAAGACAAATTTATATCCAGGTTTCGTTTGGCTCGTTAATACGTAGGTTGAGTTAAACTGTTGACTAATTGACACTGTCACTGGACGTCACACAAACAGGTATTCTATCAATCGATAAGCAAGGCGTATTGTAACAACGAATATTTTATTCACGTGAAAGTCCGTATTCAATCATTGATGACATGAGCACATAATTCATACAATCCAAATACAAGTGATAAAGAGTGTACATTTAATCATAGGCTTAAACTACATGTAGCAGATAGTCCTAACAAGGACTCTACAACAGACTATAGCACCGCTAGGTGCTATTGGAGCTCGGGGCATCCAACCCTCGAGACTCCTTAAGCCAGACTGACCTAAAACTAACTTACATTTACATTACATGTTAAACAACAAGTTAGGTTGCAACTCCCCACGTGATTGTAATGAGGGGGGAGGGGCAAGGGTAAGATTGACCAGTAGATAGCGTATCCGATTGGTCAACATGTCTCTTCAATTCAACATTTGATTGATTGGCATGTGAAAATAAGTACCAAACGGTAGTGGGGAGGGGGTGCGGGGGGGGGGGGGAGAAGACGCGGCGGTAGGGAAACTTCGAAGGCCCTGTGTTGTTGGTCAGAGTTTTCTCTCTTGTCCGTCGGGGTCCTGCATCAAAGATTCCAAGTTCCCTATTCTCTGACCAGGGGAAGAACCATCATTGAGATGTGAGTTTCCTGTGATCTGGTCGAAGAGACTGTGGGGTGGGGGGGGGATTAGCTTGGTTGCGTCAGGTATGACCCTGGCCTTGTTCCGAGGGCATGGGGCGGGGAGGGGGGAGGAACACACACGTGCTACAACATTTATAATGTACATGAATGGGAACTAATATCAATGACTAATCGTATAACAATAAGTAATATACTGATAAGCATGCAGAACGTATACATATATGTAAATAAAATTCAATGCAAGCTAAATACTTTAATCTTAAATATTATAGGAGATAGAAAGGAAAGACACATTCTTACTCCAATCAGACATTCAATAGTGGCACATAGTGTCAGTGGTTTGTACGTACATATGAGATGATTATAGTATCTTATAAGAGCGGATTACATCTAAGACCTTCCTTAGTTGAGTGTGACGTTAATCTTCTCCCCAAAACGCCACACCTGCCCCGCCATGTTTTAAAGCTTTCATATAATGAAAGATTTGACCCATTAGAGGTAGGCCTACTGCATTTACTATTTACACTATGAGTGTTCTGGACCATCGAAGCGAAGCGGGTGGTCATCGCTATGGGGAAGAGGGGGGAGGTCGAGACAAGGCGGTAAGGGATGACGGGCGAATATTTTTACGTTTCTATTGAGGGCGGAGGAGAAAAGCATGCTTTAGCGTTTCTTACAGTACTTTAAATCTATTCCGGCATAATGCTTAGTCTAGGTTCGTCCCATTTATTTGCGAGCTATTGACACGGTTTATTCATTTTATCGTTTGTCTGTGACTGTCTTAGGTCCTTACTTTTTCATATATTGATAGTTTGATAGGCACTAGCTAGGAAATCTATTTATTTCATGCTTTCTATGTGCTATAAATGCGGGATTCACTTTATTATAATAATTATAAGCATAATAATAATAATAATTCGACCTCGGCAGTAGGGTCCACGAAATTGGAGGAAGTCCGAGACGGGATGCCAAAACTGGGTGATAGGGATCGAATTGCTGATCGAACTATCAGGTCCACCAGTTCACTCCCTGCCTCGCGCTAAAGCGGACAGGTGAGGGGATCTGGCTCACACGTAAATATCAGGGGATCTATGACGGAGTCATAGAGGGTGGGGCAGCGGAGTCCTTTGCTTAACGTATTGGTACATGCATTATTGGCCTAGTGAACATTCTTCAGGGGGGGGGGGGCGGCGGCGGGCGTTGTGTGGGCGCGTGCAGCTGACCCCAACACAAGCCTAAACACTAGTGTTTCTGATCACGTGGATTCTGATTTCTCACGCGCGAGTGACTTCTAGTGGGGGGGGGGGGGGCGGAGTAAGGCGGTAGTCAAGTCACCTCTGGCGCGATAGGCCAGGAAATTGTATCAATGTTGTCGTTCGTTTGCAATTATTGGGCCCTAGAGCTAAAACACGGACATAGCTTCACTTTAATTGTTACACTATTCGCTTCTCTTCTTTTCTCAAGCAACACATTTCTCCTTGTTTAACAGTGTTTAAGCAGCGACGGAATGGGGGGGGGGGGGCTGGCAGTGGGCGTACATTACTTTGGCTATAGTAAAGATTAAATCGTTCTACTTTCTCAATTCCCGTTTTATAAATTTGTAAGATCGGTAGAGAAGCAATTATTTAATTCGCTACCAATAATATCTCTGTACGTACATTTGACCACTACATATACGCCACTCACCGTTTTATTTATACACATTCATTTTCTTTCACGCTAGACCACGGGGTCTTGCATCTTGACGTCAGAGTGGTCTGGCACATCAGATGACATCGGATGACATCAGTTGTGTAGCGCTTTAAGAACAGTCAATTGGCCCGTAGGCAGTCTTTAAATCTAACACATTTATTATCCAACGGTTGTGTAAGGAACACAGTTCATCAACAGTTAATATATACACATGGTAATCCGATAACAGTTAATATATTCCAATCTAAAGGCAATAATGTCAGCTTCCAGGAAACGTACTGCACATGACAGTTTAATCCAGTGCGAAATTGGCTGTAAGTATCCAAGAATTATCGCTGAATGGGCGAACATTATATGCAATGTTGAAGATTTCAGGCTGGATTGAGGCCCGGTGGGCGCGAATATTTTCAGTGTTTCTCAGGGCGGGTACTGGTTCACAGTATTTGGCGGACATAGTTATGCGATCTGGCAAATAATTTCGTTACGCATGAGCTAATCCCAAGCAGAAATGTCGATATGCCTATTGACTATCGGCATTCGGCAAGCATATACAGTGTACAGAGTTGTACAGGAGCTAATCCGAGCAGGAAACGACTTTGTTATTGGTGGCGCTCTGGCCGACATCTAACATAATAGAGCAAGTTATCCAAACACGAGTGGCGATTTTGTTATTGTGGCGTGAAGCCGACAAATAAACGTAATACAGCAAATAATCCGAACAGGCAAGGCGATATATTTCAAGCGTATAGCGTTGGCAGAAACAAGAGTTGACGTATAATTCTACGATGATAGATGAGTGTTTGCAGTGGAGTCAAATAACACAGTTCGCTCACCTGATGAAACCTTAAGCCCCCAGTCTTTCATCACGTGAAGAATATCATAGCACAGAGTTCAATGTTGAGCGTGAGTACTTATCCATGTACGTCAAGCAAAACTAATTCCGGCACGAGCCCACAGGTGTGGCGTGCTGGTCTAAGATTCTGTCACCGAGCCTGCAATTAGCCTAGGCTATCAGTGCAGACTTAGTGGATAACTCAGCAGGTACACAGGGTGATGGGGAGGGGTGATTTAGGCAGGTTTTCTAGGTGGTATGTGGTCCCGAAGTGCAGATGATTCCTAGGTGATTCTAAGACAAATTTATATCCAGGTTTCGTTTGGCTCGTTAATACGTAGGTTGAGTTAAACTGTTGACTAATTGACACTGTCACTGGACGTCACACAAACAGGTATTCTATCAATCGATAAGCAAGGCGTATTGTAACAACGAATATTTTATTCACGTGAAAGTCCGTATTCAATCATTGATGACATGAGCACATAATTCATACAATCCAAATACAAGTGATAAAGAGTGTACATTTAATCATAGGCTTAAACTACATGTAGCAGATAGTCCTAACAAGGACTCTACAACAGACTATAGCACCGCTAGGTGCTATTGGAGCTCGGGGCATCCAACCCTCGAGACTCCTTAAGCCAGACTGACCTAAAACTAACTTACATTTACATTACATGTTAAACAACAAGTTAGGTTGCAACTCCCCACGTGATTGTAATGAGGGGGGAGGGGCAAGGGTAAGATTGACCAGTAGATAGCGTATCCGATTGGTCAACATGTCTCTTCAATTCAACATTTGATTGATTGGCATGTGAAAATAAGTACCAAACGGTAGTGGGGAGGGGGTGCGGGGGGGGGGGGGGAGAAGACGCGGCGGTAGGGAAACTTCGAAGGCCCTGTGTTGTTGGTCAGAGTTTTCTCTCTTGTCCGTCGGGGTCCTGCATCAAAGATTCCAAGTTCCCTATTCTCTGACCAGGGGAAGAACCATCATTGAGATGTGAGTTTCCTGTGATCTGGTCGAAGAGACTGTGGGGTGGGGGGGGGATTAGCTTGGTTGCGTCAGGTATGACCCTGGCCTTGTTCCGAGGGCATGGGGCGGGGAGGGGGGAGGAACACACACGTGCTACAACATTTATAATGTACATGAATGGGAACTAATATCAATGACTAATCGTATAACAATAAGTAATATACTGATAAGCATGCAGAACGTATACATATATGTAAATAAAATTCAATGCAAGCTAAATACTTTAATCTTAAATATTATAGGAGATAGAAAGGAAAGACACATTCTTACTCCAATCAGACATTCAATAGTGGCACATAGTGTCAGTGGTTTGTACGTACATATGAGATGATTATAGTATCTTATAAGAGCGGATTACATCTAAGACCTTCCTTAGTTGAGTGTGACGTTAATCTTCTCCCCAAAACGCCACACTCCCTCACCACCATAATTAGCTTTTTTTTTAATCATGATAATAAGAAACACTTTTTTTTTTAATTGCAAAAAGTTAGTTTTTACTTGCTTTAAACCCAAACTTAACGATTTTCAGAGCAAGTCTAGACTCCTCTAGATGATGTAACATGCCGTCATTGAAGAATAATTTACTATCTGAAAGTTGTTAACAAAAATTGCATGCTCGACGGATTTGGTTTTAGAAGGACCTGTTATGGAATACCGGAATAACATAATGTTTATTTAATAATTAACCAAAAGAAAGATAAAATAAGATGAAGAGCCTCTCCGTCCCCGTTGACCCTTTGTCATCAAACGATGCACCCAGGTAATTAGGGGCCTAACCATAAAATCACAACAACAAAAAAATAAAAAAATATTTCCAGTTTAATATTAGCATGTTTCGATTCACATTATTGTCATTACCGTATGAGTAATACAATACGTTACGTGTAGTTAATTAAGTTAAACTTGTTAGAGTGGTAATTTCATTTTAAAGATGCGGGGTTGTTTTTTTATGTGACGTCACATCGTTTAACCCGTTCACTCCCGGCCCTCCCACGCATCACATATCTTCACACAAATGTTTGAAGTCATTTGATAGGTGCCTGTCGTCATTTATTATGGTAGTAGTTGAGGTTTCCCTTTTTTTTTTTTGCAGGTCACTTTTCTTTTTTACTCTTGTGTGGTACTGGTATAACTTTTGACTTGTTTCCCAGTATACTTACTTACTTACTTACTTACTTACTTACTTACTTACTTACTTACTTACTTACTTACATACTTACTTACTTACTTACTTACTTACTTACTTACTTACTTACTTACTTACTTACTTACTTAATTAATTAATCCTCTTCGCTCCGAGTGGATCATAAGGCATACATTTGGTATTAATTGACAATGATCATTCGTTAAATAAAATATAAACTGATATATATAAAAACACACCGCCCCCACAAAAACAAAACAAAATACTAACAACTAACATACAACTGTTAACCCCTTCCAAAAAAAAACACAAAAAAACAGACGAAGCAAGTATCGTCCACCCCCCCCCACACACACACACACAAACCCACACACTTAATTAGTCTGACAGTCTGGCCTCAACACCTTTGCAGCGGAAACACTTCTGGAATCAATGAGATCAAAACTCTGCTCTGTTAAAGAAAAGGTAAGAGATCAACCTGATTAGAGCTGACATTGTTTCAAAAAGAATCCATCATGACGGGAGCTTCATGCCCCCCCCCCCCACACACACACACACATGTATCGTCATTAAATCATAACCATCAAAGTGACAGCATAAATCTTAACTTGTTATCTTTTTTATTCCTTCTCAAGCATCTCTTCATCTTAAACGAATTAACCCTTGCCCAGCCTGTTATGTAAGTTAGTTACAATTTATCTGTGTATGTTTTTATCCTTCTATAATAAATTAAATCTATTATCGTATATTACTTAGTATAATATGATACATGTGCTTCTTCTGATTACGAAAAAAAGCTCTTGTCTAACAGTGATAGTTAGTTCTATAGCGCGTCTTTCCGTGTCTAATTCAGTAGCTGTTGACCGATCCCTTTTGCCGAGATTCTTCCACGGGGCTGCTGGACTAGGTCGTTTTAGTTGGTGCCACACACCTCGGCCCTTGTCAAGTTCGTCCCAGCTCTTAACCTATTGTGCTGACACCCACGCACGGATCGTTCTGCGAGCGCTCTCGAGTGAGGACGAATCACTTGGATCGGGTACCAGGGACCCCCTTATTGGCCTAGGACTCCTGCATGGCCCGGTATCCACTGCAACGCCACCGCCCCCCTCGTGCCTGGAGATAACCGGAAGCAGTAGGGCAAATTGACCAGTCCATGACCCCCAAGCCGTTTTGGCCTGGAGTATTGAAAGCGCATCAGTGAAGACAACCACATCGGCTAGAGCTACCGACCTTTCTTCAGACGTTGTACCGATCGCTTGATGGCAATATTATGGTGTCTTCCATCTCTGCTTGGTAGCTTAACATCGGTAAGTTAAACTGAGAGAAGTAAAATGTTAACACAATTTTTTAAAGTCTACATCGAAACATAAAGCTCACTGGTTGTTGTTTTAAAAGGTTTATAATTAGTTTAGGCTTAGGTTTGTAAATATTGTTTTTTAAACCCTACAGCCGACATGTGCAGTCAATAAAACCTCAATAAATGCAAGTTGCGGAAGATGTTTTTACAACAGTAGACTAATAGGATGCATTGAGCTGGTGTGTGTGTGTGTGTGTGCTTATGTGTGAAGTGTGTGTGTGTATGTAGTTTGTGTATGTATATATACATAGAAGTCTAAATGTGTTTATATATGTTTCAGTGATTTTTTTTTTTCAAAAACTGTTTTGTATGGTTAGTTTTTGGCTTTGTTTTTTTTTTTAAGAATTCTTTTTTTGAACTTCCTTTCTCTGTTCCGAGTGACCGAATTTTGGGAAGGCTAATTAACTTACTTTCCGTCATGGTATCATCAAAAATGAAACTTTAGCAAATTGACGTGTTGTTACTTATGACAAAACAAAATTTCACATTTTTTAGCCACATCTCCCACCTAACACACACGTTTTTAAACTGTTTTTTATGAATATTATTTTTTTTATTATTGAACGTTGCTGACTGACATACATGTGTATTTGCCCCCATTGGGCTAAATATATTCTCTCTCTCTCTCTCTCTCTCTCTCTCTTATATATATATATATATATATATATATATATATATATATATATATATATATATATATGACATATATATAGCTATGTGATTTCTCATTGTTTTAAATCATTTTTAGCGCTATTAACTTTTTTTTATGTGTTTCCTCCCTTGTGAGTTGTAAAGAAAAAAATCTCCTAACGCATAGCAATAATGGATGTAAAGAATTTATATGAAAAACCTTTTTTTTATATAGGGGCTGTTTAAGTTTTGTTTTTTTATGTTGCTTTTATATTCTGAATATATTGAGCTAAACCTGTTCAAATCGGTCATCTCTTTATTCTAATATCAGGATTTTTGTATTTGTCTATTAAATCATTATCTTTCTTTTCTAGGTCAGTGGGAAACAAATAGAATGTATTATCATAATGATCGATCTCTTACAAACACTTACGCACACAGAAATATACACTCAGATAGATGTATATGTATATATATATAATAGATGGATAGAGTGAGATAGATAGACAGACATAAACAGATACAAGAGATAGATGGATAGAGATATGTATATGATAGATAGATACATAGATATTAAATAGAGAGATAGACAGAAAGATAGATATATAGTTAGATAAGAAGAAGATACATGGCTAGTTATAGAAATAGATAGAGAGATGATAGATTGATAGATAGATAGATAGACGGATAGATGATGGATAAACATATGGATAGATAGAGATACATGATAGTGTTTGATGACAGAAGTTGAAAGATTAAGTGACAGTGATCATAAGGGAGAACAATTATTGCTATTAAAAAAAATGTTCTTCCCAGAGTGATAGAAGATAGCACCAGTGAGTCCAATGAAGCGTTATGTTTCATCAACTCCTTCGTGTGTTCAGCGTCGCCTATCCGTTCCAAAACCTGGCTGAGCACAATCAATCGGTTAAGAACCTAAACGTGATTTCTGATTTCCAATCAAGCCTAAATTACGTTATGACCTTAATTAAGGGCCCAGACAGACACGAAGGTTGACCCAGGGGTGGTTAACGTTCCTGTCAATTTCCCGTTGGTTGTGGCTTCAAATGGACGAGGGATGAGAATGGAGGGGGGGGGGGGGTATGGCCGTGAGGGGAAGGAGGGGTAGAGAGAAGTCATACTAGTCATGGCGAGCATCGCCAGGTTTCTGCTTTGAACGTGCTCCAGGGGATTTATGGGATTAGGTAACGATGAACGTGGCGAAGATAGAATTGAGTAACTTTAAAGCCTGACCATTACGCTATTGTTGTAGAAATATACTGATGGAGGCTAACCAGGCATCAAAGTGTTACTTGTTCATGGAGACGAAACACTCACTACAGTGTAACCTTCTTGTACAGACATAAACTTGCAAATTGACCTACTTATAAAGACTAACATTAGCACGCTGACCTACTTGTAAATGCTAATATTAGCAAAATGACCTACTTATAACAACTAACATTAGCACGTTGATATACTTGTAAATGTTAACTTTAACACAATGATCTACTCATAAAGACTTAACATTAGCAAGTTGATAAACTTGTAAATGCTAACATTAGCACAGTAACCTACTTATTGAGAGTAACATCAGCACATTCACCTACTTATAAAGACTAACAATAGTAAAATGGCCTACTTATAAAGAAAAAAGACACCACCATGTAAACTAATTATAGAAAAAAATAACCACTCACAGCACCGTGACCTATATATAGAGAGTGAATAACCACTTACCATGATTGTGGGACGCACTCCATAGATATTTATAGAACAGCACGCGCAATCCTTCTATGCGTAGTCACTCAAAGTGAAGCTCGGCACGCGCTAAGGTAAAATGATGGATTCTGTGATTCGATACCTATAGTAACTTTGAATAAAATAGGAGTTGTTTCCTCATATTTATTGTAAAAAGCTTCTATTATGTTTCTTAAAATTATAGTTACTCGAGCAATCCATTTCAAATCGTGCATAAAAAATGTCTAATGAAGTGGTCGGCAACCTTTTGATAATAGAATTGTAAAGTAGGATCTCTAATTCCATTGAGCGTGCCAACGGCCTAAACTATGTATCCTGTTTTAGTACTCATTTTATTGTAGAAAAGACTGGAATCGCCTTTTTTTTTTACTATTGCTATCTTAGGTATGTGTTGTGCTGTTTAGTTAGTTGGTTTTAGCTATCGTTGTTGTACTGTACTTAGCTAAAGCCCTTAGACATGTGTTAGTCACCTTGGGTTTCAGTTTCGTATGGCATCCGTGTGGGCATGGGGAATGGGTTACCTGATCAAACCAGATAAACCAACAACTTAAGAATCATGTAAAACTTAATTTAAGACAAAACTCGAAACCACGGATAAGCGTAGGACAAAATCGTCTTTTGTATCAACGGTAACGCATAAGATACGATATAAGAGAGTGAATGATCACAATGACGTCAATTGTTGTTGTTTTTTTAATGAATTAAAACCATCAAAACTTTATCGTCGTGTCCTCAACCTTAGATTTTCTCTTTTACAAAGAATTCGCCTGGGGAATTGAATGTTTCATATCAACGCATAATCAATCTATTATCGAGTCAGTTGCCGAGGGCTTTAAAATCTCTGCTTTTGAATGCTGAATGCAAAGTCGACGAGAAATTGTATTGATCGATAGAATAGTGTTTTCTAGGTTTAAAAAAAAAATCTGTTATTAAATTTGAGCACAGAATAAACGATAAATCTTTCTTTTGAAAACACATAATAATTGAGACATTGATGATATTTAAAAGCACATAATATAAACACTTTTTTTTAAATTATTTTTAAAACACATAATAATGGATGCCGTTTTTAACCTTATTATAGATTGAAAACGGTTGTTTTTCTTTCCCAACACGTAGTCTAGGTCTCATCTTGGTGTCTGGATTGTCGATGGGAGGTAGACAGGCGGGAGCTAAACAATTCCTGCAGAAATGTTGATATCTCTGTGATTGGCTAATTCCACCACGTGACTATTTCAGCATTTAAATTTGAAAAATAGATTGTTGCCGAATGTCACGAAGTAAATTGATTTTTTTTTCCAATTTCTCTACAAAAAAAATGAAAGCCTGGAAATACGTCTGCAGAATTTTAACATTTTCTTTTAGCATGTGTGATTATTTTCTGTTCGTGCCATCTTTGTATTATGTTTCAATTATGTTTGTATTGTATTTGTAATGTATTTGTGTGTGTGTGTGTACTTTTATTTTATTGTTGGTTCTTTGGTGATCGGTTTACCTAGCAACTCTGGATTAGCTCACCTAGCGACATCAATACATAGGCCAGACTACAATTGTCTTGAAGCTTGAAATAATTAATTTTTCTGGGGAGCTTTGGATATTGCTTTTGAAATAATGCTAAGCGCGTTTAAATCCCTCAAAGAGATCAATGGCAAGTGTGATCCCCGTCTCCTACTCTGTCTTTGACTGTCAAAGTCTGGACCTTACATGTAGTATATACTATATACTTTAGCTGTTTCCTATTCTTCCCAACATTGGCAGCATTAGGAAATCACAGTTAGGCCTAGTTGTGACAAAGGATACGCCGATTGTGCAAGAGCCAGTTATAGGAGTTGGCACATAGTATTGTTCAGGAACGACACATTACTACTGTGTGTCTCTACATTCTAAGAAAAAAGTCCAATTAATGTTGCTTCTTGAGAGTCGTATGATTTTATAATGACGCCACCTGTTGGAACATATCGACGACGGCAGCTTGACCTGTCAAGTGGTTAGAGCCCGCCCCATCTCCACGCGCTAGAAATCATCTGTCCAGGTTTTTCTTTTTGAACATCGCGTGGGAGTGCAAAAAGACCAGCTCCCCTTCCCAACCCAAACACACAAACACACACAGACATATACACACACCCGTACATAATAGCAATCTAAAAACTAACCCACAAAAAAAAAATTAAATAAATTACACAAAAAGACTTAAAATGTCTTTCGCTGCAGGGTTACGAAAAGAAAAGAAACACCTCTGGGCAGAAGCCAAATATTGGCACGTGCCCTGTGCTGTTTTATCATCAGTCATACTTTGAGTTCTGAAGTGTTTACCTTCCGCTTGCAAACTGGCAACTCGTCGACCTTATCAGATAACATGGCAATAAAAGAAGGCCAGATTTTTTTCTCTCTCCTTCACAGCATTAGTCCGAGTCTAATTTAACCTCTAAATAAAAATGTTTCCATCCTTTGCACTTCGATTGGCTAGTCGGACCGCGTGTTCAACCGATCTAATAACTTAGCCTCTGCAAAAATTGTGTCAATGCTAGCTAGCTCTTTATTATTGTCTTGTTGGACCACGTGTCGGGCTGATCCTTGCACTTTGATTGGATACGACACACAAGTGTTTGTCGGCTGAGACACTTGATTTAACTTTCATTAATTTTTTTGTCTTTACAGTTATTGTTAAGTGTGGAGCAAATAAAATATTCATTTACATAATAGGCCTATACACATTTTGGCTCTAAAAACAGAAAGTAAAATTTAAATATATTAAAAACCAAAGCCGGAGAATTAGTAATCTGTTTCCCATGACATTTTGGCCATAAAGATGATTTTGTGTTAGCTCTGTTGTGATATTTTTATTGGCTTTTTTTTTTTAATTCAATGTTATCAATTATTCAATTAAACTAGCCCTGAAAACACAGTTACTCTAATTAAACAAAAATTATATGCATTTTTTTTTCGTATTTTGTTTTTTGGGCCAAATATTTTGAATTCACCTAAAACTATATTCACCTATCTAGGCAGCATCGTCAATAAGAAGGATGAAACCGACGCCGATGTGAGGGCAAGAGTTGGCAAGGCCAGGACAGCTTTCCTCCAACTTAATAACATCTGGAGCTCAAGAGTTATATCCCTGAAAACAAAGATCAGGATCTTCAAATCAAACGTGAAGTCTGTCTTACTATATGGTGCTGAAATGTGGAGGACCACAGCTACTAACACCAAGAAGATCCAGACTTTCATTAACTCATGTCTCAGGAGGATTTTGCATATACGCTGGCCGGAAATGATCAGTAACGCTGAGCTCTGGAGTCGCACAGGTCAACAGGCAGCCGATCTGGAGATCATGCAAAAAAGATGGAGATGGTTGGGGCTTACACTCCGAAAACCAGCTTCCAACATCACCAGACAGTCCCTAGAAAAGAGGAAGAGGTGACGATTCCGAAACAGCTGGATGCCGTCGTCAAGAGATCAGGTCATTCTTGGGGACAGCGGAAAGACTCGCTCAGGACCGGGATGGCTGGAGAGCTCTTGTTGGTGGCCCATGCCGGGACTATGCCCCTAGAGGGGTAGTAGGCGTAAGTAAGTAAAACTATATTATTCATTATCTCTTCTTGAAAAATAGCAAAGACTATTGTCTTTAACTTAAACTGATTTTTCTACGGGTGGGCGGGAGAATTAAAACTGAAGAAAGGGTTTGAAAATTTGACCGAAGATGTTGTCATAGGCAACGAATGTTTTCGCCAATTTTAAGCTAGATATGATGGTGGAAAATGGGTAAATCAAATTGTGTCAATGGCCAAACAAACAAAACAACAACAAACTAACAGAAACATTTAATTTATAAAAAAGATAAAAAATAATATCTTTAACTACAGCAGTTTTTCTCTTACGTGATGTCTTATACTTTATTTTTGTCTCTATTCGTTTATATTTTATCTTATTTCGTCATCCTTTCATTTAATGATAAAATATATGCTTAGGTAGGCCTATTTATATATATATATATTTCTCTCTCTCTCTACCTCTCTCTATATTATATATTCGTTTTGACGTTATCTCTCAGCAATCATGAGCACTCCATGTCTCTTTGAAACTCACTCAATAGAACTTAATGCACAAGCATCTAGAGCACTCTTCAGGCTAATTCAATTGCTAGTTGTTGTAGCGTGCACACACACACACACACACACACACGCACACACAATTGTAATCTAAAATATAAAGCTCAATGTATGCTCGTATTGGAATTGAGATCTGAATTCCTAAAACAAAAAAAAAATGACAACCTCTTGCAGGAATAGTCCGTTTGTTTCAACCACTGATCTATAAAAAGAAAAGAAACGGGTTAGTCACGGAAACCATTTCTTGATTTCTAGCTCCATCACTGATCTATAAAAAAGAATATGTCTTTAACACTGACCTATAAATATATTACGCGTGACCATCACTTCCTAATTGGTGAACATGCCTATTAAATGTTTTAAATTTCACATAACATTTAAACAAAAAATTTATATTAAAAAGAAATAAAACTGAATCTCTTTTTATAAGAAATTTCTAGCCTTTTGCTTGCGACTTCTACTTTTCTACAAGTACAGTTCTTCAACGTCTTTAGGATGAGCTACGTTTGACCATTATTCGTCCTTTTTATTGGATAAGTTTGTTCTATATAAAGATAGTCTTTTTATATTCAATATGTACTTTATAAGTTTATATTGAGAAGTCTTAATGAAGCATGACCTTTTTTGGGGATTCAAGGCAAACATAAACTTCCAGTTTCTTCCCGGCAACACACTTGAAATAATATTTTCGGCCTTTTACAAGTATAGTTTTTCAGAAATATACAAAGGCTACAAGATTAGTTATGAGGAATCCGTTTTTAACATCAAAAGTGAGTATGCAATGATTAATCGTTGACGTCTTAGTCGAGTTAAGCTTAAAAAAATAACTAGTTTACAAACTAACATATAGTAAACTAAACTATATCCTTGAGATAAGACGGCATCTCATTGTTATTATCACACTGATGGCAAAGTATCAAGTAAAAATATATTATAATAAAATATGAGTGTTGTTTAAAAAAAGCAATAATATTATTCTAAATCGTAAGTTATTATTCTCTTATGTTTCAATATTTATTGTTAAAAGTAAACTAACTGATAGGGATATAGAACTTGCTTTAACAAGATCTTGTTTTAAAATTATATCAACATACTACAAAATTGTATGTCCTTGCCGCTTAGAAATAATATCAACACTTCCGAACGGTTCATCGCTTTTAAGTTCTTCATACATGTTGCGGGCTACTTACATTAGACTGCTGGGCAGTGTAGACACCCCTCTCACACCCATTCTATTTATTTTATCTGTTCCCTCGCTCTTAAGGGTTGCTTTTGCGGCGCGCTCGCGTAATTGTCTAGGGCCCATCTCTGCCAATTGAGTTATCGTTGTGGGCGGTCAAGAGTTAATTTGGGAAATGGCGCTATAACCATCCTTCAAGCTTACTGATAAAAACACAGTCTTTTTCACTCTCTCCACATTTCTCTATCTATCTATCTCTCTTATAATCTTTAAGCTTGCTTGTCTTCTTTATTTCTTTTTCTCCCGACTTTCTCAACCTTCTGGCTTTCTGGTGTGTTTTTTTAGCGGAATTTCCGACCACCTAGATCGGGAACTCCCGCTATTTATTACGGAAACTCCCTTTTCCTGGGCATCCCGCTGCGCAGCAAAGGGTGAGTTTATTTCTACAGAGCTTTACAGTTGACTGTTAGTGTAAGATAAAATATTGTTGCTCCGCCTTGGGGAGTCACGCACGCACACACACACATACACAAAGATCCATTATGATAATTATTCAATCTAAATCTTACATGCAGTAACTATGTTTACTTTGTGGTTAATGTTACCATGTGGTATTGTACTTGACCGAAATATGAGACATGGTAAAATGAAAACTGTGAAATCAGTCTAATAGTATTTTATGTAACAATCAGTTTGTGTAAACGTTATAGAAATTGGTGTTGTACCATTCAAATGGGATGCCTTTTGGTAGCAGTTAAACATTAATGCTCATCTTGTGCCAAAGCTAGACAAATTTATGTTTCGTGTTTTGTGCGTTGCCTCAAAAACTTCATTTCACTAGTTTCATCTTCGAGAAAAAAATGGGATCGTCCAAAGCACAAAAAACTTTGAAATCACACCAATTTTGATATTCACGTGTAATTTTTTTTTAAATTGTGTTATTAGGCCAAATCCATCTCTATCTTGGTACCAAGACTGGCCTTACAAAGGGCGTAATCAGAATTTTGTTTTTCACCATGGAGGTGGGACCAGTCTTTATTATATACATACATCGTGCGAGTCTATAGCGCCTTCCTTCCCCTCCCTCTTTCCTAACCCCCTCCCCCTCCCTCCCCCCCCCCCACCTTTTACGCATGTGATCGCCCAAATGAAAGTCAAGGCGAAAACCAAGCCGACTTACCGAGAGATCAGTTTTCTGCCTCGGCAATATTTAACTACACGCACACACACACACATACACAAACAAAAACAATCACCTGCCGAATACTGACATGCATAAACATGACAAATAACAACAATAAAAAAAAAAAAAAAAAAGCATTCCGAATAATATTGATTTGGAACAAGAATATCACAACGGTCTCGAGCATCAAAGAGAGATAACCGAGAAAATGTGTAAGCGGTGTGGTTGGGAAAGGCAGAGTTATGTTGCCCTGACATTTGGCTCAATAATTCTGTATTTACACTGTATTTATTTTTTAATTAAAAATTGTGTTTGTTTGTTGTAGTTGTTTGTTGTTGTTTTTGTTTTGATTTGTTTACATTGATTGATTTATATTATGCCGCTCGCCCACTGTGCCTTTCTTTGAATCATAATTCAAACGCCCATTTCAACCAATTAAATGTGAAGGGAAAAAAAACACAGAAAAACAAAATATTTTTAAGTATGTTTCTCATCTACTCTAATGTTTGAACAGCTGCATTAGATTATACCTGGATTATATTAAATTATATTTAATGATATATAAATTTATATATATATATAAATTGCATCTATATTTTTACTATATTATAGTTTAAATATTATTGTGTATTTACTGATACGATATGATATCGCTGTCTATCTATATTATATTAGGCCTATACTGTTTATATTACACGTAGAATGCTTTATATTTCATTAAATTGCCGGGGTACTGTTACATTATTAAATATGAATATATTATAGGATTATGTAAGTAGCTTATTTCTTAATACTAGCTTCATGGTGCAAGGTAGCCGAGCGGCTTCGCGTTCGACTGGCGATCCGAAGAGCCTGGGTTCGAATCCTGGTGAAGGCGAGGTTATTCTCGGGGCTGGGGGTATCCCCTGAGTCTGCCCAGCTCTGATAGGTACCTGACTTTAGTTGGGGTACAGTAAAGGCGTCTAGGCATTGTGCTGGCCACACAATCCCCTAGTATGTCCCATGGATCAATTTGGTCCTACGGGATACTTTAATTTTACGTCACATCAATCAATCGACTGTCGTTTGATTCACAAGCTGTAAGTGTTTGTCTTTTAAGTTTCTAATTTTTCCATTGCTCAATGAATGTTTATCCAATTACAACCACAACTTGTAAATGCGCTTTTAAGTGTTGGCCCTCTCTACCGTTGAATTTGACAAACCCGTTCTAAAAAAAAAGAAGGTTATGACATCCATTACCGTCTCGCCTTCGTCTTAATCCCCTCCCCGCCCCCACAACCCCCCACTAAAACTTACTTCTCCTGTCAACCTACTTTGGAATATAAAAAAAAAGAAAAAGCAATATTAATAAATATTATAAAAAATTTGGATTTGTCATATCTGAACATGATTTATTATTATCATTACTATTTGTATTACTATTATTGTTCAAAATATTATTTACAAATGCTATAATGTTCTTGTTATGTCTTGACCATGCCTTCATTGTACCGATGTACTATGTGGCAAATAAACTATTCTTTATTGTTCATTAAGACGTAGTCGAGTTGCTGCCGACTTATTTCCCACCACTGGAAACCATTCTCCAGATGCCGTAAGTATAGGGGTCTCCATAGTAGTCTCGGTTAAATCAAATTATGTTTTAACCCTTACAGTCCCGGGCGCGTATATGGCGGAACTGAAGGCAGCATAGATAGAAGTAGGTCGGTACGGGAAGGGTTAAGAGTGACCATTATCGCTGTATTAATTTTTTAACACTGCTACGGACATTAATGAGGGAGTGAGGGATTGAAACCAGGGTGGGGCGGGTGGGGGAGGGGGGGAGTTAAGGTCTTCGTTTTCAGTCCGCTCACCCAGACAAGAAATACAAAATCGAACATGAATCCAAAACTAAATTGAAATAGGGGGCACGGTAGCCGAGCGACAGCGCGTTCGACTGGCTAGCCGAAGGTCCCGGGTTCGGATCCGTGGTGCAGGCTAGTGTTTTTTTCCGGGTCTGGGGGGGGGGGGTGTCCCTGAGTCTAACCAGCTCTGATGGGTACCTGACCTTAGTTGGGGTAAAGTAAAGGCGGCTGTGCATAGTGCTGGCCACACAATCAACTAGTAACCGGTGAAAGTTACTTCATCAGACCTATGGATCATTTCGTACCGACGGATACTTTACTTAAATGGAAATAGGGAGTGGGGAGGGGGTGCATCAGGTTAGGGCAAGAGCAACACGAGTCTCTTCTTTTTTTTTTGTTGTTCCGAGCTAGATCTGGTTACCATAGCAACCGTCTTCATTTGTAATTGCTTTCATTTAAAATGGAGTTGTTGTTTGTTTTTTGTTTAAATTGGCACGATTTTCTGTTGTTGATTAATTTGTTGTAATTAAAATGGAGTTTTAATAAATAATTGTACTTTTAGATATTGCTCATTAGATGCTGTAATGATTAGCCCAATTTATCTGTTCAGTTTGAACATTGGGGTTTTAGAAAACTACAGGCGGGGTTTGATGCAGGTGTGTGTATTTGTCAGCATGGGAGCACAATCAATATGTTAGGTGTTTGTTGGTGTTTCGTTTCTGATGCAATATTGGGGGCTAGAAGGGGGCAGTCTTTTTGAGGGGATGGGGAGTTTAGGAACTCACTTTCCATTTAACATAAACGCCCCTACGCCCAATCATCGAAGGCACACGCACACACAGAGAAATGAATACTTTATTAAATGTTGCTAACTGTGTTATCGGGGAAACCCAAGAAAAATAAATTCGAATTATTGGGACAATGACTCTACCGCCAAAACTGGCATAGATCTAATATTTATAGAGCAATAATTTCAAATAAAAAATACTATGTAAAGGGTAGAATATATATACAGAAGAATAAATTCATTACAACATACAAGCATACATAGTTTACACAGAATACAACAATAAACCAACATATGCTGCAAGCAATGTTATTGAAGCTAAATCTAAAGGCACACAATGTTGTTGTGTTTTTTTTTTACAGCCTTGATTTAAAATTAAAAAAGGACTTTAAAAGTGCCAAAGTTGAGAGTTTTGCACCTCGATCTGGAATGTTTAGCTTAAGGCTAAGAAGAGAACAAACACACACACACAAACTCACACACACACACACATACAATTAGGTAGGGCGGGAAAATGTTACAGAAATGCACCGCAGA
The DNA here is from genome assembly GCA_949126835.1 of Anisus vortex. NCBI lineage: Eukaryota > Metazoa > Mollusca > Gastropoda > Planorbidae > Anisus > Anisus vortex. Next base: position 44,326,531 of record OX421493.1, read on the forward strand.
CTTGAAGTGGTCTCCCCTTGACTGGATGCCAGAAGAACGTCCACGTTGTGTTATTTTAAGTAAGGGGGGGGGGGAAGGATTTCAGTTTGCACCTGATTTTATCTCGGCTGCAACCTTTTAATTTCACCTATCGAAACTTGAGGCAGTATTATGTATTACTGCCTTATAGAATTCAAGTTAGGCCTATGTTTAGCCAACGTATAGAATAATAAGTAAATTAATATTTTTTAGACAAATCTACAAATGACCACGACCCGGTGGCCGAGTGGCAGCGCCTTCTCCCTGGCGTACCGAATGTCATGGGTTCGAATCAAGGTGATGGCTAGGATTTGTTCCCGGATCTGGAGGGTGTCTCCGTGAGTCTACCGCCCAGCTCTGATTAAAGGAAAGGTAAAGTAAAGGCGCCTGGGCATTGTGCTGGTCACACAATCCCCTAGTTTGCCGTTGCCACGGAAACGTGAATGCTGTTTCACCGGCCCAATTTCCAAAAGCCCCCCCCCCCTTTCCAATACTTTATATTTGTCAAACAATGAATACTTATAAACAAATGGAGTTGTTATAGGTTGGATTGTTATTGTGTGCATATGTGTGTATTTGTATATATATATATGTGTGTGTGAGTGACAAATGTCTAATTCAAAATCTAGAAACCAATTATCGGCTTTGGATTGAAACGCACCCAAAATCCTTCTAAAGGCCGAGTATTTAGAAAATAAACAAAAACGTTTCCAGAGTCAACTGTAGATCAACAGACATTCTATGAAGTCCTCCTGTAGGAGTTTTAAAAAGAAAGTCTGCAGACGATTCCTTGACCTTTTAGCAGGATTGATCAATGACGTCAGATTTCTAATTTTTTTTTCTCTTTTTTTTTTTCTTTTTTGGACAACTTTCTAGATTTTTTGTTTTCTTAGAATAAACGGATTGAGCCTTTATACTGAGAGATGGGGTGAAATGAACATAGTGAGTGGGGGGGGGGGGGGGGGGGGGAGACAGACGGGCGGAGAGGGAGAGAGAGACAGGAGAATAGAGTTGCAGGAAAGTGGTTCTGACTGCCACCCTGTGACCTAGATATTGGGTTAACCGTGAGGAACAAAAGAAGTCAGGAGACCGAAATAAGCTCGCTAGTGGCGGGAAGCAATTTTTTTTTGGCGTATTCAGAGCTCTTGAGCAGTAGACCAGGGGTCGGCTACCCCTCTTGCTTATAGTGTGCCAAACTAGGATTTTTAAATCATTCAGCGTGCCAACAGCGTGAAAGTCAAACTGCTCAACTATATTTTTTTTATAAGACAATTTATTTAGCGCCATAGCACGACCAAAAGAAAAAAAGTTGTGTTATTGTTATATAGAAAATAATTCAAACGTTTTATATTTAATAACTAATTAACATGTTTGTTTTTATCATCTTTAAAAAAAAATCCATTCAGAGCTAATACACAAATTTCATTTATCAACTTACACATTAATGGTTAGCAGCATTTGATTAAGAAGTAGTCAAGATATTATTCTAGTAATAGCTTTACATCTTTTATAGTTTGATCTCAGCATAACTGTACGCTAAGCTATTATTTGAAAGCATCGTCGAATTGTCAAAACTATAGTTAAACGGAAGAGACACGAAGTAATCATACAAACTGGGTAGTTAATGTAATGTTTAAAAATGTAGGCCAGTATATAAATTCTTTCGCCATATAATATTTATATAATTTTCAACTATCTTTTATAGTTTGATCATTTTAAATTTATAAATTGTAAGCCATTTTTTTATAAAGAAAACAAAAAAATGAACATATTAGAAATATTAATGCAATGAAAACGGATTAATTATCTCCCTTAATTAAATTTTCCAAAATTGATGCTAGTTATTCCAAAGGAGTTAATTGTTTTAATATAACTAGTGTACTATCTCTCATCTCGCTCATCTATCTAAATTGACATCAGGGAAAGAGTTCAATGTTTTGAAATTGATTTCACGGCAAGATATGTCCAGTTTCAATGCAAATCCATTCCAGAGGTCCAACACTTCAATTGCTTTTCGACCCCCGTCTTTGTAAATGCAAGTTCAACTCACTGAAACGTGTTGCCATGTCATTCAGAAACATCGGCTTCAACAGTCAGTTCTCCTCATTCAATACAGGAAATATTTGTTTTTTTCCATTAAGATACACCTTAATTGCTTCAAGACAAGAAACGAATCAATCCAATACTTTACCTATACTCCGTATAAGAAACTTAAGAAACTATAAAATTGCCTATCTACAGCCTAAAGTCTAAACAATAGATTCAATCACAGATTGCAAGTCCAATGATGGGAGCTTTTAGTACAAACATTCCTGAACTAAAACAGTCGACGTCCATTGTGATTCCCATAAAGTTAGCAACGCAGCAGCCATTACTTATGCTGTATCGATATAAAATTTACTTTTTAGCATATTTTATACCTGACAGTCTATTTAAAATACATGACTGTTCGCCACCTGGCGACCCTAAATGTAGGCCTATGCACGTAAGCAGTGAAGTAACTAAGTTAGATGGTGCCTGGGGCGCGGATCGAAGTTAACGCCTACCAAGACTTTAAAAAAAAAGTATTTGTAAAGCTAGGATTAGAACAAGTGTCAGTTTGGCGTTTTAGGTCATGGGTTCGAATTGAAGGCTAGGATTTTTTATTCCCAGGTATGGATTGTGTCCCTGAGTCTACCCACCGAGTAAGGGGGAGTATTGCATTGTGCTAGTCTCACAATCCCCTAATAGGCTGTTGAAAGCTGGCTTCATCGGCCTTATGGAACATATTGATTCGACGGGATTCCTGTGCCCTTTAAGTATTCCTGTATGTCCAAAAGCACATAATAATATGTAGGCTATGTATGTATGAGTCATTTGAAATTATTTTTATACGTAGGCTTACAAATAGTTAAACTTTACACTGTTGAGTGCATATTTTTAGACCCCATGCAATTTCTGTTTTTTTTTTTTTTACAACAGACTATAGGAGTTTTCAATATCCAATTTACACGAAGCCGTGTATTTACCTACCAAACAACACCTGCTCAATCTAATCAGATTAGCTGACAGAACAAACTAATTTGGAAAATGACCTCTTGTCGGGGGTTGGGTGTTGGGGGGAGGGGGAGGGAAGGACAGACACACACACAGACAAAAACCTATTGGGCCAGCGAGGCTGTTTGTTCATTAACTGACCAGCTCTTCTGACCAGCGGTCAGCAGTAGTACAAAAGGACTTCGACAGTTCCTACTTGTTAACGGAACTCCATTACTCGGGGTGAGTCAAACTGAGACCAGCGTCTGTGTTTTCAATGGTTCTCAAAGGTTATTGCCCCTCTCCCCTAGCCCTTCCAAGCCTTTAGAGACCGAGGGGGGAAGTGGTTGGCGGCGGTATAGCTGGACCCAGCAGCTGGGGGGGAAGGGGAGTTTAATGGAAACCTGCTATGGATCCCGGCGGCCGAACCGCTGTCCCGCTGATCCCCGGAGACCTGCTAATGGATTGGAGGTGGGAGGGTGGGAGTTGAACAGTTTGATGTTCGATAGCGACCTCTAGCGGGAGGTGGTGTCGCTAGGAGTGAATGAAGGCCGCAGTTTTTTTGTCAATATTGAGCTAATTAATCTACAGAAGATGGAAAGAAAAAATAACTAGAATACAAAAACCCAGTTATAGTGAAGCTCTATAAAATTTTCGTTAAAAACGGGTTTTATTAAAGCAAGAAACATTGCGTGGTCCTTATTTTGCTTAGCCTACAAGTGGCCTTAATGTTGTGATAATACATCGTGCACCCCGCGATAGCTCAGTTGGTAGAGCGGAGGACTGTAGAGTAAAGTAGCTATCCTTAGGTCACTGGTTCGAATCCGTTTCGCGGGAAAGTATTTTTTTTTTCAGTATAAAATATATTTTTTTGAAACCTTACCTTATTTGAATTATGTGAAAAAAATTAGGTCCAAAACTTTGTATACTATAGCCTACACGTTATTCGATTTTATAAATGGTAAGATATTTTTTTTAGCTGTAAAATGTTGAAATAACTTGCTGCCTATAAAATGTAATAAAATGAGATATAAATAAACTAAAGCACCAAAGCTTTTTTATTTGTTATATTTCAACTTTATATTACAACTAAATTTTAATATTTAGATATGTTTTGCTATATATTTCAACTATAACATATCTTATATTGGTAAAATCCGAACTTTTATACGTTAGCACATTAAAAAAAAGTCTTAGGAAACGTGTTTTGATAGTTATTGTTATTTAATTGTTGCTTTGTTTTATAACAATAACAATTTATTGATTTCATGTTTGCTTTTCGGAACCCAATTATTGTCAACGTTTAGAAACATCTCATAGTTGAAAAAATAACACCAACAACGAACAACAAAAGCTAAAACAAGTGAATTAGCCAAGTAACAACAAGAGGCCCGCGGCTGACTGACGGACTGGAGGGGGGGGGGGGCAGACCCTCTGGGACAGACGGTCACAAATAAATAATGACCAACAGGCGCTCATCTCCCTTTGAAAAAACGGCCCCGCGCGCTGAACGGATCTTTGAGGGGTTCAAGGTCGGGTCAGATTTTTTCCAGACAGAGTGAATAAGGGGAAGCTGCGTGTTAAAGTGACGGGGCCAGTTATGAGGGAAGAAGTGTTGGTGGTTTGACTGTTTATTGCCTTTGAGTTATTTTGATGGTGGGATAAGGTTGACAGTAAACTGGGATAGGGGTACGGTTTTTGGGGTCAGAAAAACAATGAGCTGCTATTCCGTGATAATTAATAACTGTGACTTATGGATAATCTTTAGGTCTACAATGTGGGTTTTTGACATTAATGAAATAGAATGTTTTGGTGTTTTTATAGACTTTCGGTATTCAGGATCATTTCGGGGTTTAGATAAACAATAGAATGTTTAGATAAACAATAGAATGTTTAGATAAACAATAGAATGTTTAGATAAACAATATAATGTTTAGATAAACAATAGAATGTTTAGATGAACAATAGAATGTTTTGATTTTGAAGATATCCTTTTTTTTTCAGAGTTCAGCTGCCATTTGTGGATGGTCGGTATACTTATCCAAGTCATCAAGATAATGTTTCATGCTGCGATCGTTTTTTTTTTTAATGAAATCTTCAACTGTGTGTCGTCTTTTCGCAATACTTCTGACAGATGAAAGTAATAGCTTAACCATTAGCAAAAAGTAAAGTAAAGCAATGGCATTGTTCTGGCCAATAAATCCCCTTGTATGTCTTAGTATTTTTTTTAGTATTTTTCGTCTTATTATTATTCTATTAGAGATTCTGCAATGCAGTTTGCACTCTTGCAGTCAATGCCAAACAAACAAAATTTCATGTCCTTTTTCGTTGATCTGGATTGGTGTATAGTCATTAGTGTGTTGGTAATGGTAGTGTGCAACTGGGGTGGGTTAGTTCAAGTAGAAAGTGCTCTACAGTTTCTTGTGGGTTGTGGAAGTTTTTTAAGGAGAGCTGTGGGTCAAGTATGTCCTAGGTCCTGGGTTCGAATCCTGGTGAAGGCTAGGATTTTTTTCCCCGGGACTCGAGGGTGTCCCTGAGTCTATCCAACTCTAATGGGTAATACCTGACATTAGTTTGGGTAAATTAAAGGCTGCAGTACGTTGTGCTTTACACTCACCTAGTATGCCGTGGCCATAGAAACGAGTAAACGCAGCTTCACCGGCCCGATGATCAATTTGGTCCGACGGATACTTTACGTTTTTTTTTTAATTATGTCGTAGTATAAGTATTCAGTGAGTTTTAATTGACTTACCATATGATCCACTAGTTCTTTAATGAATTCTTTTATTGCGTTGTTTTTTTTAATATTTCACCTCACGTTCTATTATTAGAGAGGGTGAGAGACATGTTGCAGCGTTGTGTCGGACACACCTACGCCCTTGTGGCAGCAGAAACCGATACACATTACAGTAGTCTTTATTGGGCCATTAAGGTCTCCAAGGAGTCACAACGATCAACAGATTTACAGCCCGTTATGTTGGCTCAGAAGCACAAACGAGTCAATTATAGCAGTAAAGCAAATCGTTGGTGTATCTGTTCGGGGGTTCGGCTGTATCGATGGAGCAATCGTACCAATAGCTTTAGTTTAAACATTTTCAAGGAATCAGCTTTCTGTTTTTAAACGTGATAAATGTATTTTAATATGTAATGTACTTCTAAAATGAGGTAAAGTTCTAAACTTATGTGTATTTATAAAATACATTTTGATTCTATAAAGGTAATAGCTTTGTAAATTTAGTGTAGACCCTATTTATTGATGTGTAGTGTATAGAGCAGGGGTCAGCAATCTAAGACACGCGTACCAGACTTGGCGCTCAGAGCGATTTTCAGTGGCATGCCAAGGAGGCCTCCCTGAAGAAGGTTTTTCAATGCAAACAATAACATGAAAATCACGCTGTACGTTGAGTGTTGAAGTTCATGAAAGTTTGTGTGTTAAGATCTCATCATTGGACTCGCGAGATGTGATTGAATCTATTGTTAACATAGTCGATTCTATAGCATCTCACCTTTTATTAATTTACAGGCAAATCAAGTCTCTTCTACAAGAAAGTGATACAGAATATAGAGATCTGCTGTTGTGCTAATATATCCTGCATCCCTAGACGCGGTTAAGTCTTGGATAACCGAGTGTTGAAGCCCATGTTTCTGAATGACATAGCAACACATTTCAATGAGCTGAACTTGGGTCAAACAGTACTTGAGTCAAGCTGTTAGACTGTTAGACCATTGGAGTGAATTTGGTTTGAAACTGGATATATCTTGTCGTGAAATCAATTTCAATGCATTTCAACTACTTTGCTTTCTTAAGGAACACTAAGATAGATAGATGGGTTTTGTACTTTTGAAGAACTCATGTTTTCAAACCACATCAAGACTGACTGGATTGATCTTACTCCTTCTAAGATCTTGATCTTTGTTTTTTATTCGTGTGGAGGTATATTAGATATTATAAAATGCAGCAAGTTGAATTTCAAAGATAAAAAAAGGCATCAAAATGTGCCAATTTTCGAAAAAAAAACTGGAAGAAGGCTACTTAGGAAAGTCATCTGCTGTTCTCAACTGCTAGGCATTTCCTTCACTTTCAGCTTTCGGATCAACATTGCTAATTAGAGTTTTTAAGGAAGGCTTCTTTCTGCTACTGCCTCTACATATCCCGTAGTCTGTTGGACCGTCGGGGCGCCACAGATGACATGTACACCAGCCTCCTCCATTCCTACCGTCTCTCAGCCGTTCTCAATGAGTCGCACAGTTTTGTTCATGTCCATTCCCTGATATTATCCTCCCATCGTTTCTTTTGTCTTCCTCTCTTTCTGCCTCCTCTGGTGGTACCGTACCCTGCAGAATGGTTTTGGCAAGCCCGTTAGTTCTGGTGACATGGCCATACCATTCCAGTTTCCTTTTCTTGACTGTGGCCAGCAGGTCTTCATATTTTCCAGTTTCCTGATGTATTCTTTTTCGTATCTCTTCATTAGAGATATGGTCTTTATGTCAGACACCGAGCAGGTTCCTGAAGCATCTCATCTACATGGCGTTTATATTCTTTTCCAGCTCAGCTGTTAATGTCCATGACTCACAAAAATATAAGAAAATAGAGAATACCAGTGAGCGCATCAGCCTGATTTTGGGGCTGAGGGCTAAGTTCTTGTCTTTCTATATTGTCTTGAGCCTCTTTAGTGATGTAGTTGTCTGGGCAATCCTGGACATTACTTCTGGTTTGGAGCCCTCTTCGGATACAATAGCTCCTGGGTATTTGAAGCTGCTTACTGTTTCCAAACTCTGCCCACCAATCTTGATATGCGTGGTAATGCCGCTGGTGTTACTAGTCATTAATTTTGTTTCTTTCGGCACTGATTTGCATGCCATAGGATGCGAAAGTTTTGTGCAGTCGCTCTACTAGATTGGCTAATTCTCACTCACTCCCAGCGAGTCCATCTATATCAGGGGTCGGGAACCTTTTTGTCTGAGAGAGCCATGGACACCACATATTTTGAAAGGTAATTCTGTAAGAGCCATACATTATGTTTAAAACTAAAAATTCAAGTAATTGTGTGCATTTTGGGTAATTTTAATACAAAAAGTACAATAATTATGTCCCCATTTACAACCAACGCACGCTGCTGTGCAGAAGCTGACCAGAATAATTACTCCTAACCCCATCAAGCAGTGTTTTAAACTCCGTTACCCCTTCTGATGCTGAGCTGCAGTAGACCTTAGCTCATTTGTAACATTTGTACAATGAAATATTGATATGCAATTAATATGTAAATCTAAGAAGTCTAAAGAATTTTTTTTTTATAATCGAACATTTGTCTGCGAGCCAGATGGAGCCATCAAAAGAGCCACATCTGGCTCGCGAGCCATAGGTTCCGACCCCTGATCTATATTATCTGCAAGGATGCTTGCTTTCGCCAACACTGTTCAACATCTTCTTAGAGAGAATCCTGTCAGATGCACTAGAGTCACTAGAGGATCATGAAGGGACAGTCAGCATAAATGGCAGAAGGATCACCAACCTTCGATTTGCAGATTTTGTGTTCTTTAATTAAGCATAAATAGTCTATTATTAATTTTTAACAAATGTTTATTAGTTTTATTATTTTAATAAATATAAAAGGCTTATATACTAGCATTACATTATGTCATTGTTGGCATTATTAATATTTTTTTAAATCTCCTTTTATCAACTTTATTAATTAATGCAGAAAATGTTTATTTAAAACTGTTTGACGTAAATTTATATTATACCTTTAATTACTGATTGAAATAAATACCATAATGCTAGATTTATAAAAGGAAATAATAAGTAATAAGTAATATTATTAATATTACAAAACATAACTTGTTTTAGTATCACTGTAGAATCAAATGTGGAAATTTGCATTAAAGGGAGATAATAAACCGATTTTTATTTACGTTACTATTTCTAATTGTTTTCTTTTTTCTCTATTTTATTTGGCTTACAATTACAATTTTAAAATGATAAAACTTTTTAAAAAATATATAAATATTATATGAGTGAAGAAATTATGTGTACATTTTAAAACTTGAAACACTACATTAACTACCCACTTTGTAAGATTACAACGTATGATTCGTTTTATTTTGTACTCCATGCTGCGAAACAGGCAATTCCTAAACAATAAAGAAAATCTCAGGAAGAAATAATAATATAATAAAACAACACTGATTTCTCTACAGATAGTGTGGGAAGTCAGTAACTGCGATCGCTTCTCGGCCATTCTCGGCTTTCTGGCTAGAATCTGAGTGACATAGATTCCGACCTCATAAGGCGGTCAAGCTGGCACCTGGAGGAACGGATTGTACAATACACCCTGTATCGGTATGTTATCCGAGCCTTATGAGACTAGGAGCTTGCTCAGTTTTCTCGCATTGGCTCTCATTCATGGCCGGCCTAGACTACAGCTGGTCCGCGCTCGGCTCTCATTCATGGCCGGCCTAGACTACAGTTGGTCTGCACTCGGCTCTCATTCATGTTCGGCCACAAAATATGGTTCAGTGGGTATGAATCCAAGCATCAATATGGTGTCGCATTCATAGTCAGAAAGCAGGTAGCTAGATCAGTTATCAGGTGCTCACCAATATCAAGTAGACTAATCAGCATAAGAATTTGTGCGAAACCCCACAACCTCACGATCATACAAGTTTACTCCCCAACTTCCGACCACGACGAAAAAGAAACGGAAACATTATGCGATGAAATTAAAAAAAATCATCAATAAAATACCAAAGAAAGACATTCTGGTATTAACGGGCTACTGGAATACAGACGCTTTCCAACAGTGTTCGGTAACTGTTGGAAAAATTGGATGGGGTGAAACAAATGACAGGGGAGATAGATTACAATAATTTGCACAGAAACCATCGCTTGACCATCGCCAATACCTTCACCCAAAAATAAATAAATCACAAACAGTTACATGACAGTCACTGGGAGGATTAATCCAGAATCAAATAGACTACATCCTTGTGCCACGACGATTCAAATCTAGCATCAACAAAGAGCAAATAAGATCTTTCCCCGGGGCAGATATTGGAAGTGACCATAATCTCGTACTAACTAGACTAAAGTTGAAACGGAAAGCAATTAAACTCCTCGCATCCGGTTTAAACTTGATAAATTAAAACTGGCCAGGATCAACCAAGATGAAGATGCCTTAGCAAATCATTTAAAAGAAGTTCTCATTTCAAATGCAGAATAGGTCATAGGAAGATAACAAATCAGGAAACAACCATGGGTTACTAACAAGATACTTGATCTATGCGATAAAAGAAGAATCCAACCAGGTAGCAGCAGATAAGTACAGGATAATAAATACAAGGATGACGAAGGAGATGAAACAGGATAAAGAAGATTAGATCGAGAATCAGAGTATGGCAGGTGATGAGAAGCTCAACATTGAAGAAGGGGCTGGTACAGGCGATCGAAGCACCTCTACAATCAAGCGAGCAGTGCAGTTCAACACAATGGCTGTTTAGGGGACTTCTTCAAGATGTCAATTGGGGTGCGTCAAGTTGCATTCAGTCGCCAGTCTTGTTCAATATCTTCCTAGAAAACAACATGCAAGAAACACTCGATGACTACCACACATCCATCTCCATTGGTGGAAGACCTCTATGCAATCTAAGATTTGCTGATGATATCGACCTGTTTTCCGGGAGCACAAAGAACTAAAAGAGCTCACAGTCACTTTCCTTATCCCTTATGCCAGAACAAATCCATATAAGTACTCTTTCTTCTTGAGTGGCATTCGGGCATGGAATGGGTTGCCTAAACTAAGCAGGAAAAACCAGTAACTTAACATCATTTAAAACATTAATAAAGATGCATGACTAGACTCGGACCACGGGGTGAACGTAGGACCCAATAATCTACTTTATAAAAGGAGCGTCTATAACATATAAGACAAGCTTGCAGAGATAGGGGCATACGGAATGGAAGTCAGCTCAGAGAAAAAGTAAAATAATGACCACTACAGATGCCATAAGTGCTAACATCATAATGAACCGACAACAACTAGAAGAGGTAAAGAATTTGAAATATCTAGGAGCCATCGGAAGCTGTGAGGCAGACATTCGAGCCACGATTGGGACAGCAATGGCGGCATTGGCTAGACTAAACATAATCTGGTCCAGCAAAAGTATTAGCCTCATAACAAAGCTCATGCTTCTCAGAGCCTTTGTGAAAATTATTATTCTGAAATGATGAGAGACCTGTATATTGCTAGCAGCCACTGAAAACTAGTTGCAGGCATTCGAAAATAAATGTATGAGAAAAATCCTTCGAATCTCCTACCTAGAACACAGGACTAATAAGTATGTCTGGGACAGAATAACCTAATTGCGGGCAACAATAAAGCGGTACAAGCCTGACTTGGTTCGGTCATTTAGTGCGGCATTATAACTTGCCAAAAACAATCCTCCAAGGCACCATAGAATGTGGACGTCGGAAAGTCCGTCAGCGGAAATGCTGGTTCGACAATATAACGGATTGGACAAAGTTGCAAATGGCTGAACTATTGACAGCCGCTCAAGATAGGCAAAAATGGGGTACGATGACTCCTCCCCCCAAGTACCACGAGGGTCTGATGATAAATGTAATAAAACAACAACAGAAAGATGATAATCACAACCATGTATTTTTTTTTTAATTAAATATAAAACTCGTAACAATTTTCTCTATACAATTCTTTTGATTTTGACCTTGGTCTTGCTACGGCGCTAAATAAAATTGTCTTATAAAAATATTTTAATAAAATACAGTAGAACAGGTTAACTTTCATACTGTCGGCCGCTGAATGATTTTAGAAATCAGAGTTTGGCACCCTGTTAGCAAAAGGTTGATGACCCGTGGTATAGAGTTTTCCTGAACTGTAGGCCATAGTGTATTCCTAAAATATAGTTTATTCTTGAAGTGTTGTGAATTCTTAAAGTAAATGGATTCTTGAAGTTTAGTTTATTGTATTCCTATAGTCTAGTGTATTCCTGAAGTGTAGTGCATTCCTTAAATGTAGTGTATTTTTGAAGTGTAGTAAATTGTTAAAGTAAATGTATTCTTTAAGTGTAGTGTATTCATAAAATGTAGTTTATTCATGAAGTGTAGTCTATTTCTAAAGTGTAGTTTAATCCTAAATTATAATGTTTTTTTCTAAAGTATAGTTTATCCCTAAAGTGCAATGTATTCCGAAAGCGTAGTGTTTTTCGAGAGTGTAGTGTGTTCCTAAAATTTATTGTATTCCTAAAATGTAGTGTATTCCTAAAATGTAGTGTATTCCTAAAATATTGTATATTCAAAAATGTAAAGAACATTTAAACTGTAGTGTATTTCTAGAGTGGTGTGTGTATTACATAAAAATGTAATATACTTCCAGTTTACGTTAGTTCTAAAAACAAAAACAAAATTAAAATCCAACGAACAAACAAAACCATGAACACGACCTTTGAACCTCTCGTCTTTCTAAAGCTTCGCTGAAAAGTGTTTTTCATCCCATCCTAATAACGCAGTATTTCATTTCACACGTGACAGACGGAAACGTAGGCCTACACCAGCACGAGAGTGTTTGTGTAAGCGCGTGCATTTTTGGCTCCAATTCTTTGATGGCGCAAGCGACAGTCTAGCTCTAAGACTTTAGATATAAAATATAGGCAGGCGAACGGGAGTGAAGGAGGTGGGGGATAAGGTCACTATAAATGATGCCAAAACCAGACGGTCAGCTGTAACGTCTCGGTCTGGGGCAGGCTAGGTTGTTCATATCAATCAGTGAGCATATGCGGCTCGGTGGTCTAGAGATAGGGCGATCGGGTCGCCATTATGAAAGCCTCGATTTCGTATCTATTTTTAAAATAAAAACGCCAGAATTTCGTTTATTCACATCTGTCTCTGTGTCCCTGATTACTATCGGTACCTGTTAATAGTTAGGAAAAGTTGGGAAGTAAAGTCAACTGGGCGCTGTGCTGCCCATGCTATATGCTGGAAGGTTTTCTAAAGGCCCTAAAGATGCGCCTTATGTCGCCCACCGTGTTGATGACTCCGATGTCTGAAAGGTAGGAAGAAAATGGGTTCCTTCCGGCTATGCGCCTGGTTCATTTATCTACCAGATGATGGCTGCTTCAACCCACTGCCTCTAGACGGTCAGGATATTTTATTCATTAACACGTTTACTAAAGTTTGTTGAACAAAGGGGTTGATGACGTGGCATAAAAAAGTATGTTTTCTTCCAGCATTCCTCCATCTCGCACCTTCCCCCACCCCTCACCTCCTACCCTAAATTAACGCTCGTTGTGCGAGATTGGGAAAGAAGCTAGTTCAATAGTTAACATTATTAGTCAACCAATAGACAGTTCCAGGCTCTTTTTTACAAATTGTATATAATAATAATAATAATTCTATTTGTATAGCGCTGCCAACAAACATAATGTAAGCTCAGAGCGCATTTATCATTGAGCGACAAACAACCAAGAACACAGATATAATTCTCTAGTCTAAAAAGGATATAAAGCTAATTAATAATTTAAAACGTTACAAACATAGGACAAAGCTACAAAAATGTAGCACTCAAACTCGACAATCTATCGAATTCTGCAGTTGAATGAAGTCTAGTAGAATTCTAGCTTCGTTAAAATTGCAAATTACTAATTTGTATATTGCACGTTTTAGTCTCCAAACAGGCTTTACATTGCTAGTTCGCTTGGCTCTTTCCTTGCTACAATAATTGTTTCCCTTTGACTGTCGTTGGCTTGTTATCTTGTTAGACCTGTTTACGGCCACACTTGTTTGTTTCAGCACTTATTTAATTGTATTAGTTCCACACACCAACTCCAAGAGATTGTTAGAAACACACATCTATACAAAACAAAGATCAACACACACAGACACTTCAAACATTAGTGGGTGAGTCAAAGATTAAAACAGATAATAAGATAAGTCTACTCACGTTTGATCTTTAGGTTCCGGGTGTACGACGTCATAATACTCCTCTTTGGAGGGCCGCGGCTGGTGCACTCTCGGGCTGAGCTGCTTCGCCGCGGGCCGGGGTGTCGACACCTTGGTAATCCTTAGGAGGGGCGCGTAGACGGCGCTGCGGGTGCAGTGCTGGTGGTAGCCGCCTCCGCCGCCGCTGCTTCCGGTGGCGTTGCCGCCGCCGACGCCGCCCCCCGAGTGGTGGGCGCTCGTGACGGCGGGGGCGTGCCCGAAAGGGCGCCCTTCGCCGTCGGGCGGGGTGTCCGGGGTGTCGTTCGGGGTGACGAGGACCACCGTGGAGTCGCCGATGGTCACGTGGCGGATGGGGGGCTTGTGGTTGGCTGGTTTGCTGCTGGCCGCCGTGACGTCGGTGGATGACGTCATGGTGTCGTCACGGAAGCTGTCGTAGATCTCTCTGACGTCACCGCGGCGCTTGCTGTTCTGCGTGGATCCGTCAATCGTCCATGTTTCAACCATAGAGCCTTTACTACCAAAAGAAACTCTGTTGGGGACGGGGTTGGGGAGGAGTGGGAAATAAAATATATTTTTATAAAACACAATAGAGATACATCACCCTATATTGGCCAAATATTGGCGCAACATTTGTTCTACATTCAAATAAAGACATATTATTGGCTTGGTTTCAATGAGTGCTGAATTACGCAACATTTTCGGCCAAAATTTAAATGATGGCAGAATATTGTCCCAACATTGGGCCTAGATTTATATAATGGCAAAATATTAGCCCAACGTTTCAACGTTTATTTCAATAATGACAGAATATTGGGTCAATAATATGTGCATTATTGTGCATGACGTAGAAGGTCTATATTAACGCTTGCGGACTTTACATGTTTAAACATTTCTATAAAAAGCACACGACGAACAACCGTGTCCTAACCAGTACCAAATTGCATTAACTCTTTCAGACCAGAACATGAGTTGTCTCAACAACAGGCCACCCTACACATATTTTCGAAGCGAATGAATTCAACGGATGTAATTAGATAAGCTCTGTCCCGCTCTGTTCTCGAGCTATAGAGCGTTGGGTTGTAATTGTGAAGGTCTTGGCTCTAAGTCCCCGTTGAAAAAAAAAAAAAGCCAAAGGGATTATAGTTCCCGTATATATTTTTTTTTAATGAACGCCTGAATTTACTTCGGCTACGATGTGCATCGATCTTATATGTTATAAAAACGGGACGCGCATTCCGGCTCTTAAGTCCGGGGCGTAACCATGTAAAGGGGTGGCTCAAGAAGTGTGGGTCAGATCAAAATCCTGTCTGTGACTAGCCACCCCGCGTGTTGCGTAACAAAGTGTACGGTCCCCGCAGTCACATGCACTATTCTGCTTCTCCCCAACATGGTGGATTTCCTTCGGATTATTCACGTGGCGGCTAGCTCGTATTCCTGCACCGTCGCCCGGCAGCAAAAATTTCCAGACTACTGTAGGCCTAGACATCAATGCGCCGGGCTTGGCGAGACGGGCTGTTGCGCTCATTGCTTTTTTCCCCCCACTGAGTCTCGGGGCCTCTCGGCAGTAAACTAACCAACTAATACCGACACAGGTGACGGCGGTTCTAAGCTTTTTTTAAAAGTTTGATTGTTGTGATTGAAAATAAATGTATAAATCTGTTAATTTTATACAGGGTGGGGCAATACGATCTGACACATATGTTTTGACAACCAACACTGTATTCTAAACACGCATGTGGAGCATGGGTGCCATTGAACTGGGACAGATAAGGAAGACAAAAAAAAACAACAACAACAAAAAAAGCAACAATATCAAGTTTTCTACGAAGAACGTCTATTCTCATAAAAATTGTGTCCATTACTCAAATAAAGGGGCGCCTTATCTCATTCGGTCCCCCCGTCAGATGTACAAATCTCGAGAGAATATCAAGAATCGATTCGTCACAGTTACAAACACCCTCTCTAACCCCAAAAACTACATCCCCTCTCTCTCCCCACACACACACAAACACACACCGAGCAAGCGTAAAAAAAAAAAAAGTTCTAAGCCGAGGGGAGAGAAAAAAACTGCAGCCGAAAAGCTGGAACCTGGGACAGAATTAGAACTGAGGATTAGTGGCCTAAAGAAAACTTGAAGTGGTCATATCAATTAAACAGCTGGTCAAGGTGTTGTGGATTATTACGTCCAATCGATCTAAAGAAGAGGGGAGAAAAAAAAAAGGGGGGGGGGTCAAGATTTCCTAGAAAATGTCGAGTGTTTGAATCTCATCGATCAATAGCCGAGGCTTCCATCGAGTGGCTTATTTGTAGCACTCCATCTTGCAATAACCAAGTCTTTTTTTTTATAGAGGTTACAAAGTCTTTTGAGAGGTTACCAAGTTTTTTGAGAGGTTACCAAGTCATTTAAGAGCTTACCAAGTCTTTTGATAGGTTAAAAAATATTTTGAGAGATTACCAAGTCTTTTGAGAGGATACCAAGTCTTTTAACGATGTTACTAAGTCTTTTGTGAGGATTACAAGTCTTCTGATAGGTTATCAAGTCTTTTGAGAATTATCAAGTCTTTTTAAATGGAACCATGTCTTTTGAGAGGTTACAGAATCTTAAAAGATATTAAAGAGGCGAAATTTGCTGCCTTTCCTCAATGTTCAGTATGCCCCGGACTAGAATCTCGCGGCACCAAGGCAGTGAGTGGGGACACTCAACTTTGAAGCTGTCGTGGGGAAAAAAATGAATAAAATTTTCACTAATTAGTTATAACTTGCATTAATTTCAGTTTAGAAATTCGTGGTCGAGGCTAAAGACAGATGCCTGGTTTGTCTAGACGGAGAGCTCACTGCTGCGAAGAGAATAAGCTATAAGACGAACTACTGGCATTGACCAACATTTTAAAACACCGACACCTTGGGTGTGCTAACAACGCTCTATCACTGGACCTCGCTCGTCCTATCATTCTGTGTATCGATACACGTTTTTTTGCTTTGCATATTTTGATAATTTACCACAAAGAATTCACAAAAACTTACGCTGTTAATAAACTTTTGTCGTAGCCTAAAGACCATCTATTTCTTTTTCTAGCATTGTCTCATACACTGTCATTAACTAACTTGAAAACTAGCCAAATAATATTTATCTAAAACACCAATGAAATTTAAATTAAAAAATGCTTTTTTTGTTTTCTTTCGAAAGAAAAATTATAAAATATTAATGATTAATAATATATATCAAATTTAATATCTATCAAGTTACATTTCATTTAACAAATGAATAAATAAATAAAAATGAAATATTTTTTGATGAATGTATTTATTTGTTATTGTTTAGCAAGGTCACATCCTAGATAACAACTATATTTAATTTTAGGCCAGAACATATCATTTAAAAAAAAGCTTGAATATCTACATGAAACTCATATTAATATATATATTAGCTTGTCTGGTATAGAATTCTAAATCCCTGAACAAAACAAACCATGACATTTAGTTTAAATCCTGTATAATATATTTCTACTTAGTAAACTGCGCAGTTGATATTTTCATGAGCAGTTGTTGATGTTTTTTTTTATTATTCTAGATTCAACTTTTCTCTATACTGTGTTTTGTGCATAAACGTTTCACATGTTATTTTAATCAGATTTTCTTTTACTGTAAGAGTTTTTTTCTTTAAATGCGTTCCCATTTGGCAGAAGACTGATCTAATTTATGTGTTTATTTCACTGAGCTGCACATTATAAAGCAAAGGGAATTAATTCAGTTTGTTCAGTAAACAATCATTTAATTTTCTTAAATCACTGCAGTCTTAAATAATATCGGCTTTAAGTTTTAAAATACAAACTAGATAACGGAATGCCTACACAATAAAACAATACATAGGCCATATCTGTATATATATAAATATCTATATATAGAGAGAGTGAGACAAAAGTACCCGTCGCACCAAACTGATTACAGGGCCGGTGGAGCAACGGCATATTAAGGGATGCGTGGCCAGCACAATGTCCAGCCGCCTTTACTTTACCAAAAACTAATGTTAGGTAACCATCAGAGCAGGGTAGACTCAGGGAAACCGGGGAGAACACGTGAGGAAAAAAAAAGAGAAAGGCTTCCAGAAAAAGAAAACAAGGATGGTTAAAAAGAAAAAGAAAGAGAGAGGAGAATGGGAGAGTGAGCGAGAGAGAAAGAGAGAGAGAAAGGGAAGATTAGTGAAGTGGAGAGAGAAAGAGGTAGAAGATTGTTGAGGAGAAAAGGGGGACGAGACACAGAGATAGAAAGAGAGTGAAACAGACAGAGAAAGTGAAAGAGACTAAAAAAATCTTAGAGTGAAGAGAGATGGCCATTTAAATACTTTTTGTTATTTATTTCACAGAATGGAAGAAACGCTAGATATAGATCTATATCATAATGTGGTAAAATATGAGTGAAAAACTCGATGTCTCCGCACCCAAACTACCAGTTGTTTCTTTTTGCTTATCTCTTGCTACACTTTTTAAAAAGTTAACCAAAAAAATCACGTTGGGACTGCTTACTGGGCCCGGTGAAGCAGCGTTCACCCGTTTCTATGGCCACGGCATACTAGGGGGATGGTGTGGCCAGCACAATGCCCAGCCGCCTTTACTTTACCACCAACTAAGGTCAGCTACCCATCAGAGCTATGTAGACTCAGTGACACCCTCGTGTCCCAGGCAAAAAATGGTATTATGAACGAATAATGCAATATAATATCATAAAGTTATGTCTAACTCAAGATGAAATATTTAGGCCTAAGTCTGTGTAAAATAAGATGGACAACGGAAGTATTTTTAACACAAGATGAAATATGAAAGTCTGTCTAACACAAAGTGACAGTGTGCATTCCTCCCGATAAATCTAACAGACCAAATAAAACAGCTAAATGACTACAATGTGACTACTCACTTTTTCTGCACGCTCATATCCGTACTGACTCTGAGCTCACATGGTGGACGGTTGACCAGGTCGAAGAGAAAGATGGGGGAGGGGAAGCTGTGAGTAGCAGGAACGTTTCCCGGAGATCAGCTGACCAGTGGCTGTACAAATGTTGCCATATGGCCCACGTAATGCGTCGATGACGTCAAGCAATCTGAAGTTAATATAGACAGAAAAATAAATGGACTACTAGCAACGCTTAACATAAGGTCGACTTAACTGATAACTGATGTAGACGGAGATTGGTGATCCTTTACATAGTTTTTCTTAGTACCACCAATTGTTTAAATATATTTTCGGGCACGGGATGGGTTGCCTGAATTAGTAAGGAAATCCAATTTGACATCGTTGAAATCCTTAATTAAAACGCAAGACTTAAACTACGGATGACGGTAGGACGCAGTTATCTTCTATCTGGCTGGATTAACCCATTAAGTTAAATAAGCACGTGATTGGGGGAGTCACATAAATTTTCCATGTTCAATGGCTCATTCTGTGCGGAACTGCAAATAGTTCAGGTGAACTACGATCCCAAAAAAAAAAGGGGCCCAGCATTGGCATGACCACCACTTGAAAAGTATCTTATAATTTTATGTTATATATTGGAGACGCTCCTTCTATAAAGAAGATTATTGCGTCCTACGCTCATCCGTGGTCCGAGTCTAGTCTTGCATTTTTATCAATGCTTTAAATGATATTAAGCTACTGCTTTTCCTGGTTTGTTCAGGCAACAAATTCTATGCTCGAATGCCACTTGGGAATAAAGAGCACTTATATATATGCATTTGTTCTCGCATAAGGGATAAGGAAAGAAGTAGCAATGATTAAACGTTTTAATTATAAAATAAATGTGAAAGTATACAAGTAAAGTAAAGTACTGGTTGGACCAAAATTGATCATAGGGCGCGTTAAAGCAGCGTTCATCAGTTTGTGTGGCTTCGACACCCGAACGAATGTCAGCTACCCATTAGAGCTGGGTAGATTCAGGGACACCCTCAAGTCCTGGGAAAATATCCTATCCTTCACCAGGATTGGAAAACAGGACCTTCGGTACGTCAACCGAACGCGCTGCCGCTCGGCCACCCTGCCTAATATACCAATAATATAGTATATACAGCACAACCATAACAACAGCGACAATAACTACATGCGTTTCCGTCTTGCTGTAAATCTTTTTAGTGCTTAAGGCCTCAGGGCCTCAGTGGGTCTTGATCCAGAACTGTTGTGTCTGTTACATTTGAGACATACAAATATATTCATATATATATAGTGACGTGAATATTAAAATGTTCTACTATTACTTGTTTAGTTTATTGTCTAGTTTCTCGGTTTTCACACTAGATAAAAGGATTAGTCTACACTAAATTTAACCTCAGTGGTAATATAGGTCAGACTTTCGCCAACTTTTGTACTTACATACATATTTAATAAGCAACAAAAATTAAAGTAATAATCTTACTTGTGAATTGGCCTTCTGGCACCGGAAAAAAAATGTCAATGACTTGTGGTTCGGTCTATGGACAATTTTATTTCCATAATTGTTCACTATATGTGTGGTCCAATGTGAAACGAATAATAAGTTTTTTATTAGCCTATATCCAAAGTATATTTAAAAGCTTGCGTGCGTGTTATCGTGTACAAAGCAGATTAAGCCAACATTGAGATTAAACCTGACGTAAAGATAGACACTCTTCACTTGAACACGTTTAGATAATAATATACATCATTATGTCATAATAATAAAAATAGATCTGTGGAAATATAACAAATTTGATTGGTTATTTGGCGTTATCCGTGTTTGTATTTCGGTGATTGTGTGATTGTTTGCCTCCTTATAGATCTTCTAATACTGCATCCATGTCTCTGGCGTAAGCATTAAAATAGTAACTTTAAAAATGCGCTTATCGTTACAAAAAGTTTACAAAGACGCAATTCGCCAATAAAACTAATTGCGAAGCCAAAAAAAATAAGTATTTGTAAGCATCCGAAATTGATTTAATTAACAAGAAAGCTTTTAAAATATATTTTTTTAAATCACTAAAAAAAAACACCATGAAGAGGAATGTACATTAAGAACACATATTTGTTTGTTGTTGCAATTACCCCATTAAGCCAAAATTATTGAATTTTTTTTTTAGCGTTAGCCTATTAGCAGTGGACTTGGTAGTATAATGGTCGCAAGCGTAGAACCGGTAACCAAGATCATTGGTGGCCAATAATACCTTGGCGCAAAGTTGTTCACTAAAGCCACCACTAATACAACCAATGTAATGTATGAACATATAATAAAACACACAACAAAACCAATGTCATCAAGCCTACTAAATATTGGACAAGCGAAATGTCTGTGTTTGTGTATGTATGTGTGTGTGTGTGTGTGTATATGCGTGAGTGGGTGTGTGTGTATAAGTGATTTCCCATTGCCCAGGTCCCCAGTTATTTGTTTTAAGCGTTGGTCTGGCTATAGTACCATAGGTTCTCAACGGGGGCGATATCGCCCCTCAGGGGGTGATGAGAAGCTTTAGGGGGGCGATAACATTCCCGGGGGCGATGAAGGGCAAATGGGCGGTACAAACGTACCTGCTATAATTTCAACACCTCAGCTATTTGAATCGATTAGTTTTTGGATGAAATATGATGTAAACGCAAGTGCTACTAAATATCTGATATCCCCCAACAGTAGGCATACATATTATTGAACAAATAAGAATCGCAATGACTTTTCGATGAACTAGGGGTTAGTATTTGGCAAATATGGTATGCGGCCGTCTCGTCTAATAGTTGATTCACCGGACTGTCGCCTTAACATCTGCTAATATTACTCTTTTGATCTGTTTGTAATACCGAGATGTCCTTTAATGCGTTTGAATCCTTTGTAAAGAGGTAACTAGTAGTAACCACAATAGCTGAGCGGTAGAGATACGTAGTAATCATACAAACTGGGTAGTTATTGCAATGCTTCAAAATATTCATATAAATTCTTTAGTCATACAATATTTATAAAATTTTCAAATAATTTTTTTACAGTTCGATCATATCATTTCAAAGTTATAAATGCAAGCCATTTAGTTTTTTATAAAAGAAAAAAAAATTGAAATATTACCTCAAATGAAACGGGATAATTATCTCCCTTTAATTAACAAATGTTTCCGCTAAAATTAAGTTGGGAGGGGGGGCGGTGAGCGGAAAAAAATTTAAAAGGGGGCGGTGAGCCGAAAAAGGTTGAGAACCTATGGGCTATACGGTTTGTTACGTTTAATACATTATATATACTAGTTTTCATGCCCGTCAAAATGACGTAGAAACGAATGACTACAACATGTTTTAATTTATTTAAATCTCTAAATTATATCTTACATTTCTGCTATAAGCTTGTTCGTAAAAGTGTAAATACTGGTAAATTAAATTTAATTGGAATTAACGACGATCATGACTATAGAAATGACGGTAATATTGATTTGGTTAATAATAATAATAGGTCATTTATATAGCGCCTCACTCCATGCTAATGCACGCATGCTCGGCGCGCTCATAAAAACGAAACGACAATAACACTCTAAAATAGTTTTAAACTAAGTTTTTAACGATGGAGGTAGTACTTAGTCAATGGATCAACTTAGTTGAAAAGAAATGTCTTTAAATTCTTCTTGAATGCTTTTTTTGTAACAGAGTTTTTCAGTGTCTCAGGTAAGCCGTTCGATAGTGAAGGCGCCACAGAAGGGCTGGTGACAATAGTGTAAAAATTTCGATTCTCATCCACAGGGATAGCCCTTCAATAAGCAACGTCAGGCAATTTAGCTTTTTGTTAAATAAAAAGACTTGCCTATTTTTAAACCTGATTACACAATTTATTTCAAATTATAAAGGCATCTTTAATTTTTTCCCCAGACGACGCCTGAGAATTAAGATTGTATTGTATATTGTATTTCAGGAAGTTGCAAACCTATTATTGGCATTATTAGCAGTATAGTAGCAATAAGAAAACACCAAAATTAATTCCCTGAAGTATCCAAATCAACATTGAGAGTTTGTTTACAACTAGTCATGCAAAGTCTTAAAGGCTATACAATCAGCATAACGCAAACTTATTTTTTGTTTCCTTCACTATGCTACATGCTCTCGCCCCCCCCCCCCCCTTGTGGAGAGTAACATTTGCTGCCACTTTTCACGTTGAGCCGTTTAGTGGTTAAGTGCTCCCCCACTTTCTCCCCACGCCCCCCCCCTTCCTCCTTAATTAAGTAATAGCCTCCTACTCAAGCCTAGGACTTGTACCTGGATTATGTAACAATTGTGGTTGGTATCGATCAGGCGTTGGTTACTCGTTCATATTTCATGCCCGTAACACAAAGACCCTATCCCCCCATTTCCCCCCCCCCCCATTTCCCCCTCCCTCTTCGCCCACACCAACCTCCCACCAATTTAAGAAGAAGGACACGACACAAGAGAAAAATTATTTTTTTTCCATTGGTCTCAAGGGAGTACGTCTTCCAGAACAGCGACACGGGAGTGTTGCTCTAACACATTGGTCAAAAGGAAATTGGGAGCGAGTTGACCCCTAACTCCCTTACACCCCCTTCCCCGCAGACACACTTACATCATGAAATTACTAGCCAGCAGTGAGGGAAATGAAAAATTGCACCAAATAAAATAGAACATAACGGGCAGTCCTTGACAGACTGAGCTCCTATCCCATGTTTCCACCCCAACTTGTTTCTCCAATACCCACTACCGCCCCTAACGCAAAAATAAAAATCCTGCTGGCGCCCTATGTTTTGGGCTAAATTTTAAGATCGCGATAAAACTCACACTGAAGACCAGTGGTTTTAATGGATATCGTTTACGCATACACTCACCCACATGTACTCATCCACATGAACTCATCCACACGCACTCATATACACTTAGTGTAGGGCCTACTAGCCCTAGCTTAAGACATGCAATTCATACATGGACAAGGACAATACAATACTTATAACCATTGACGAGTCTTAGCAATTATGCCTGCATGGTAAACCTAAAATGACGATGCATTCCGACACGCTCGGCCCTATTCTTTAATTTACTATTTTAAAAAACATGCATATGTGATGCGTTCCTGGTTGTCTAAAAGCTATGCTCACAAATAAAACGAAAACGTCTTTTAAATGTGTTTTACTGGAAATAAACCGGAAGTTCATGTATGCATTGAACCCAAGGGTCAGGCCTCGTTAAGACTTATCTATGGGCTCAGACAATAGGATATCTTATAAACATTACTTAAAAATCTGAACAGGACAAATACAATTCCAGAGTAGTCCACAGCCCATTAACAAAAGAAAAAACTTGACTCGCTGAACGATAATTATTATTATCGTATCTAACGTTGAAAATAAATGTCGGCAGAAGAAAAACTAACCTTAACAAACCAAAACTCAACCAATAATTAATAACAGCAAAAGTTACTAAAAGCTGCAAGAACCAAAAAATAAATTGATCGATTATAATGGTTGGACTGGAAACATTGTCGATTACTTCAGAGGTAGGCTACTGATTGCATTATGTGTGTCCAGGTACTGAGTCTAACAGAACAAATACAGCCGTTAATCGCCCACGTGACTCATAAATCTCTCTAAGACTTTGTTATCAACGGCCGGCAATGTGGCTTCTTGGCCCCCAAAAAATATTTCTTAACTGATAACATCGCTTTGATTTAACTGTTATCAGTTATTTGTTATTGTTGTTTTTTTATTTTTATTTGTTATATTTTTTAAATATTTAAAGATTGAAAAGGGTTGCCCTCATGGTGGTTGGGGTCGTTCACAACGATGCTCTTCAATCTGTGTGTGTGTGTGTGTGTGTGTGTGTGTGTGTGTATGTGTGTTTGAATGTCTCTTGGCAAATTTTTTTTCTTCTTCTTGTTTAGGGGTGACAATGCACAGACATCCGCAGACACGCCTTTGAATGAAGTCATTCCTCCAGCGTTAATCTAGTTATCTGGTGCTGTTCCTAGAGACCCAGATAAACAGCTGTGTGTGTAGCTATGTGTGTAACTGTGTTTGTAGCTGTGTGTGTATGTGTGTGTAAAGCCTGTTCACTTAACCTAAAATAAAGGTCTACAGCGTGCGCCGCAAAGCCCTGGGGAAACGCGACTTCTTAACATGTGGGGGGGGGAGGGCGCAATGTATTTACATGAGGTGCCCCTATTTTTTGACATAGGGGAGCCTTGACGTCTTCTGATGGGCGCGCAGAACATTGCAAAGTCTTTCATAATACTCTCTTTATTCGTATACGATTCAATTTGATAAAATGTGACATTTTGAGCGTTTTGGCTTTTATGAGATTGCCATTGGGAAAACCCTTAATTCAAAAAGAGCACCGCCTGTGGGGAAAAGTTAGCGAACCAAAGTTTTAGACTCGTGGAATAAAACTTAAAAAGCTTTTTAAAGACCAAGTGAACAGCTTTTTCTCGAAGGGACGAGATTTGTAAAAGTCTCATACGGAAGTGACGTGTTAGAAGGACAATAAATAAACAAGACACGACCAACAAAATCTATATTTAACCATTTTGTTAAAAAATAAGACCGGGAAAAAGATTCAAAACACGTGAAAATATTCATTTTTCCTTGTCGGAATTTCTTCTCTACGTCACTACCCTTTGTTGCCATATCAAATGGCTACGAGATTTGGATTTTTCCTACGCACATTGAAGTGCTAATATGGAACTAATTACTTGAAAGTTAGGTTTAATATTTTGTTTAAATGATTTTACTAGCATTTGGGTACTGAATACACTATTTACTATCAAAATAAACGTTTATCTCGATTTTGATAAAAAGCTATTCACTTGGTCTTTAAGTTACTTTGCTCAAATGAGGCAAAGGAAATGGCTCAGAGAAAAATGTCTTCGCAGCGAGTGGATTTACTCGATAACATTTGTGTTCTTATCATCACTTTTAAAAAGAACTTGAAAGCACCTTATTTTAATATTTACCTTCGTTAAAACATTTTTTTTTATCCCTACTGTTTTACTTTTATCTTATCTTATACATTACAGCATTATAAAGAAGATTGTTGTGTCCTACGCTCATCCGTGGTCCAAGTCTAGTCTTGCATTTTTATTAATGTTTGAAATGATGTTAAGTTACTGGTTTTCCTGGTTTGTTCAGGCAACCCATTCCATGCCCGAATGCCACTCGGGAAGAAAGAGTACTTATATGCCTTTGTTCTCGCATAAGGGACAATGAAAGTGTTTTGTTTTTATGTTTATCTGAGCTTTGCAACAAGTTGTTATTGGGTTGTATTTCTAAATTAGCGTTTAATGCCTTATGTATTATTACTACTTTACTCTTTGTCCTTCTGTCCTCTAGTGTTTCTAGGTTTAATGATTTGACTAATTATGGTGTTACTTTTGGGAATACTCACCAGTAATAAACCTTGCAGCTCTTTTTGGATTTGTTCTAATTTTTTTATGTTTTCTTTAGTTGATGGGTCCCATACAGATGCTGCATATTCTAGTATAGGTCTAATTAATGTGAGATAGCATTTTATTTTTATATTCTTATTACATTTGTAAAAATTCCTTTTTATGAATCCTGATGTTTTGTTTGATTTTTTAATTACTTCATCAATATGAGGGTTCCAAGATAATTTGTCATTTATTATTACTTAGCTACTTAGCATTGTTAGTTTGAGTTAGTTCTTTACCATGAATAAAGTAGTTTGGATACCCTTATTAGTTGGAATTTTTCTGGGTGAAAGGACATACTCCAGTTTGATTCCCATTTTTGTTGTCCAGTTTGATTCCCATTTTTGTAGTTCATCTAAGTCTTTTTGTAGACGTTCACTATCTTTTCCTGTCTTTATTATTCTATAAATTATGCAATCATCGGCAAATAATCTTACTTATGTTCCTGTGTTGATGCAATTTGGCAGATCATTAATGTAAATTAGAAATAGTAGGGGCACTAGAACAGTTCCTTGTGGAACTCCTGAGTTTACAGTTATTGGTGATGACTTAGAGCCATTTATTACCACAATTTGTTCTCTGCCTATAAGAAAGTCCTGAATCCACTGATGTAAGGGACCAGAGATGCCAAAATATGTAAGTTTTTTTAGTAGACTAGAATGATGAACTTTATCGAATGCTTTGGAAAAATCTAGTAATATAGCATCAATTTGGTTGTTATTATCTAATCTCTTAGACAAGTCATCTATTAAGCCTATTAATTGAGTCTCACATGATCTATTTTTCCTAAAGCCATGATGGTGTGGGCACAGTGCATTAAGTTTGTCTAGATGATTTACTATAATACTATATATTATATGTTCAAGTATTTTACATGTTATGCTTGTTAGGGAAACAGGTCTGTAATTTCCGGGGTCAGATTTATCTCCTTTTTTTTAAAAAGGGGGGGGGGGGGTACATTGGCTAATTACGGTTAATGCTGCATTTATTTGCTTTGTTCTATGTTTGTAAAGTTTTAATTTATTTATTAGCTTTGCATTTTTTTGTTCAGCCTAGATAATTAAATCTGTGTTCTTACTTGTTTGTTGCTCAATGTTAAATTCGCTCTGGGCTTACTTTATGTTTGTTGGCAGCGCTATATAAATAGAGTTTATTATTATTGTATGTATGTCTTTATGGTTCTCCGTTGCTCTCACTCACTTGAGATGAAATTGAAAATTGTCATTGTTATCGTATCTTTCGTGGACTGGTGGATCATTTGGAAGCTGTTTGGTTTGTGGCGATGATCGTCGTTGAATGAGAGATGGGAGTGAGAAATGCTTGTGAAATATGGGAATAATTGGGGCGAAATCGGCTGATGTGTGTGGCAATGGCTTAGCCAAGTTTTGACGCTATGGGTAGCGAAATTTTAGGAAAAAGGCCCCACTTTTAGCAATTTTTCCAAATTAATAGAATAACTAGGACTTTGTACGTATCAAGTGTTATTAGAAAACCCTGTGCCCCAGGATACACACACTGTATAATAGTGCAGTTTTTATTTAACCATTCACGATTCTTTTTCTAGCAGCTAATAGTGATGGAAATTTATGAAAAATTGACTGCATCTACAGCTTATTTTCGGGATGAACATCTAGTATCGAAAAGTAATTATAGAATCAACGCGAATGCTCTATAGCAGGGGTCGGCAACCTAAGGCACGCGTGCTAGACTTGGCACGCGAAAGACCTCCAAGAGTATTGTTTAATTAATTGCATGTGAAAACAACGAATGTCAGCATAATTAGTGGGTGCTGCATGGCGAACTACATGGGAATCACACTGGACGTCGACTTTTTAAGTTCAGGAATGTTTGTATGCAAAGCTCTCATAATTGGACTTGCAAACTGTAATTGAATCTATTGTTAAGATAGTCAAGTGTAAAGTTTCTCAAGTCTCTTCTAGAAGAAAGTCATCCGGAGTAGGCCTATAGGTAAAGGCTTGGATAGATTATTTTCTTGTCTGAAAGCAATAAAGATGTATCTTAATGGAAAAAAAAATTCCGTTATTGAATGAGGATAACTGACTGTTGAAGTCAATGTTTCTGTATGACTTGGCGACACGTTTTAGTGATTAAAGCTTCCATTTACAAAAGCACTTGAAGTGTTGGGCAACTGGAATGGATTTGCATTGAAACTGGGCTAAGTTAATACAAGAATACAAATTCAAAACATTTAACTCTTTCTTAATTTAAGGCAAATTAGGATAGATGAGCATTTTCAGAAGTACACTAGTTAGATCTATTTTAAAACAATTTACTCGTTTGGTATCACTAGCATCAAATTTGGAGAATTTACCTAAAGGGAGATAATTAGCCCGTTTTCTTTACTTTAATATTTCTAATATGTTTCTTTTTTGTTTCCTTTTAAAAAACATGAATGTTTTACAGCTTATAACTATAAAATGATCAAATTACATAAGATAGTTGAAAATTATATAAATATTTTATGACTAAAGAATGTTCATGTACATTTTTAAGCATTAAAAAACTACCCAGTTTGTATAATTATTCGTCTAAATTGCAATAGTTTTCAGTTAGTCACCTATTTACCGTTCGGGTTAAAATAATAATAATAAATAATAATAATATTTGTAAAACTCATCTATGGTTATTCAGAGATCAAACACTAAAGACTTTATATCTATTAATAGAATAACAACTAAATTCGAATGTTGATAACTATTAGATCTAATGTGTAAGTTGAGGAATGAAATTGTATATTAGCTATGAATGGATTTTTTTTTAAAAAGCTGATAATAACAAACAGGTTAATTTTTTATTAAATATAAAACGCTTTAATGATTTTCTCTATTACGTTCCTTTTCTTTTGGTCTTGGTCCTTCTACTGGCTTCTACAGCACTAAATATATTGTCTTTTAAAAATAATATAGTTGATCAGTTTGACTTTCACGCTGTTGGCACGCTGAATGATTCAAAATGATTGTAATACATTAAATTGTTGAAATGCAATTTAAAGAAAACAATTAGAAACAGCATAAATTGTGCTTCGTGGCTTGTTAAAATTATTAATTAAATAATTTGTTTCCCGAAAAGGCCTTTTTTCCCCCTGCTCCCCCCTGGCTACGCTACTGGTGTGTGGTTGTATATGTGTGTGTGTGTATGTGTGAGTGGGTGTATATGTGTGTGTGTGTATGTGTGAGTGGGTGTATATGTGTGTGTGTGTATGTGTGAGTGGGTGTATGTATGTTTGTGTGTGTGGGTGTATGTGTGTGTGTGTGTATGTGTGAGTGGGTGTATGTATGTTTGTGTGTATGTGTGTGTGGGTGTATGTGTGTGTGAGAGAGATGTAGGTGAGATACGATAGTTAGGTAAATGCAAAGATGAAGTAGAGGTCAGTGCCGCATAGAGACATTAAGATCGAAAGATACTTATTGTTAATGGTTTAATTTATTTGTAACCATTAAACAACATAATAAAATGTATCTCTCTCTAGTCTCTTCGGTTGGTAGTAATTATTATTTACAGTGTAAGTGTGGTAGCTACTTACTTCCAGTACAATTTATTTATATATTGAATGACACAGTTATTTCAGCACAGATAACTTTTAATTCACATTATAACATCCAATTAGATAGAATAAAACATTAGTTCCAGGTTACGAAAAACACGTTCATAACGTCCAAACATTCTAACACTCTCCAAGTCCAGGTTATAGTTCTTTCTTTCACATCTCTCTTTCTCCAACCAGAGCTAACAGTAGACTGAAAAATACACTCTGCTCTCGTCACATGATCTCTCGAACCTTCCACTAATTTTCCTCGTGAATTGTCACTGCTTAAAGCTAACAACACACAATACTCGTGTAAAGCATGAATGAACATAATGTCGCACTACGACTTAGCAATACATAGCGGCAATAACTAGTGATATACATTTTGATTATATGAGTTATTTTCCTTAGACTATAACACATATATATATATTAATAGAGTGATTAGATAGATATGTAGATAGACAAATAGATAGATAGATTATAGTGAATATATAAAAGGTAGATATATAGCGTAAGTATGTAGATAGACTGTGCGAGGCAATGAGAACGGCTGAGAGACGGGAGGAGTGGAAGAGGCTGGTTTACATGTCATCTGTGGTGCCCCAACGGTCCAACAGACTACGGGATATGTAGGATGTAGGTAGGATGTAGATAGACTAGATAGATGAATTGTGCGAGTAGATAGATATATAGATATATATAGAGAGATAGATAGATAGATCGACAATAGATAGATAGATAGATAGATAGATAGATAGATAGATAGATAGATAGATAGATAGATAGATAGATAGATAACGTGAAATATATAGAAAAATGATTTTTCCGATTGTTAAATAGAATTATTCAATGAGTAAGATACTTAGACAGCCAGACAGAGAAATAAATACAGATAAAGATACCGAGACAGCTAGAATGATCGGTACTTAATTAAACAGCTACATTGATTATTTTGTACTTTAGACCAGGGCTCGGCAACCTATAGCACGCGTGCCAGACTTCGCACGCAGAGCGATTTTCAATGGCACGCGGAGTACCCCCAAAGTACTATTGCAGTCTCTTATTAAAAAAAAAAGAGCAATGATAACTTTTAGGCTCTTGGCACGCTGCACTCATTAATAACTCTACTTTGGCACATCAATATCAAATAGGTTGCCGACCCCTGCTGTAGACAGCAAAACACACATAAGAAAATTAGGGGAGCTGAATCAGATAGACCTACTGGACAGTCCACGGGATACACACACGACTGATAGGGACAGAACCTTTTGCTCCTCGTTCCAACCCTGAGATTGACCAGCAAGAACGAAACCCGAAGAGGACCGTGGTTTTAAAGCCATAGACACGATCAATCAGGAAGAGGGGAGATAAGAAGAAATAGACAAGAAATACACCCAGAAAATTATCTCCCCTTTTTATGCTTTTTTTTTCATCTGAACTGAACCGGGCAAGCCATTTTCGACTTCCGGGACAAATGTAAATTTCTCGCTTTCTGCACATTTCATTAAAGAAATTTGGAATAAAAAATTCCTTGATATAATCTATTTTTTAAAATATAAATTTTGATTTTAAAGGGAGAGAATACAAACCAAAGAGTCTAGTAAAAATTTTGTTTGAACAAAATGTAAATTAGAATTGTATTTTCATATTTATACTTCTTTTCACATTCCTTGTCAATACATATACATCATCCTTCTTGCTGCGAGAACCTCCTCTTAATGACAAATTATAATGACAAAATGTGCACCTAAAAGCCACATAGAAGTTAACTAAAAGCCACCTATTAAAAGCCACTGCGCAACTCAATGCTAATATTTAATGTTTAGTTTAATTCCTTCGGTTAGCCATCGAGGACGAAGGAAGGCGGTATTATTTGGCTTGGCATTACAGACATAATTACACAAATATGAAGTTCTATCATGTCCCATTATTGACATCATTCGTTCTTGTCTTTTACTTTGAAATTCATACAAATAGCATCACAAATTGATTATTCAGCTACTTGATGGTAGGCGAGATAGAGAGAGAGAGAGAGAGAGAGAGAGGAAGAGAGAGAGAGAGAGAGAGAGAGAGAGAATGACGGGAAGAATTAGTTTAAAACATGGTATTTGGAGGGGGGTTGTTGTGTAAGGTGGGGATAACCCCATCGATTTGTCGTATCCCGCTGTGACGTCAAGGCTATGTTTGTAATTTGTACTCGTTGGTGGCGAGAGTCTATGCCCGAGCACACCGCCGTGTGTGGTATGTCTGTGGTCTGTACTCGCTGTGAAGTGTTCTATCAATAAATAGATGTGAAAGTGTGACAGGCTGACCAGACGGACAGACATGGGTTGATTTATAGATAGATGGATAGATGCATAGATAGTTAGATGGGTAGATGGATAGATAGAGGGATAGATAGATAGATGGGTAGATAGATGGCTAGATGGATTGTTGGATAGATGGATGGGTGGATAGGTGGATAAGTGGATAGGTGGATTGAAGGGTAGATGAATAAATGGATAGGAGAGAAAGAAGAAAGAAGATGTACATAGATGAGCAATGAATAGATACACAGGTTTAATCGAGGGCTGGATGAAGACATTGTTAGATAGATGAGAAATGCATATAAAATGATACTTACATAAAAAGTTAGATAGAAAGATAGATAGATAGGTAAAAAGATAGAGCGATAAAAAGATAGATAGACGAATGTGTTTATTACACAAGAAGCGAAGGACAAGTATAGTGAAGATTGAGCAATCCAATATACGCAAGTGCGTTAGCGTGTTTGTATAGCGTGGAGGGGAGGGTTTCAATAAGCAGAAGGTTTGATACATCTTACTGTCTGGTAAAATTCAGTTTAATACAATGTATCGTAATGTCGCATCGTTATGTCCTATCGTAATATCGTAATGTCGTATTGTAATGTCGTATCGTAATGTCGTATCGTTATGTCGCATCGTTATGTCGTATCGTAATATCGTAATGTCGTATTGTAATGTCGTATCGTAATGTCGTATTGTTATATCGCATCGTTATGTCGGATCGTAATATCGTAATGTCGTATTTTAATGTCGTATCGTTATGCCGTAACATTACATCCTATTGGAAAGTCGTATTGTAATGTCGTATCGTTATGTCGTATCGTGATGTAACGTGTTGTCATCAGATAACATCGACTTCATCAAATTGTCAGCTTGTGGAGTCTGTGTGTGCACGCTATGATTATTTTGTCTAGAGAATATTCTAATCGATATTTATGACATGTAGGCCTATTGTTTAGTTGGTGCAGCACATTTGCACATATGATACTGTATTAGCTAATACTATCAGGAACATCACAGCTCATTGTAACACGTCCATATACCTATTTGTATTGTATGGTATCAATCTATAACTATTTACATTTTTAGGACTGCTATACGTGAAATGATTCTATCATAATCATAACCATAAGCTACGAAACGGACTGATATGGTTTTCAGTTACACCAAAATATATACAATTATACCAAATGAGAATATTATACCACAATGGTACTAATATATCAAATAAAAATATGATATAAAAAAAATAATGCTATTAGGCCTATTTCGAAATAACATCAAAAATTGATTATTCGGCTAAATGGTGGTAGAAGAGCTAGAGAGAGAGAGAGAGAGAGAGAGAGAGAGAGAGAGAGAGAGAGAGAGAGAGACGGGGAAGAATTAGAGAAAAGATTAGTATTTTACCCCAAAACACTAATATACCAAAACATACTTTTCTTTACCAGAATTTTAATATTATAACGAAATGTTACTAGTATACCAAATTAATACCTTTATACCAAAACTATACTGTTATACATGTACTAAAATTATACCATTTTACCAATGTGATATTATTATGATACAAATTTTATACACATGTTGGCATTAGTACCTATTTTCACATAAGAAGAGCAGTGGAGCTGTTCTTACTGTCTTTAAGTACTGTACCTGACACGGCTTTCAGCATGGCAATCTTGCAAAGGGGCACATTGCTACCGTTCTATATTGCAAATTATTATCGTTATAGGTTGCCACCGTCCTATATTGCCTATATTGCATACAGCCCTATATTGCCTACCGTCCTATATTGCCTAAATTGCCCACCATTCTATATTGCCAGTGCTAATGTTACAGATTGCCTGCATTGCCAGTGGCTACCGTTCTAAATTGTATTCTTTTTTAGTAATACTTAAAAAAAAATATTTGAAGATGAAAAAACAAAATAAATATAAATGAAAAGTTTTGAACTATAAGCATATACTATATTATAATGTTATAGTTGGGGCCGGAGTAAAAACATAAGCATACATAAGCTTAAAAGACAAACAATTAACAAGGAGCAATTCAAGGGACTACATGTAACGATCATATTAAACTCTAGAGTGTAAACTATTCCAACACTTTTAATATATAGCCCAATCATCAAGTCTTCACTTAATAACCCAATTCTCGTTCTTCCAACTTCGTTTTTGACCAAATCGATCGAAATTTTTGTAAAGAGTTCATTTATAAGCTCCAAAAATAAATCAAGAAGAAAAAAAAAATTAAAAAAAAAAACTCTACAAGAGCCTGTGCCTTAATAACTGTGCTTCCATTAGCATATCATTTCCATATTTAGGATAGGAAATTCCCGATACCGAAACAAAACTAACGTCTGAAATAGTCTCCGGAAATAGTAAGCTTCTAATGAAAGACTGCTTTTTAACAAGTTGAAGAATTGCAATGGGATTCATTAGGATTTCAAAAATTTCGGTGGACTCTCTATGGCTAAAGTTAATGAAACAAATGTTTTGATCCAACTCTTTGACTAGACATTTTGATAACTTATATATACACAAGCATACGTTTTACGTTTTAAAGTAAAAGTAAAGTAAAGTACTCGTCGGATCAAATTGTTCCATAGGGCCGGTGAAGCAGCGTTCACCAGTTTCTGTGGCCACGGCATACTGGGGGATTTATTGGCCAGGACAATGGACAGCCACCTTTATTTTACCCCACCGAATGTCACACACCCACCAGAGCTGGGTAGACTCTGGGACGACCTCCAGTCCCGGCAACGAATCCTAGCCTTCCCCAGTAATCCTAGCCGGGCCCTTTCGGTGCGCAAGTCGCACGCGCTGCCGGCTTGGCCATCGAGCCCAATACGTTTCCAAACAATGCTGCTGTTATTTTTTTGTATGAAACAGATATTGGCAACCACATTTTACGAAACAAACATTCAAACAAAACACACACACGCACACGCACACACAGATACACCGCTACGAAGATAAAAAAAAAAAGAGAAACAGTTGAGATGCTGACTGATTATGTTTTCCTGGTGTTTTCTCCATGACTTCAGACAAACTGTTTTTTTTTTTTTTAAGGTCCTTGTTCTATTGATTTTCATATCAGTCACTACACTCAAGGCCCCCCGCAAACTAAGAACATTTCTTTTTATGATTACTATCATTGGCGCAGCCCCTTCCTTTTTCCAAAGCTGTTGCCCTATTTTTTCATAGGCGTAGCCCATTTTTTATGTCAATTTTGTTAGCATTCACATTACTATCTCATTAAAAGTTAACATAAAATTATGAAACAGTTCAGAAAAAGCCTATGGTCAGGCCAATGTGATCCATAGTGCAAGTGATTTAGCGTTAAAAAGTTTCTTTGGCAACGGCATACAAGGGGATGTGGGGCCAGCACAATGCCCATCCGCCTTTTTTTTTATCTTCAACTAAGGGTAGGTACTAATTATAGATCGGTAGACTCGGGGAAACCCTACAGACTCGGGAACAAATCTTAGCCTTTACCAGGATTCGAACCCGGGACCTTCGATACACTATCCCAGCGCTCTGCCGCTAGGTTACCAAGCACTATTCCTCTCTTTAAACAATATGCCCGCCAGCCGCGCCACTTTAGACTAACGACCTTCTATAGACCCCCTCCACCTCCTTTGCACCTCCCTAAGATGCACTATTTGCCCACCCACCCCCTTACCTTAAAATCCTGGCTACGCCACTGGTTTGCTTAAGAAACAACAGAGGTACTGAACAACAACAAAAAAATGGTTTAAAGTTTAAAACAATACAAAAAACATTGGAAAAAAACAACAACAACAAAAAACAGCTTTCGTTTTATAACTAGTGCTCAGACAAAATCCTAAAAGATATGTATGTCGCAATACAGTTAGACGCTTTTAAAATAGGCAGAAAAAGACACACACATTTAAATGGAAAATAGGTGCCTTGAAAAAAATTGATATATTTAAGAAAACGATGATTAAAAGTGAGAGAGAGAAAGAGAGATGGAGGGAGGGAGAGAAAAAGAGACAGACAGACAGAGAGACAGATCGGGAAACTTTAAAAGTTCGTTAATTTTTTAAAAGATATTCTTAAGGTTGGACACCTGTGTGAAATATGCACATAAACAATTACACTTAAACAAACAGCTACGCTTAAGTCTTAGACTTACACAACAGACTTTAATAAAAATAATAAAACAGAAAGAAAGAAACCTCAAGTTACAAATGAAGGTCTATGTCAGACCGTATTTAAACATGAATTATAATAGATGGCGCTCTACTTCTTTGATGTTCTATGTATATTGTGTTTCCGCACCTTCAAAATATCTCATCTCAATTCTCAATCATCCCCATCGTCTGCATCCATTATTGTTAATGTCATGGTGACCTTTTAAAACCGTTGGCTTAGAGAAAATAATCATTTAATTATTAATTTATAAGCACTAGAGGATAAAAGATGGAATCGGAAAGAATGTGCTTATACATGAAACTTTAAACTGCATCATTTTATGGAATGGGTTGCCTGAACAAACCAGGAAAACCAACCAACAACTTAACATCATTAAAAAAAACACATAATCAAAATGCATAACCAGATTCAAACCTTGGACAAGTGTAGGACATAGGGACATGGGACATAGGACATAGGCCATAGGGTTTCTGGAAAAGAAAAAAAACAGTCATTTAAAAAAAAGATGTTTACTGTTCTCAATTTTCAAAATAGACATAATTTGTGTGTTTTTGTCTCACATCTTCACGCATTTTACAGTTCATAGCTTTTTTTTTTTGTGATGTACATATGTGTAGCCAAGAGGGCGCAGGAGCCCCTCTCCCCCCCCCCCCCCCCCACCGCCCTAACAAAACAAAGATTTTCTAGAAGCCTTTAACAATTTCTGTTAATTATGGCTCATGAAACTATTGCGTTCTCCGGGTATTAGCCGCCCATAGATGAACTTTCTAAAATATATATTAATCAAATATCCCCCATCCATTTAGTTAATTAATATAGTTTCTGCTTTTACATCATTAGTTTTAATTGGAAAATTCTACATGTATTTGATTCTGCAAAGTCATCATATTTTTTAGAGATGCCGATTTGCGAACCTTCGTCTGACGTGGAGGCAACATTTCCCTGGAGTAAAAGTAAAGTACCCTTCGGACCAAACTGATCACAGGGCTGGGGAAGCAGCGTTAACCCCAGTTTCTGTGGCCACGGCATACAAGGGGATGTGTGGCCAGCATTTCGCTGGAACAGTGCTTAAAATATTGCAATATCCTAAGATTTCTGATTTGGAAACTGCTTTGTGTTGGTGTGTCGAAAATGAATGAGAAATACAGGTAAATGCGGGGGCCATATTCAGCCCCGACAGGTGAACCCGACAGTGTTTTAAAACGTTTTATGTGGCAATGTTGTTTTTTTAAATCGATTTGGGACCCTTTTCCTTTTTGGATGTGGGCCTCGGGCAACTCATTTGATTACCTCATCTCTGCAAGGCCCTTATAAAATATCGCAGTATATCAATACAAAAAAATGTAACTGTGCAATTTAAAACGCTACTTCTGGTATTAGTTCTTCAATTCACAAACTCACCCTTTCTACTGTTATTGTTTTAAGACCTTGTAGACAAAAATCACAAAGTTAATAAATATATATTCTGTTATAAAAAAACAATTAGTTGTTTTTATGTCAAAGACAATTCTGTTGACTCTTAAGGCAGATATTTGGGAACAAATGAACAAATGTGGGGAGGGGGGGGGCAATAAGTTGTCATATATGTTTTGGGGTACGTGGTCAAGCGACAGCGCGTTCAGTTGGCGTACCCGAAAGTTTTGGGTTCGAATCCTGGAGAAGGCTAGGATTTTGTTCCCGGGTCTGGAGGATGTCCCTGAGTCTACCCAGCTCTGATGGTTATTTGACATTAGTTGGGGAAATATGAACGCGACTGGGCACCGTGCTGGCATCACTAAGTAAACTGTGGCCACATAAACTTGTGGACGCTGCTTCACTGGCGAGACCAAGCTGTCTGGTCCATAGGGATTACCTTTACATGTTTTAAAATATAATATGTTGCAAAAACAATTTTAAAAAAAACCGGAACAAGAAAGAAAATGTCAAGTCTTCGTGTAATCAAAGACTATAATAAGATGGACCGTTTGCTCTAATTTTAGAGAGTATATTATGTTCTTTTTTTCCGTGCGCAACCAATAAGGCTGTCTTGAATGACTTCTACTCTCCTGCGATTGCATTAAAGGTTTCCGCTGTACACAACTTTCGATTTTAATTTTAATTTTCCATTGAGAAAATCATAGCGGAAGTCTAGAAGACAGGGTGCGAATGGAAATTCCAAAACTAAGTGTTTCAAGTTATCGAAAAGGAGAAATATCAAAACAAGCGGTCCATCTTATTATAGTCTTTGGTATAATAACCTACAAAATCAGAATCCTAGGAATGAAAATTTACTAATCTTCTGACTAAAATTGTCTATGGGGAAGCGCATGAAAGAAAACGTCCTTGAATTATAGACGAAAATGCTAAGAATTTCTAGCGATCAACCAACAACAAGGAAAAACTACAACTACTTATTGCCCCATGAGCATAAAGCTTGCTGAAGTGAACATTATCCTCTTATGCTTTACATTCATAATACATAGGCCGAACCGAAATAAACTTAATTAAGGTGATTCTTCACTTGAGATTATGTCTGTCGTCATTTTCAGAAGAAAAAAAAACGAAAAAAAACAACAAATACCTAGTTGCATGAAACGAAAGCAAATGTCACATTGACCCTGTCAAGAGTCATGTTTGGAAGATTCTGTTTGCAAAGACGAATGCTTACTGCGGCAGTTTAATATAAGCTAAGGCGGTGGAGATGTAGGCATATCTATTTGTATGTGTATTGCTGTTAGGATTATAGTACTAGTAAAAGAGAAATTTATCTATTTGTCTTCATGTTAGGATTATAGTCTATAAGAGAAATGTATCTATTTGTCTTCATGTTAGGATTATAGTACTATAAGAGAAATGTATCTATTTGTCTTCATGTTAGAATTATAGTACTATAAGAGAAATATAGGCCTATCTAAGCTTATTCGTATTAATGTTAGGATTATAATACTATAAAAGAAATGTAGGCATATCTATTCGTATTAATGTTAGAATTATAGTACTATAAGAGAAATGTATCCAATCGTATTAATGTTAGGATCATAGTACTATAAGAGAAATGTATCCAATCGTATTATTGTTAGGATTATAATACTATAAGAGAAATGTATCCAATCGTATTAATGTTAGGATTATAGTACTATAAGAGAAATGTATCCAATCGTATTAATGTTAGAATTATAATACTATAAGAGAAATGTATCTAGGCCCTATTTGTATTTGTATTGATGTTAAGATTATAGTCTTATACGAAAGTTTAGTAAAATCCAACCCATCGAAGTACGACCTTTTTAAGAAGGGTTAAATAATTATTCAACTGGTTGGTTATTTTGTGGACATAAAAAACACAAGTTAAAAAAAAAGGTTTATAATGTAAGGATAGGTTGTGGTTTCAGATATGTGTAGGCTACGAGTATGTAAAAAAAAAGGGGGGGGGGGAGCTATTACGACTGAAAAAAAATGGCTAATAGAGTGTTGTTGTTGTTTTTTTTTTTGTGGGGGGGAGATAATTAATAATTAGTGAACAGTTTAAAGAGGACCACCCAAGGAACAACAGCGCACATGTTAATAAATGTTATTTCTTCAGGTCGGCGTTGGAAAACTATTGCAGTTAAGCTGATTATGAAGATGACTAGTGGTTATGCCCGTCAAAATGACGGAGAAACGAATGACTACAATGTGTTTTGTTAACAGAGAAAGAAAAGAGACTATTACAATAAATACAATGAACGTCTCTTTTCGGTATTTAGGTTTTGTTCTTTTTAATTGTTTCTGGTCGCCCGGTCATATGCATAATAATTGTTACTGTCAAGCTTCTGGTATTAAAACGTAGCAAACAGTTGTGTTGACTTGACTTGTTATTAATAATAGACTATTAAATAAACAATAATATACTATCTAAAAGGGAAAAAAAACACAATACCAAACAATGAAAATGTAAATAATTAAAAAAAAGCGTAGAAAAATATATTTCAATACCATAAAAACTAAAGTGAGAACGATTTATTTCGGTATTTAATTTTTGTTCTTGCTTATTGTATTAACAAAACAGTGTTGATAATGTTTCTTTCGGTATTTAGATTTTGTTATTTTGAATTGTTTCTGGTCGACCTGACCCTAGCATATATGCATAAGAATTGTGGCCTCAAGGACTGGCGTGTGTGTAAACCGCCGATACATTCCCATTAAGAATACACTGGCGGTCGAACGCATGGGGCACAGCCCCCGCAACGGGTCCGAGGTCCATTACACTGCCGAGAGGCCACTGGTCTCGGTGGGGAGGAAGCAATGGACGCTGCAATCCCGTCTCGAGAACCAACCGGTGCCTGGATGCATGTGCCTATAGTAGGCCTATAGGATTTGTGCTACCGGGTGACAGTCCAGATATTCTGGCGAGCCACCACGATAATGATCCTTAGGGGAACCGCAGTGAACGATCGCTGCGCTGCGGAAACCTTCCCCGTTACACGGCACGCCGCGCCTTCGGCGTGTCATTGGGTGGCTGGAGCCTTCGGCGTGTCATTGGGTGGCTGGAGCCTGGACAGAGATTGCTCAATCCTAAGCGTTACGCCCTGGACACAAGAGCCGAAAGGCTCGTTCAGGTTTTTTTAAGAGATGTTTTAATTCGATATGAAAATGTAGCAAACAGTTGTGTGACTTGACTTGTTATTTATAATATTAAATTAACAATAATATACTACCTAAAAGAAAAAAAACATAAATACAAAACAATAAAAAAGATAAATAATATTTAAAAAAAAAAAGAAAATAATATTTCAATGCAATAAAAAACTAAATTGAGAAAGATTTTTCGGTATTTAATATATGTTCTTGCTTACTGTATCAATAAAACAGTATTGAGAATGTTTCTTTCGGTATTTAGTTTTTATTTTATATTGTTGCTGTCAAGCTTATGGTACCCGGTATTTGAAAGTAATCATTTATAGGCCTAACTTGTTTTTTTTATAATTCGAATCATTTAATTTATAAAGTGTATACAGTCGCCTATTAAAGGATATTCTCAATAGCGACGTAAATCCATTAAATAATTAAAACATTTGGTTACTTTTACTTAGGATAATGCAAACATCAATAATGAAAAAAGAAATAATTTGATAGACATTACGTCATACGCTAGTATTTTTTTTAATGTAAACCATTGAAACTCTCCAAGCCAAATTGCGGTGCGTAACTTATAAAAAAGGTCTCGCCACATTAAAAAAACAACAGTAGAATTGGGAAAATCCGGAAAGACCCTCGCGTTCAACATAGTGAATGTCGCGTTCAACATAGTAATTGAACGGAAGTGGCCATTTGCTATGTACCGTTATATTTATTTGCATAGATGGATATGACATTTTAGATTTTTTAAATCAACACAATTATGATTATAAGTGATAAAATAAAATTATCTTTTGGAGGACGTTTCCAATTTATACATTTAATTTTTGGCCCAAATAGTCAAACGGCTTAGGAGCCTATAGCGAACAAACATTATATAAATAAATATATAAACAAACATATAAACAAACTCACGGTAATTATATATGTTGATGATGATTATTTGTATTGTCATTATTTTAGATAAATATTTTATTTTTGTTGCGTGATTTTAAGTCCGTGCATTCAATGTTATTGGTCTGTTGTTTCTTTTCTTTCTCTTCTGGTTTCTCTGTGTATTGACATCTAATTAAGGTATTTTGGTTGTGTCAAAGTTTGAGAATGTTCAACCCAGACTCCTGTTGTAACTAAGCTTTTACCAGGTGTCGGCAACATATGGCACCCGTGCCAGACTTGTCACTCAGGGCTATATTCAATTGCACGCGGAAGACCTACAAAACGGCAATTCAAGTATCTTCTACTAGAAATTGAGTGCTAGAACCGAATGACTTTTAAGCTTTTGGCACGCTGAATGAATTAGAAATCCTACTTTGGTACTCTATTATCAAAAGGTTGCGGACCCCTGCACTATACCCTACGTAGGATGTAGCGAGCTGGGATTTGTGCCTTCCTAGAGCTGTGGCGTTTAGTTTTTGTGTATTTTTGATTACAGCATTACCATGCTCTTTTAAGTGTATATTTTAAGTTTACAGCAGACGTTCTTTCTAGTCAGAAAATTAATACGTCAACTAGGCCCAAAACTCGTGCAGGGCGGCAGGGATCGGTCGGAGGAAGGTATATAACCTGCGACGTGTAGGTTGACAATCCGGTGAACTAACTGCAGGTAAAGAGATCAGGGCAGGAATATGAAACAGTAAAGCAGGCTGCCTACATCGAATTTGGGCGGGGTATTTTATTAATAAATATTTTGTCTTGTTGACGTGATTAAAATGAAACTTAAGCCTAAGTGGTCGTATTGTATAACATTCCACTGGTCCGTTTCCCTTACGGGCGGGTTGGATTCCAAAACATCCACGGTTCACAATCATACAATGACATGAGTACGTAAGACATTCAAACTCAAACGGCGTTGTGCGTCAGGATTCGTTAGTTCAAACCTCTGGATGCGTTAGTTTGTTTACCAAGCCATATACCATGAAGAAACGCCCCAATCCCAGGCATAGTTCCATTTTATAGTGTGTGTGCAAGGCTTCCCTGATTTGAAGCATCTTTGGGGGGGGGGGGGGGGGGGACTTGCCCTTTTCTAATAAGGAGAGAGCTACGAAATATAACCTTTTCACCAAGTAATTGGTTGATATGCGGTGGCCTTTGTGGTTGCACGACCATCACACTATAGTGCGGTAAGGAAAGAAAAAGCTTAAGTGAACTTTATCAAAAGTAGGACAGATTACGCTGGACATGGTCATCTTTAATGAATGCCAAACAACAGAGGAGTAAAAGTAACAAACAAACAGAACCCCGGGGGAAAACGGCCTAAAGGCAGACCCAGATTGAGATGGTTGGACGATGTCTAGATGGATCTGAGACAGATCGGGGTCCAGGCCTGGAGAAAGAAAAACAAAACAGCAGATAGGTCTGATTGAATTGAGGTGATGAGGCCACAAATGGTGATGATAATGAACTTTAACGTAATGCAAGTCAACGTTTTATACACATTGATTTAAGCTACACATTAAGATTAGTAAATAAACACATTTATTCCCCAATTCTGCAAGGCTGGTCAAATCACAAGAGCCCAAATCTGATCGTCTTCCGAGACTATGTAGCCAATGATGATTCCCCATCTAGACTTTCTCACGGCTCTACAGAATGAAAGCTAATCATGTCAAATAAATCAACAGAGAAAACACACACAAAAACGAAGCTATTCTATTTCTATTGAATTTCTTCAGTTATTTCAGACGCCAGTAGCGTAGCAATGACTTGTGCAGTTTGTGCAATGCAAATGGGGACATTGTGGT
This sequence comes from Anisus vortex, assembly GCA_949126835.1. Taxonomy (NCBI): domain Eukaryota; kingdom Metazoa; phylum Mollusca; class Gastropoda; family Planorbidae; genus Anisus; species Anisus vortex. Next base: position 44,370,271 of record OX421493.1, read on the forward strand.
CACATGGGGGCCTCTGTTCGCGAGATGAGTCCATATGTTTAGACTGGAATTATTGGCTCACTATCGAAGGTCTGAATATGGGTCCCCAAGAACCTTGCATCGGCAATTCTTGATGTTGTCTCGAAAAAAAAAAAAAACTAAAAAAATAACAACTGTAATTCGTAATTCAGTCAAGAAATAAATACATCGAGAGACACCGGTGTTATACAAGAAACAGTTCCATCTTTGCAGAAGCCATTACGGGATCAACAGATATCATAATAGACAGACGAGGCTGGAGATGGGGGGAGATAATCTAGGATGATAAAATTACTCCAGGGAATCTGAAGTAAAATGCTAGAAATTTGCAACTCGTGGAGTAATAATTATGTAGGGATAGATGGTATTATTTCAGTGGTTAGCCTTTAATCTTATTGAGTTCTCTATTCTTAGATGACATCACTTTCTTCTCCCTCACCCCTTCCACGGTCTCTAGTTGTTGAATAAAAAAAGATTGACGGGGAGTAACTCTTCACTTCACAGTTTTGTCAAGAGTTAAGAGCCCTTGCGTCGTTTATTAGTTACATTAAGTGGTTGTCGAGACATCGATGGGTGTGCTGTTGTTGTCAGTTTATTTGGTCCCTGGTCAAAACTTTGGTACATTTATTATTTATTTTGTATATTATGTCCGATGGCGTGTGTATGTGTGTGTATGTCGTGTGTATGTGTGTGTGTATGTGCGTACAGGGAGAAATGGCGACGTTTTAAGTCGTGAGTTTTTGGCGTCTGCGGAAATTTTTCAGGGGGCTGGGGTATATTTACTTTTTGTTGTAATGGAAGAGAAAGAAAGAAAGTAAGAAAGAGTAATAGGACTCTAGGAGGGAGTGGGTACTACATTTTTAATAGTGTCTGATTGTATACTGGAAACTTTTGGTTTAAAAAAAAAAAAAAAAGTAAAAACATCCCCGTCATACCAATTTGATCTATAGGGCCTTCAATAAATAGCGTTCACACGTCTCCGTGGCCGTGACGTTATAGGGGAATGTGTGGCCAGCACAATGCCCAGCCGCATTTACTTTGCCGCAAACTAATGTCAGGAACACATCAGTGCTGGTAGACTCACGGACACCCTCCAGTTTAAAGGTCCTCATCCTGGCTTTCACCGGGATAAGAGCCCCGGGACAAACGGTACGTACTTGCCCGGGATAAACGTCACGTATTCCGGGCGAGTTTGGTAAATACGCGGGGATTAGCGTCCGGGACAAACGGTACGTATTCCGAGGGAGTTTGTTAAAATCAAACTTAAACATATCTCCATTTAATGGCAAAAAAATACTAAACTCTAAGCATAACTAGAAATAAAAAGTCAACTTAAAATATTTACGAAACTATCATGGTAAGATGATAAAGATTGTTTTATTACTTTTGTAAGTAAAGGTTTTCAAGTTTCGGATTTATATTTCTGGATGTTCTGTCTGACTGTAAAATGTAGCCCACGATGAGTGTACAGATGCTTTTTGAGTGTGTGATAGCTACATGTTATAATACATAAGCCTACTTTTTTTAAGTGTAACACAAGCATATTTTGTATTACATGTAATCATAGGCTTTCTTGTGAACGGTACAATGAAATATGAAGTTGTTTTTGCGTTTTGTATCGATCTAACAATTTTAGATCAAATGGAGTTTTCCCCCCAGACATTGTTACTATTTCTTTTATTGTTGTTTTTTAATCACAAAAAAGCACGTTGTCATGGAAACGTTTTGATGGCATCATCATTTTTTTTTAGATCCCACCATATTTGAAAAAAAACAACAACACAGATTTTTTTCGTTCTTTTACTTTCAAATAAAATAAATGTTACTTGAATAATGGATATTAGAATTGGTATTCAACTGTTGTTTCTTACAACTGATTGTTGGTTTTTTTAGAGCTACATAGAATTAATTCGGCTACTAAGCATTACCACATGGCTGATTTTTAAAAGTAAACACTAAATTATGTTACATTTCATGCATCAGCACTATATCTATCTATATATTTACCAGTGTGTCTGTCTACTTGTCTGTCTACCTACCTACCTACCTATCTATCTATATTTCAGTCTATCTACCTACCTTCCCACCTATCAATCTATCTAAACAAACATACTTACGTATCTATCTTTCTATCTCTTTTTTATCTTTCTGTCTGTCAACCGAACAACCTATCTATTTATCGATCTAGCTAATTACACATGTGTCTACCGTCTACCTGTCTCACCCAGGCAAGCTCTTAGTAGCTATACGTCAACTCGTATATCTTTAACACTGACAAAAACTATTTTTGGGGGGAGGAGGGGAGGGATCTTATGTTTCTACTTCTTTAATGTATTGTGGAGTCCTCGTTACGCGAGTTGTTTTTTAGCACACACACACAACACACACACACACAAACACATTAGAAACAACAACAATAATAACATTTTCTTTCCTTCTTTGATTTCAATAACAATTGTTGGAGAGTTTTCAAAAATGTATTTGATGGTTGAAACAGGTGGCCCGCATACCTTTGGGAGGTTACCTTCACCTTCTTATTGGGAAGAAGGACAGACATACAGACAGACAGAAAGAAAAAATGAAAGAAAGAAAGAGCGAGAGTAAAAAAGAATGGATGAAGCAAAGACAGTATGAAAGAACTGACGAACGAATGAGTGGGAGTTTGAAATTATGGATGCAAGAAATAATAAGTGAAATATTGAATGAATTATTGAAAGACAGAATGCGTCAAAGAACGAATAATGAAAGAATAAATAAAATGAATGAAAGTATGAAAGAATGAACAAAAGAAAAAAAAATGAATGTATTCATGTCTGAATGAAAGAAATCGATAATGAAAGAAAACTATGGATGAAAGGAAAAAATTATAGAAGAATGAATAAAAGAATGAAAGAAAAAAAAGAGAACAATAAAACAAAGGAAAAAGAATAAAATAATAAATAATATGACAAAGATGTGAAAATGTAAAAGAATGGAACAAGCAGAAATAAAGAAAGAACAAAAGAACGAAAAACTAAAATTAAAGAATGAAAAACAACACACACAAAAATGATGTGACAAGGCAAGTCTGTAGTGCTGTAAATCAAAGTGAGTATTTGACGCCGTAGGCTGAACAACCATGCAGTATGTGCAGCCATACACATACTCTAGTGACTAGTGAAAGCCTCGTCCATCTAAGCATCCGGCCCTTTTACTTTGTGTTATGTGTGTATAGCATTTTATAATAGTTTTTATATTTTACTCGGAATTATCTCAATGCTTCATGTAGAGATACTTATTTATATTTAATTTTGGCGTAGAGATTTTTTGCGTAGAAAGATATTTATTAGGAAGTAATTAGACTTTGCTTTCTTGAAGTGTCTACTACAACTTTCTAGTACGCCTTTTCGTTTGCATTCAGAAAACTTCGGGAAAATCCATTCTAGCACTGTCTGCGCCAAAATCTATATAAAGGTTGTTGTTATTGATGTTTTTTTTTTTTTGCTTAGCTACAATGAAGCTATTTACTATTAACAAGTAAAGTTCAATGTTTTTATTGTACATAAGTTCAAAGAATTAAGTTCTTATTTAAACGTTCATCGAGTGGCTTGGGTGCATTATTTCATATTGAACAAGCTCCTAGACCATAGGTTCTCAACCTTTTTCGGCTCACCGCCCCCTTTTACATTTTTTTTCCGCTCACCGCCCCCCAACTTAATTTTAGCGGAAACATTTGTTAATTAAAGGGAGATAATTAACCCTTTTCATTTGAGGTAATATTTCAATTTTACAAAAAATTTGTAGGTCATTTGAGGTAATATTTCAATTTTACAAAAAATTCAAACGCATTAAAGGACATCTCGGTAAAACAGATCAAAAGAGTAATATTAGCAGATGTTAAGGCGACAGTCCGGTAAACCAACCATAAGACGTGACGGCCGCATAACATATTATTTGCCAAGTACTAACCCCTACTTCATCGAAAAGTCATTGCGATTCTTTTTTGTTCAATAATATGTATGCCTACTGTTGGGGGGTATCAGATATTTAGTAGCACTTGCGTTTACATCATATTTCATCCAAAAACTAATCGATTCAAATAGATGAGTTGTTGAAATTATAGCAGGTACGTATGTACCGCCCACTTGCCCTTCATCGCCCCCCAATCGCCCCCGCGAATGTTATCGCCCCCCTAAAGCTTCTCATCGCCCCCTGGGGGGCGATATCGCCCCCGTTGAGAACCTATGTCCTAGACAGACGACGGAAGACCCGGCAATTGTAACGTTATACTCTCCTCCCTCCCCCTACACACTATCACTTTATCACACACACAAAACAACTCCCACGCATGCACGCACACTCACGCACGCACTTAAAAAAAAAAATTTAATTTTTAATAAACCGAAATGGGACAAAGCTTTACCTGGTTTTATCATCATTGAACGATAGCATAAAACGTTACAAGGGCGCGCCTGTATGTGGCGGATGGTGATGATTTAGGGGCGCAGTGGGGAGAGGGCGCAACCAAATTTATGCACAAAAGTTATACATGGGGGCCCTGCGTGAAATTTTTTTCGCCAAGGTGGATTCATTGTTTAGAGCTTAGAGTAAAACAAAAACAAAAACAAAAACAAACAAAAAAAAAAAAAAAAAAAAAAAAACAACTGGGCCTGGGTGTTGTCGAAAGGTTTTTGGGGTGAGATCGAACCATGTCTCTAGCTATGTAAACTAACATCCTTGTTAATTTCAACATTGCGCACTAATGAGTGTTATAATCTTCGTATATTGAAGTACTTATTTAATGTACTCTCAACGTTTGGCAAGGTTTCCTATTTTGTTGGAAACAACGGTTGGGCAAACTATTTCTACCAGGTCATCTTTATCAAACTTTTGTATCGGAAGGAAAAAAATATTCTTGACACATTCGTAGAGTGAAAAAAAAAAAAGAAGAAAAAATAATAGATAAATCCACCCCACTTACCCTTTCCCTCCTTCCATATTTTGCTGGCACACATTGAAGAGTGGGGCTAAATCTTATTATCAGTTATAGTTATAGTTATACATCACTGTTAATTTTACAGTTGCTAACCCCTATATTTGCAAACGTCTAAAATTAATGAATTCCGTGGAATGGAAACCTTAGGGTATTTTGATTAATTTCATGTGTATATTTCATGTGATGTTGTTATGTTTCATGTGTATATTTCATGTGATGTTGTTATGTTTCATGTGTATATTTCATGTGATGTTGTTATGTTTCATGTATATATTTCATGTGATGTTATGTTCTGATTCTGTTATATTTCGTGTTATGTTTTTATGTTTTAGATGCATATTTCAAGTGATGTTGTTATTTTATGTTTCATGTGTATATTTCATGTAATGTTGTTATGTTATTTTTACGTGTACTTGTCATGTTATGTTGTGTTTCAAGTGAATATTTAATGTTGTGTTGCTATGTTATGATTCAAGTGTATTGCTCAATGAATTATATAATAATTTCATTTTTTTTTAATAACGTGACGTGCCTACGGACGATACACTATCTATGCCCTCTTCCCAGAGTTTAAGAGAGCACAGGCAAGTGTTATTTAGGGCGCCTCGTCTGGGCCATATATTTATGGATAAAAGCACACTAAATATTTGACACTCACCTGGAGACTAAGTGGTACGCACGCCCACAGTGTTGAAGATAACCAAATATGAACTCATAAGGTCGCAGTTATGTGTGATGTCGTAATCCACAGCAAAGCAAGCAATTTTAAGGGGAAACAATCCACTAAAACACTCTAGTATTCCCTCCTGGGTTGTTGTTCTTTATTTCTCCAAGGTCTAGGTCGAACACCAAGGCCTTAATTAAGGCGCGTGGTAAGAAGCTTTTTAAAATCTACTTTTCTTTTTTTAAGCAATGTCCAGTAATATCAGTCTTGGACGTGGCGAAGAGTCCACCACACGACCAGAACACCAGGCGCCGACTCCACCAACCGCGGTCTGTCCAGCAGACGAAACGCCTCGTACATTAAAGTGACTGCGAAGGCTGGCAGGGAGAAACGTCTGGATACACAAACCGGATCAATAAATGTTTCTTTCTCTTTTCTCTCTCTCTCTCTGTCTCTTTTTTTCTTTCTTATCTTTTCCCCGTGTTATATCATGTTCTATTATTGGAATAGAGATGACTTGATATTTATTTTAAAAAAATGGGGAATTTCCGTACGAATTCGAAACCTAGAAAAGACAGTGGAAAAATAAAACGTACAGAGACAACAAAATATCATTAATCACTAATCTTATAATTAAATATCGATACATCAAACAAGAATAAATTTGGAGACAATTAACGACTACATCCTTCATTACTTAAAAACAATTTAAATAAACAGCATCTACTTTTGGTATTGTTTTATAGAATATTTTATATTAGCTAGTAATCTAGAATCTAAACCAAAGAATGCAAATGCCTCACTTGCATGTTTACTGCGGGCTGGACTAATCCTCCGCCATTTTCGTTATATAGCAATGTATACATATTCAGGTTCCTTATTGCTTACTAGCTAATTTTTCCCGGCGTTGCCTGGACCTGGTCTCCCGATGACGATCCCCACCATGTTAGGCTGAAGCCCCATACACCAATGAGCTGAGGGTTCCATGTCAGCTGACTGCATAGCCTGGTCCAGGCCGTGCGTTTCCTACGTCGGTACCCCAGTTTAAAACCCATTTCTCTTGAAGACCAAGATTTCGGCGAATAAGATCGGCATAGACTCTCTCTGGTTTTATGCTTGAGAACAGACAAGTTCTACAAATCGCCCGATCGCCACACTTTTTAAACAATTTTTTATAGGAGCAAGGAAGAGCTCTTTCGAGCCTTTTCACCCTTCTGCGTAAACCGATTCGTTCCGCGTGTTGTTGTTGTTTTTTTTGTAGCATGATTGACAACATCACTGCTGAACACGTACTGACCTCACACCCCGAAGGGCGGATCATCAGTCGTGGAACAGCTAGTTTCGCCCCTGACTCAATCACTCTCATGGTCAAGCATGAAAGCCGGGTACAGACGAGCCGTAGACTGGTCGACCAGAGAAAGCTGACCAAGCTATTAGTCACACAAGGTTCGAACACATTACCACTTCCGGGTGTATGTCCCGTCGAACACACTTCCGGGTGTATGTCCCGTCGAACACACTTCCGGGTGTATGTCCCGTCGAACACACTTCCGGGTGTATGTCCCGTCGAACACACTTCCGGGTGTATGTCCCGTCGAACACACTTCCGGGTGTATGTCCCGTCGAACACACTTCCGGGTGTATGTCCCGTCGAACACACTTCCGGGTGTATGTCCCGTCGAACACACTTCCGGGTGTATGTCCCGTCGAACACACTTCCGGGTGTATGTCCCGTCGAACACACTTCCGGGTGTATGTCCCGTCGAACACACTTCCGGGTGTATGTCCCGTCGAACACACTTCCGGGTGTATGTCCCGTCGAACACACTTCCGGGTGTATGTCCCGTCGAACACACTTCCGGGTGTATGTCCCGTCGAACACACTTCCGGGTGTATGTCCCGTCGAACACACTTCCGGGTGTATGTCCCGTCGAACACACTTCCGGGTGTATGTCCCGTCGAACACACTTCCGGGTGTATGTCCCGTCGAACACACTTCCGGGTGTATGTCCCGTCGAACACACTTCCGGGTGTATGTCCCGTCCGCTTACCTCGAGCGAAAATGGACAGAATTTTAGTCAACGTGGACGCCTTCTGAGGTTTTTGATCTTAGCCGAAAGGCCGAAAAGCGATATATTTCTTTTATTAAGGTACTCGTCGGGTTGTGATATTGTAGAAGTTGTTGAATATTATTTACCTGTATGTGAAATTTCAAACGAGTTCAACTAAGTTAACTTGTGAGCGATTTCCAATTGGAATGAACATAATTAGATGATGAGTCTACAAGTACTACAACACATTTCACATTTTGATACATCTTGATCGATATTAACTTACCAACAATAGTTAATATAAGAAAAATAAATAAATAACAAAAGCAATAACAAACACAAACATAAAACGGATTGAGTGGAGAAGAATTATCTCCCTTAGAATCATCACTCGCAGTTTTCAAAAAGGGCAATACTTTTTTTTTCAAATGAAATGAAGGGAGATAATCATATTACAACGATAGATGGGCGCATTAATCATGCTTCCTACACTACGTCCATCTATTTCACATCTGTCTTATAGTTGTGTGTGTTTTGTTCCTTCTGAAATCGGTTTATCCATTCCATTGTACACCCAGAACGAATCCCCCAAAAAAGTTGACACCATAAAATTCATTTATTGACAAATGTTTCCTATACGTGTTAAATTCTATATATAAAATCAAATTTGTAACCGCCAGTGCTGTGCCAGTTTCGGGATTTTTTCTGGAGAGCATCGTACAGTTGAGATAACTAGAGTTTCCAAAGTGTCAAAGTGTGTTAATGTATGCTTGTGAGTAAGGTTTTCATTTGGCGATTAAAAAAACAAAAAACTGATATTCACAATATGCGGGACCATTTCGTAGTATTTAGAAATAACATAGATATTGGTTGGACAACTGTCACTGCGACGTCAATATGTCCCGGCAATAGCAATACAGTGCCATCTCAATTTCGATACCACTGTCATTGTCAATACAAAATTCTCACTCCAACAATGAACTATTTTCCACTTGCATGTTTCATTCCCCCACCCCCCATCCCCGCCCACACACTTTATACTGTTCGCCCCCCTCCCTCCATCTAATTTGTGTTACTTGCTCTCACCCCCACCACCTTGCAATCCTGGCAACGCCACTAAGTCCAAATAATTATAAACCCTAGAATTATAGCACTAGACTTATAAAAAACAATAATTATGAAACCTTCTTACTGTAAACTATATAGTTTAAAACCCAGTAATTAAAAACACAAAAAAACGTTACACCCTAATGTTATAAACCCTATAATATTTAGACCTTAAACAACAATAAGCTCCTCTACATTTTAATCTGTATAATCCACGCGAAAGCAAAACTATTTATTGTAAATCCACGTTTCTACAGAACAGTCCAAGTAATTTTTATTTATGTTTTTAGCTTTTTACAAAACCGAGAAACAAAAAAAAAAATGAAGGGACAAAAATGAAGAAAGTAAATCCTAACTCACTTAGTTGCAAGCCTTAATCCACCAGACAGAAACCAGCACAACGCAGTAAAGCTGTTCGATCAGAATGGAATGCTTTATCCACGTCTACAAAGAGCTTCTGAAGTTGTCAAGTAGGTAATTGTGGGAGGAGAAGAGAGGGGGCGGGCGAGGTCAGTGTTGCCAATCTAGTTACTTTTGTTGCTTGTTGATGTTTTTGTTGTTGTTGATTGTGTTGTAAGGCAAAGTACGTGTAAATCAATACATTTTAAAATAATAATTGATTACATTAATGTACCAATTAATTTGTAAACGAAGAAGCAAATGCAGTATGCGAGGTGAGAAATTATTGTTATTACTACAGTGTAACTATTGCGGCATTGACCGATTAAAAGTGTTAGAAAAAAGACAGAATTGGCAGCAAGCAAATGGAAATAGGGTTGTGATGGTGGGGAGAATAAGGGTGGAAGGGGTATTTCCAGGATGAAAAGTAAGTGAGGAAGAGAGAGAGAGAGAGAAAGAGAGAGAGAGAGAGAGAGAGAGAGAGAGAGAGCGAGAGAAAGAACCACAGATCAACATAAGTAGAAGGAATGAACAAAAAAAAAAAAGAAGATTGTTACCTGACTTTTGATTGCGTGCTGTTAAAGAGTGAAGCCTCCATGTGTATGAATGGTGCTGTGTGTTTTACTTCGGGCTAGAGTGGTGGGAGGGGGAGTGCATGAGCGTGCTGCATAGACAGGTAACTCACGTATATCTGAAGAAGATAAAAAATATATATTTGACTCCAGGCAATATATTTTTTTTAAACGCACGAAACATGCAGGCTGGGGGTATTTAAAGGGAGATAACAAACTCCTTGTTTGGGTTTAACGATAACTCAAATTATTTTTTTTTTCAAAGTTAATGAGTGGCTGTAGATTTTCGATTTCAAGGATCAAGTAAAATACCATTTTAAAGTGAAAGAGATGACTATGTAGTATTTTTTGTTTTGTTTCGTTGTTTACTCAAAGGCTCTGCTGTACCTTCTCTGCAAATTAAGTCTAATTTTTTTTTATAAACTTTTGACAGATATAGACTCTACTCTTTTAATTTGATTGCGAAATTATTAGTTGTGGAACTCAAACCCCTTTAACCTTTAACCTTCAAGGTCACTTCAACAAGGTAACGAACGTCTGCTCATTTTATATCAAACGCATTACGACTAAGGGTTTTTGTGCTAAAAAGCGTTATTAAAAAAAACCATTGAAGTATTAGATGTCCGATGTCCATCAGTTAACGTTCAACACTTTCTTCACGATGTTGATTTTGTCGACCTCTCAACCTCTTTCCATCTGGAGTTTCATGGAGGGCAGACTTGGTGATGTCCCTTTGTGCCCTACGATATACCTAATCAAAATATTAAGATATTATGGGCCAGACAAGGATAACAAATGATTCCCTGGTGTCCAGGCGAAGTCATGAAGATATGATCATTATACTTACCATCGCTATTACAATAATTATTATCATTTTTATCATTTGGATCAATTTTATCGTTGTTATCATTATTATCATTATCATTGCCACTATTATCAGTATCATTATTATCCTTATTATCACCATTATTGGCATTACTATTATCTTCATCATTATCATTATTATTAGGCTACCATTATTAAGCTATTATTAACATTAGTATCATTAGTATCATTATTACCAATATTATCATTATTATCACGAAAAGGCGAAGTCGGTCCAAATATCGCGTAAAAAATCAAAACAACATTGCAAAAGCCCATTCAATCAGAGTTCAGGTCTTATGTAGCCTTGATCGTGAACAAAAGTGAAACAGTGTTTATCTCCTAGACTGGAGTGGGAAAAATATGTGTGAACTTCTAAAACAAATACCTGCTCAAGCAGCTAAATAAGTGTATGATCAATCGAAACCAATATTATAAACACTATTGTTTGTTTATTGTTAAGGAATTGGCTATAGCTAACATGCCAGAGAATTAACTCAATCGTTCCTGAGCGAGGGGCGCCTGAGGTGGATAGGCCATGTCAACAGAATGGTCTCCGAACGCCTCATCAGAGCCATGCAGTACGGAGAGCTGGCAGAATGGCGCATTGACGGGAGACGTGCCATGCCTGTATTTTCAAAGAATGCATGACGCTGGCTGGCACACGTTAAACCAAACGACGTCTTGGAAGAGGATGACACTGAGTACAGCAACAGGTGGGCGTCTGTGCGAGAGGGTGCACAGTTAGCAGAGGCTACACTTTCAGCATATGGCACAGAGAGGAGAGCCAGGAGAAATTAGAACGGAGGGGGGAGGGGCGGAGATCAGGGAGACTACGCCATCGTCCCTTGAGAACGGATGGACGCCAAATTTACAGCAAACGTGTGTTTCATTAAAAATGTGTTTTCATCATTACTCTGCTATTGGAAGTTTGTCAGTGTTCTTATCATTTTAATTTTTTTTTCTCTCACTCAAATTAGAATACCGTTTGTCACTATTCTATTTAGTAGCTATGAAGCTGTTATTGAGCCCAGTGTCCGACAAAGCACTCTTATTCTAGAAAATCACTAAGCTTACTTATTACCAAAACAAAAGGGGAAGGGGAGGGGGAGCAATTTATGTAAGAAACTGGCCATACACTTCACGCGATCTATCCATAAACGTCACACGATCTTTCCATAAACGTCACGCGATCTATCCATAAACGTCACGCGATCTTTCCATACACTTCACGCGATCTATCCATAAACGTCACGCGATCTTTCCATAAACGTCACGCGATCTTTCCATAAACGTCACGCGATCTATCCATAAACGTCACGCGATCTTTCCATACACTTCACGCGATCTATCCATAAACGTCACGCGATCTTTCCATAAACGTCACGCGATCTATCCATAAACGTCACGCGATCTTTCCATACACTTCACGCGATCTATCCATAAACGTCACGCGATCTTTCCATAAACTTCACGCGATCTTTCCATACACTTCACGCGATCTATCCATAAACGTCACGCGATCTTTCCATACACTTCACGCGATCTATCCATAAACGTCACGCGATCTTTCCATAAACTTCACGCGATCTTTCCATAAACTTCACGCGATCTTTCCATAAACTTCACGCGATCTTTCCATAAACTTCACGCGATTTTTCCATAAACTTCACGCGATCTTTCCATAAACTTCACGCGATCTTTGCAAGTGATAATGCCTCCTACCGCAGCACTAGTCTTAGGACTGGAGAAAAAATTCGAAGAATCTAGGTTGGTAGCAATAAGAATAGTATCGCCCCGATCTAATAGCGGTATCGCAAGATCGTTAAGTCGTTTTTGGCTGTCATTCACCACAACTGAGTTTGTTAATAATATCTTCCATTGTTAGTTTATCGTTTATGGATAATGGTAAGAAGATATTTTGTTTATAAGTATAATATTATAAGTACGATGGACAATAGCCAACATGTTGAGCCTAACTCCAATACTGGGCGAATCTGAAAAAAAAATGATTTCAATTACATTGTACAATGAAGAGGAATTAGATGTTCTCTTATGTAGCCACCAAAAATAAACAAAAGTGTGATCAACAATCTCCTATATAAGCCATGGTATGGTGGAGTTGGGTTGTTAGTTTTGTTTTGACAAAAGTCGACATTGGTCTCATCTTTTTGTGTTTTTTTTCTCTCAAGATAATGGTAGCAATTCAGTTACTGCAAATGTCAACCATAATCATGGTATGATCAGTAACCGGAAATGGAGGATTACGAAATACATTGGATGCGGTTTTACCAGGAGGGGAGACTACCTGCAAACGCATCAAGGGGAGACTACCTGCAAACGCATCAAGGGGAGACTACCTGCGACGCATCAAGGGGGGACATCGTGAAAAAGTTTCCAGTATGTCTGATATTTCTTCACGTCGGCGACCAATAATGGCCTTCATTTATTTGTCTTATTGGTATGTGAAATCACAAGTTTAGCAAAAGAAACCTCAAACAATTGCCGAACAGAAGTGGGAATTCAACAGGGTGGCGTCTGTGAAAAAAAGCTATTTGTTTATTTTGACATTTGCATGCCTGGCTGGATTTTAAAAAGACACATCAATACTACATCGAAGTCAAGCTTGAATAAAATATAAAGTTTTAAAAAGTAAATTATGCTTTCATTTCTGCTGATTAGCTGTTGTTTTTTAAACCTGTCAACTTTATGAAACCATCTCCAAGATGTCTGAGTAGGCCTACGTATAGACTCTAGACAAAGGTAACAGTTTAAATTTAGTGAGCCTGCTTTTTTTTTTGAAATGTTTAATTAGTTTCAATGAAATCGGCCTACTTATAGATACCGTTGACATAGTTTAAATTGATTAGGCCTGCTAAAATTTGAGACAAAGTTAACAAAGTTTCTATTGGGTAGGCCTATTTAGAGAGAACGTTAACATAGTTTCAATCTAGTAGGGCTACGTAGAGACAAAGTTAACATTGTTTCAATTTAGTAGGCCTACTTATGTGAAATGTTTACATAGTTCAAATGAGATGGGTCTACTAATAGACAAAGTTTACATTGTTCAAATGAGATGGGTCTACTTATAGACAACGTTTACATAGTTGAAATGAGTTAAGTCTACTTATAGACAAAGTTTATATAGTTCAAATGAGGTGGGTCTACTTATAGACAAAGTTTACATAGTTCAAATGAGGTGGGTCTACTTATAGACAAAGTTTACATAGTTCAAATGAGGCAAGTCTACTTATAGACAAAGTTTACATAGTTCAAATGAGGTGGGTCTACTTATAGACACAATTTACATAGTTCAAATGAGGTGGGTCGACTTATAGACAAAGTTTACATAGTTCAAATGAGATGGGTCTACTTATAGACATAGTTTACATAGTTCAAATGAGGTGGGTCTACTTATAGACAAAGTTTACATAGTTCAAATAAGATGGGTCTACTTATAGACAAAGTTTACATTGTTCAAATGAGATGGGTCTACTTATAGACAAAGATTACATAGTTCAAATGAGGTAAGTCTACTTATAGACAAAGTTTACATAGTTCAAATGAGATGGGTCTACTTATAGACAAAGTTTACATAGTTCAAATGAGATGGGTCTACTTATAGATAAAGTTTACATAGTTCAAATGAGATGGGTCTACTTATAGACAAAGTTTACATAGTTCAAATGAGGTAAGTCTACTTATAGAGAAAGTTTACATAGTTCAAATGAGGTAAGTCTACTTATAGACAAAGTTTACATAGTTCAAATGAGGTAAGTCTACTTATAGACAAAGTTTACATAGTTCAAATGAGATGGGTCTACTTATAGACAAAGTTTACATAGTTCAAATTAGATGGGTCTACTTATAGACAAAATTTACATAGTTCAAATGAGATGGGTCTACTTATAGACATAGTTTACATAGTTCAAATGAGGTGGGTCTACTTATAGACAAAGTTTACATAGTTCAAATGAGATGGGTCTACTTATAGACAAAGTTTACATTGTTCAAATGAGATGGGTCTACTTATAGACAAAGTTTACATAGTTCAAATGAGGTAGGTCTACTTATAGACAAAGTTTACATTGTTCAAATGAGATGGGTCTACTTATAGACAAAGTTTACATAGTTCAAATGTGATGGGTCTACTTATAGACAAAGTTTACAGTGTTCAAATGAGATAAGTCTACTTATAGACAAAGTTTACATAGTTCAAATAAGATGGGTCTACTTATAGACAAAGTTTACATTGTTCAAATGAGATGGGTCTACTTATAGACAAAGTTTACATAGTTCAAATGTGATGGGTCTACTTATAGACAAAGTTTACATTGTTCAAATGAGATAAGTCTACTTATAGACAAAGTTTACATAGTTCAAATAAGATGGGTCTACTTATAGACAACGTTTACATAGTTCAAATGAGTTAAGTCTACTTATAGACAAAGTTTACATTGTTCAAATGAGATGGGTCTTTTTATAGACAAAGATTACATAGTTCAAATGAGGTAAGTCTGCTTATAGACAAAGTTTACATAGTTCAAATGAGATGGGTCTACTTATAGATAAAGTTTACATAGTTCAAATGAGATGGGTCTACTTATAGACAAAGTTTACATAGTTCAAATGAGGTAAATTTACTTATAGAGAAAGTTTACATAGTTCAAATGAGGTAAGTCTACTTATAGACAAAGTTTACATTGTTCAAATGAGATGGGTCTACTTATAGACAAAGTTTACATAGTTCAAATGTGATGGGTCTACTTATAGACAAAGTTTACATTGTTCAAATGAGATAAGTCTACTTATAGACAAAGTTTACATAGTTCAAATAAGATGGGTCTACTTATAGACAACGTTTACATAGTTCAAATGAGTTAAGTCTACTTATAGACAAAGTTTACATTGTTCAAATGAGATGGGTCTTTTTATAGACAAAGATTACATAGTTCAAATGAGGTAAGTCTGCTTATAGACAAAGTTTACATAGTTCAAATGAGATGGGCCTACTTATAGACAAAGTTTACATAGTTCAAATGAGGTAAATTTACTTATAGAGAAAGTTTACATAGTTCAAATGAGGTAAGTCTACTTATAGACAAAGTTTACATAGTTCAAATGAAGTGGGTCTACTTATAGACAAAGTTTACATAGTTCAAATGAGATGGGTCTACTTATAGACAAAGTTTACATAGTTCAAATTAGATGGGTCTACTTATAGACAAAATTTACAGAGTTCAAATGAGGTGGGTCGACTTATAGACAAAGTTTACATAGTTCAAATGAGATGGGTCTACTTATAGACAAAGTTTACATAGTTCAAATGAGGTAAGTCTACTTATAGACAAAGTTTACATAGTTCAAATGAGGTAGGTCTACTTATAGACAAAGTTTACATTGTTCAAATGAGATGGGTCTACTTATAGGCAAAGTTTACATAGTTCAAATGAGGTAGATCTACTTATAGACAAAGTTTACATTTTTCAAATGAGATGTGTCTACTTATAGACAAAGTTTACATTGTTCAAATGAGGTAGGTCTACTTATAGACAAAGTTTACATTGTTCAAATGAGGTAAGTCTACTTATAGACAAAGTTTACATAGTTCAAATGAGGTAAGTCTACTTATAGACAAAGTTTACATAGTTCAAATGAGATGGGTCTACTTATAGACAAAGTTTATATAGTTCAAATGAGGTAAGTCTACTTATAGACAAAATTTACATAGTTCAAATGAGATGGGTCACGTGGAAATGTCCACTCAGTCAGGCCTAATCCAACAGGTGTCCCGCTCTACCCGAGGCCATCAGCTCAAGCTGCATGTCCCACGTGCACGCACCGACGTCTAGAAATATTCTTTTTTTCCGTCAGCCATTAGGCTGTGGAACACCCTGGACCAGGCCTCCATCACTGCCCCTACAGCAGTTCCGGCTTTCAAATCGTCACTTAAGTGCTGGTCTAAAAATCTAAAGTGACACTCTGTCATTTGTTTATAATTGTTGTTTGTGATGCTTTTTATTTTATGTGTATTTAAATTGTGGACTCTTTCCTCGGTTCTAACGGGGTCTCCACAGTATTATGAAGAAGAAGATATAGAAGAAGAAGACAAAGTTTATATAGTTCAAATGAGGTAGGTCTAGGCTACTTATAGATAAAGTTTACATTGTTCAAATGAGGTAGGTCTACTTATTCATAACGTTAACGTAGTTTGAACTAGATATTAAAAAGAAACTATAGACTTTAGGCATGACCAAGTCCAAATACATAGCTTGCAGCATCGTTATGGTGTAGTCTGTACATTACGATTGCTTTGATAAAGATATATTTACGAGAAACTGTCTGCACGTGTTATAAATACATTTGTTTTCAATTGTAAAACTTTAATTGATATTCAATATCAGTTTACGATAATACAACGTATAAATTATGAAATAACATAAAGTAGGCCTACATGTCCTGAAAATTTGAAAGAATGTGTTCTTAGATGAAACACCTTGACCAGTCTTAAATCTTATGCATGCCAAGTTTTAGCTCGATAGCGTGAATCAAATTGGGTAAATTAGCCCAGTGGCGTACCGAGGGGGGTGCGGGGGTTCGGACCGCACCGGATGACACCCTCTCAGGGGGTGCTCATCATGCTGCTGTTAAACCAGTGAAAGATAAGTTTGATGAATGTATTAAGGCAATGGAAGCTTGATTTGATCCTCGTGAAAATTTGGACACAAGAAGTACAGCACAAGGACTTTTACATGCTGTCTGTGATTTCACGTTTATCTGCTACCTTAACCTTTGGGCTGATATTCTTGAAGAAGTTAATCTAACACACCTGTACCCGCAGACTAAAGACTTAACTCTTGATAAAGTGGTGACCAAGTTAGACGCCTTTAAGATTTAGCACGAAAAAGCGGAGTCAATTAGTGGATATTGAACAAGCACTTATAAAATCAGACCAACATGGGATTTCGGTAGAGAGAAGATTAGATTCAAGAAGAGAATGGCATGGGGACATTTAAGAGATGCTGGAATTTATATGAGAGAAGAAAGCAGTAGGGAGATACTAGAGTGTATTGATCGCTTTTGTTCTGAACTCCAGATAAAATCAACAGCGTTTAAAGAAGTTGCAGATATGTTTGAGGCTTCTAAACCCAAGATTCTACTGTCATAGTGAATAAGAGTTATTGGTGTCCATTCCCAAATTAACCTCTTTCTACGATGAGCTCTTAAAAGAAACACAGCTTAGACGACACCTAAAAGCAGCTGATGTCGACCTAAAAAAAGCCCTGGACCGGTCAGTATTAGATATTTTGAAATTCATAGCTAAATGGGACTTCATAGAATCTCTTCCAATACTCTATCCAGGCCTTCAATTATTTCTAACGGTATGTGTGTCTGTGGCTTCATGTGAACAAAGCTTTTCAAAATTAAAAACTTATAAAAAGCTATTTACGCTCCACCATGGGACAATCAAGACTTTCTAATCTGGCTTTGTTATCGATTGAAAGGGATAATGTGAATTATATAGATTTTGATGAGGTGATCGACAAGTTTGCAGTTTTGAAGAGCAGGAAAGGAAATATTTAAATAAAGTACTTTTAATGTAAAAATAACTAACCGTACGGTTGTTTCAGTTATACATTGCTTTTACTTTCTAATATTAAATTAATATCGTTATTGTTTTTGTAATATTTGAACTGTAGGCTTGTTTTTAAGGAGACGAAAACTATGGTGAAGGTCGTGGGCGCGGGGGGGGGGGGGGGACACCCAAAGTTTACCGCACCGGGTGACACCAGCCCTCGGTACGCCACTGAATTAGCCTTCCAAACATCGGGCCGCCCGGTACAAACATTCATACATACATAGCCTACATACAAATTGTTGCAAAGTTAATATAACGTATTTTAAAATTCTACAATGTAGATTGTTGTTTTTATTTCAGTTGTATTCAACAAGGGCAATAATTGTTTAAATGTCAGTTAAAAACATATTGTTGTCATTCTTTGTTTTATTACCCAAGTGCAGTTAGTTCCCCATTTTTTTTTCCTTTTCCACCCTTAAACTAAATTTAATGGAGAAAGAATTTGTTTCTGTTCCTTTTAAACAAAATATTTGAAGAATGTTAAATGCTGTAGCTTGATGTTGGCTTTTTCTTTTCTTCTTCCAAGTTTTTAAGAAGCAAGCCAAAAAAATTAAATGAGGGGTGAACAATGGCTGTATAATAAACAAACCCACACAATCTTAATAGCTCCATCGGCAGACGTCTCAGGCACGCGCGGGGAAAGGCAGACCTGATGCGTACATCCGGTGGTGACTTGGCAGAGATGCTTTGTTAGTTAGATGGGGTTGTCGCCATTTTTAATATGAGCAGACAATAACAATTTAATTAGTAAATATTTTGTCAATGTTTTTTTTTTTTCAGAATTAATCGGATCGTTTCGGTAAAAAGTGTGTCAAGAACGATTTTCCCGTTTCATAGTTTATTATGCAAATAAAGTAGAATAAATAATAAACTTAGTAACTAAAATGTGTGGAGACTAGGCTTCTTCCCAAGTGGCATCCGGGTATGGAATGGGTTGCCAGAACAAACTAGGAAAACCAGTAACTGAACATCAATTTAAACACTAATAAAAGTGCAAGACTAGACTCAGACCATGGATAAGCGTAGGACGCAATAATCCTGTTTATAGTAGGACAAGATAAGGTACAAATTGACTGAGGAGCAGGACTTGATATCATGAAAAGATAGACCTAATGGCCTATGTCTCAAAACAAACTTCATAATGACAACATCCCAAAAGATTAAGATTCTTTAATGCCACCCCTTCTTCCCACAACGGACAAAGACAATTTAACAGTGTTCGTGCAGAGATGGAAGAAGTAGTCCAAGCACTCCAAATAGGAAAGACTGCAGTTGGAGATCAAATAAAATTGGAGTTGATAACAACAGGAGGAGAAACCACGATTTGCGTCCTTTATGAATAACTGCAACAAAATATGACCAGCCTTGGAATATCCCAAGCCTTGGACCTCATAGTAATCATCACCCTTCTCCCTAAGGAAAGCTAAATGCCAGAACTCTTGCACTATCAGCCTAATGTTTATAGGCCAACATTTGGGCCATTCAAGCAAGGTCGTAGATCTGGTAGAAATCGAACTGAGACAATTAAGAACATATTACTATGCTGACAAAATCATTCAGGCTCCAGGCAGGACGGTGGATTTACTGAGCATACCTTCAAGAACCGTATGAGAAGCAGTGGCGTATTTAGGCATGTTCCACATGTTCCATTGCAACAGGGGCCCCTACTCAAAAGGGGCCCCCACACATCCCAAAAAAAGAATTTTTTTTAGTGACATCTCCATTCTTTCGTTAAAAATGTAAAAGAAAATTCATTTGTTCTTCTACAATTTTAAGCGCACCAGTCCAGCCAAGTTAAGCGCAACAAAAAAAATTATTTTTGATTTTACAGAATGTAA
Organism: Anisus vortex; assembly: GCA_949126835.1. Classification (NCBI taxonomy): domain Eukaryota; kingdom Metazoa; phylum Mollusca; class Gastropoda; family Planorbidae; genus Anisus; species Anisus vortex. The sequence continues at coordinate 44,390,398 of OX421493.1, forward strand.
CATGAATTAACTGCACTTTTCTGTGGTATGTGGAAGGCAGAGGCGATGGCACAAGCCCTCCCTCCCCCCTCTCTCACAAACACAGAAATTTGGGAACAGGGCCCCCACAATCATAAATACGGCTCTGGTGGGAAGTTTGCTAAACACAAAAAAAAAATGCTAGTGGATTTTTAAAAGGCATTCGAAAGGGTTTGACACGATGCAGAATGAGCCAAAATAAAACAGGTTAGGTAGCAAATGAACAGTCTCTATTCTTATCCAAGGTACACAGATATGGCTGGACAGAACTAGGCTAAACATCCCCCTGTCCGATACCGTTCAAATGTTTTAAGACATTAAATATGAAGGAAATGGTCTATTAGACAAAGAAGACACACTACGCAGTATATATTAAGAAACTTTTTGATGATAACAGAGGAGGAAAACCAAACTTAACCAAAAATATTGAAGGCCCACCAATATTGAAAGACGAAGTTGAAAATGCTATCAAGATAATGAAACAAGGTAGGGCCCCGGAACCTGACAACATTCCAGTACAAATATATGGCGCATTGGGAGAAATAGGTATAAGGGAAATAACTAAACTTGTTAACAAAATATATGATACTAATAAAATTCCCTCAAGCTTAAGCAGATCAATTTTCATCACAATACCCAAGAAACCTGGAGCAACAGAGTGTGAATCACACATAACAATTAGCTTAATGAATCATGTCACCAAAATACTCCTCAGAATCATCATGCAAAGAATAAGAAGTAAAATCCATCCTGAAATTTCAGAAACCCAGTTTGGATTTGTTGCAGATAAAGACACAAGAAATGCTATTTTCACCTTATATTGAAGGGATGTGTTATACAGGATTACCGAAATGGAGAGTCGTGATCACCGATGTCTGTTCGAGATTCCAGACCTGGCAACTGATAATGTTGAAATATGAATAGGGCCTAAATAATCTTAAACGTTGCCGACCCTTCTCGTAGCCTACCTACAATTTCGGAAACACTAGTCACTAAAGTGTAATTTAGCGGTCAGTAGGCTACATAAAAAACAACTAGATCTAAATCTTATAATTATATTTTGAGATTGTTTGGGTCTACATTTGTTTATAAAATTATTAAACAGTGCATGCGATCAATATGTAAAGAAACACATTACGATATAGGGCAGGTGTCTCAAACTCGTATGAAGGCATGTGCCATTTTCTCACATAAGAGATGTGTCAAGGGCCGCACCCCCTCCACCCCCCACCCCCCACAATCCTAGTAAAAACTCTTCATACATCTTAACTCATTTTACTATCACTAATAATAGATCTATGCCAAATCACAATTTAAAGTATAATTATTTGTGTAATTTTATTACAGCCAATATTGAAAAAATAGTTTATTAAGCTGTAGGCCTAGGTCTAGGCCAGGAGTGTGCAACATTTTTCTGCTTTGGGGCCCATTTGAAGTTTTACACAACAAGACGGGCCACACAGTCTGACAATTTATTAATGTATTTGCCTTATCAATATCTTATATCTTATAAGTTTACAGACGTTCTTTCTAGGTAGAAGATTATTACGTCCACTAGGCCCAAAACTCCTGCAGGGCGACAGGGATCCGTCGGTGGCAGGGATAGAACCCGCGACCTGTCAGTTTTTTTTTTTTGGTTGACAGTCCGGTGAACTAACCGCTAGACCAGCCGGCTTCACAACGAATACAACGAATAAAAAAAATGCGGTTAGAAGCTCTTCGAGGGCCACTCTAAAGGGCATGGCGGGCCGTTTTGTGGCCCGCGGGCTGCCTGTTGCACACCCCTGGTCTCTAAGGCTATATTTATATGCTTAAATCAGATTTATTTTAATAAGTATGTTACGTATATAAAATTAACAATAAAATTTGATGTGTAGGCTATCACTGTGTATCAATACTAGCTGCCTGAATTTCACGAATAATAGGCCTACATTTTTTGTAAGCTTACTGGCGGGCCACACAAATCCACTTGGCGGGCCGCGGGTCTCGTGTTTGAGACTCCTGATGATGGGGAATGCTTGGGGTCATACTGTGTTTGTTTTTTCGCTAAAGGTGGCGCTGTGATGCTGTGATATCACCGCCTGCTTGGCTAGCTTTCTACATCCTGTGCCGCTACAAACTTGCGATAGTTAGCTTGAAAGCATGGCGTCTCTAACACCCAAAAGAAAAGTGTGTTACTACTATGATGGTAAGCTGCTTTATTCCTATATTTTTTTTTATAGCATATAGTGAATTGTACGGCATATTCAAATTGATTTGGTGCTCCAGTTACAATTTAGTGAGTGCCTCAGTTTGTAAAAGCTTTAATTTTATAAAAATAAGCCATGTCATGGCCATGGCGTGGCCGGACTGCCGTGGCCGCTAGCGCCCAGACTCAGATTGATTAATTATAATACTCAGTTACTGTTGTAGGCCTATAGGTAAATTGGTAAACGAATGTTAGATGAAATGTTAGCCATTAAAAATACGGATTTAATCCACATTAAAATGTAGTTGCCCTCGATTTAATAGCTAAATAGCATGCCAAGCATGCCCACTTTATTTTGTGCAAAAGTACGGAACACCATCTTTCATCTAGTCTAGACTAGATCTAGTTCTAGGCCGACTAGGCTAACCATTGATCTTTATAATCGAAACGAACTTAAGTCCAAATTAATAGCCGAACGATTTAAAGTTACATGTAGCCCATACAAGATTCCAAATAAAGTTTTAAAGTCATTGTATGCTCCAAGAATGCAAAAACAGTATGGATAAAACGAAATGCAAAATGTGTACACAATTTTCCCTTCCCTTTCTGAGGCTGTCTCTTACTAAAGTTTTATAAAAGTACGGAATACCATCTTGTGTGTACACAATTTGCACTTTTAATGTCCCAGACAGCTTTGACTATTATGGCATGCCGCCCTATTTTGTGAGACTCTGACTTTTAAATTGATTTTTATCAAATTGTATGGTCCTGAAAACTTTTCCCGGATTTCTCGGTTCTGTTTTTTTTTTTTAAATAACTTGATTTATGCTACTTTTGGGAGATTATTTTTATCACAATTTATTTTGCTTCCTTTGAAAATTTTCAAAAGACATGAAACCTATTCATGAGATTGGTTGAATTTGCCAACTAAGCTACACAGATAGGCCCCTATTTAAAACTATTTAATTTTTTTTAGAATATTTATTAAACATAGTAGGCTAAGTTGGTATGACTTCTCTTATATATAAATGTAGGCCTAGATCTAGATGATATATTTACGAATTTGGGCATATTAATTTTTTGTGCACTATTCTATCTTTATGGTCTTAGTGACAGTATTTATAATAAGTTATTTAATTCATATATTATTAGGTGATGTAGGTAATTATTACTATGGCCAGGGACATCCCATGAAGCCACACAGGATAAGGATGGCCCATAATTTGATCTTGAACTATGGACTTTACCGCAAGATGGAAATTTATGTAAGTAGCCTAGCTATATTTTAGTTAGCCTAACCCTTTTGTGGCCCAGAAACCAGTAAACAGTCAATCATGCACCTAATGTTCAAGCATAGAAATCCTTTTAATCCTAATTTAACAGAACTATTAATTAGGCCTACTGAATGTCATTGTTAACTTTGCCAAATTTTACTTCTATCTGAAGGCTGGTGTAAATACCAATCTTGAGTACTGAAGTCAGGCATATAGAATATCTAATTCCAGTCTCCACGATTGGTTGATGCTTCATTAAAATCACTGATCACTAAAATACTGGCTTACATGTTATTTTGTCATATACAAAATATATAATTATTTAGCTATGATGTTGCTTATTAATGATTAAAAATGCAAATATTCTGCTGCACAAAATTATCAACATTAAAAACATTTAAATAAGGCAAAAAAAGTCTCACAACCTAATTTTGAAAAACTATCAGGATTTAAAAAAAATGAAATTATTCAAGATCTATTTTATGAGAAGGCGTTTCAACAGGATGGAAAAGTTTAGAGAAATGTGTGGGAATTTTGAAATGATTTTTGAGTAAAATAAAAACTTTAACATTAAAATTTCTAGTCAATATTAATTTGTTTTTTTTTAAAAATATTTCATTTTGATTAATAAAAAATGTCACAATTGTAAAGGAAATATCATTGTTAACTTTGCCGCCAAATTTTATCTCAATCTGAAGGCTGATTTAAATGTCAATCTTGAGTATTGAAGTTAGGCATATAGAATATCTAATTCCAGTCTCCACGATTGGTTGATGCGTCATTAAAATCACTGATCACTAAAATACTGGCTTACATGTTTATATTTTGTCATATAGAATGTACAACAACCAAATCTGGATACTTAAATCCAGATATTTTGCTGAAATAAATAATCTTGTGAACATTAAAAACCTATTTATAAAAAAAGCAAAAATATCTCAAGACAACACAACCTAATTTTGAAAAAATCTTGATTTTGTTTATATGGAAATTATTCTAGAACTTTTTTATATGATTACTGAAAACATTTGACAAAGAGTTACACGCATGATGGGGAATTGTTTGGGAGTTTTAAAATGATTTTAGAGTAAGATCCCCTTTGAATAAACCTTTCAAATCCATTATTTGGTTTTTAAATTATTCAATTGGAGCAAAACTGTCACACATTTATAGATGACTGTATACTGAAATGTCATTGCCAAATTTAACTTCAATCTGAAGGCTGATGTAAATATCAATCTTGAGTATTGAAGTCAGGCATATAGAATATCTAATTCCAGTCTCCACGATTGGTTGATGCGTCATTAAAATCACTGATCACTAAAATACTGGCTTACATGTTTATATTTTGTCATATAGAATGTACAACAACCAAATCTGGATACTTAACCATTTCAGCCCTAAGCATTTTCCAGCCTATAACTCCCCTATCCCTAAGCCAAGTTGCATAACTCCGTTTATTGAACAAAAATCGGAAAAAAATATTATTTAAAAATTCACTGTAAAAGATATATCCAAGCAACTGAATTAAATTCTTCACAGTTAAAATATAAAAATATAAAGTTTAATTCAAACTAGAAGAGATGACAATTAACTAATAAATAAAAAGGAAAATAATAAAAATCACTGAGTATACATCAATAGGTTCCGATAGTTTGTCAAGAAATTTTGAATTTATCGTATCGGACTCAAATAATCCTATTCAAAGCCTATTCAACTTCTACAATGCTTTCAATATCACTATTATATTAGCATTATCAAAATAATACAGCCTTTTCCTCACAAGCCTAGCCTAATGCTTCTCTAAATATTGCCAAAATACCTTCAATTTTCGTAGAACTAGCGTTAAAAATGCATTATTTTCAAAAATTCACTCAAATCCTATCGATCGAGCTAAAAATACCAAACAAACATGTAAAAATAGCGTCACTATCGCTCTTCTAGGTCAGAGTTTAAAAAGAGTTTATAAGGCAATTAAAAACTAGCAGTACTGTCGGCAACGAAACAACTCGAAATCGGCGACACGCGGCGACTATAGTTGTCAGCCAGTAGAGGCGACGCGCGGCGACTGTAGTGGCGAAATGGTTAAATCCAGATATTTTGCTGAAATAAATAATCTTGTGAACATTAAAAACATATTTATAAAAAAAGCAAAAATATCTCAAGACAACACAACCTAATTTTGAAAAAATCTTGATTTTGTTTATATGGAAATTATTCTAGAACTTTTTTATATGATTACTGAAAACATTTGACAAAGAGTTACACGCATGATGGGGAATTGTTTGGGAGTTTTAAAATGATTTTAGAGTAAGATCCCCTTTGAATAAACCTTTCAAATCCATTATTTGGTTTTTAAATTATTCAATTGGAGCAAAACTGTCACACATTTATAGATGACTGTATACTGAAATGTCATTGCCAAATTTTACTTCAATCTGAAGGCTGATGTAAATATCAATCTTGAGTATTGAAGTCAGGCATATAGAATATCTAATTCCAGTCTCCACGATTGGTTGATGCTTCATTAAAATCACTGATCACTAAAATACTGGCTTACATGATATTTTGTTCTATAAAATTTATAATTATCAAGGATATTGCTTATTCAAAATGCAAATATTCTGCTGCAGAAAAATAACTTTGAACATCATAAACGCATTTAGGAGAATTTTTGGGAATTTTAAAATATTTTAAAGTAAGAACCCTTTTTAATGATACAACTTTTAAATCAGTAGATTTTTTAAAAAATTATTTATTTGGATAAAAACAGTCACACAATTATAATTAAAGACGACTATATACTGAAATTTCATTGCCAAATTTTACTTCAATCTTAAGGCTGATGTAAACTGTCAATCTTGAGTATTGAAGTTAGGCATATAGAAAATCAAATTCCAGTCTCCACGATTGGTTGATGCTTAATAAAAATCACTGATCACTAAAAAACTGGCTTACATGATATTTTGTTCTATAAAATTTATAAAGGATGTTGCTTATTCAAAATGCAAATATTATGTTGCAGAAAATTAACTTTGAACATTAAAAACACATTTAGGGGGATTTTAAAATGATTTTAGAGTAAGAAATCCTTTTAATAAACCTTTCAAATAAATTATTTGGTTTTTAAATTATTCATTAAGCGCAAAGCTGTCAAACATTTGTAGATGACTGTTTACTGAAATGTCGTTGCCAAATTTTACTTCAATCTGAAGGCTGATGTAAAATGTCAATCTTGAGTATTGAAGTTAGGCATATAGAAAATCTAATTCCAGTCTCCACGATTGGTTGATGCTTCATTAAAATCACTGATCACTAAAATACTGGCTTACATGATAAATTGATATTTTGTTCTATAAAATTTATAAAGGATGTTGCTTATTCAAAATGCAAATATTCTGTGGCAGAAAATTAACTTTGATCATTAAAAACACATTTAGGGGAATTTTAAAATGATTTTAGACTAAGAACCCCTTTTATCAAAACCTTTCAAATCAATTATTTGGTTTTTAAATTAAGGTATTCATTTGGAGCAAAACTGTCACACATTTGAAATGTCATTGCCAAATTTTACTTTAATCCGAAGGCTGATGTAAAATGTCAATCTTGAGTATTGAAGTTAGGCATATAGAATATCTCATTCCAGTCTCCATGATTGGTTGATGCTTCATTAATCACTGATCACTAAAAAAAACTGGCTCACATGTTTTGACATACAAAATGTACTAATACCAGTTAATATGCTGATAAAAATAAATCTGGTTTAACATTTTAAAAATATTGAAATAATGCCATGCCCTCTGACAACACAACCTAAGTTAAAAAAAACTGCTATCAGGTTCATTTGTATGGAAATTATTCAAGAGCACTTTTATTTTATATGAATATGAGTGGGCCTATTAAAACACAATTGATAAAAGGATCAACAGGGTGCATTCAGGATGGAAAATGTGTGGGATTTTCATACTTTTTGAATAAGAACTTTAAAAAATTAAAGTTTTTAATTGATAAATTTTTTTTGATGTTTAAATAATTCAATTTGATCAAAACTGTCAGAATAGTATAGGATTATTTACTGAAATATCATTGTTAACTTTGCCAAATTTTACTTCAATCTGAAGGTTGATGTAAATATTAGTCTTGAGTATTGAAGTCTGGCATATAGAATATCTAATTCCAGTCTCCACGATTGGTTGATGCGTCATTAAAATCACTGATCACTAAAATACTGGCTTACATGTTTATATTTTGTCATATAGAATGTACAACAACCAAATCTGGATACTTAACCATTTCAGCCCTAAGCATTTTCCAGCCTATAACTCCCCTATCCCTAAGCCAAGTTGCATAACTCCGTTTATTGAACAAAAATCGGAAAAAAATATTATTTAAAAATTCACTGTAAAAGATATATCCAAGCAACTGAATTAAATTCTTCACAGTTAAAATATAAAAATATAAAGTTTAATTCAAACTAGAAGAGATGACAATTAACTAATAAATAAAAAGGAAAATAATAAAAATCACTGAGTATACATCAATAGGTTCCGATAGTTTGTCAAGAAATTTTGAATTTATCGTATCGGACTCAAATAATCCTATTCAAAGCCTATTCAACTTCTACAATGCTTTCAATATCACTATTATATTAGCATTATCAAAATAATACAGCCTTTTCCTCACAAGCCTAGCCTAATGCTTCTCTAAATATTGCCAAAATACCTTCAATTTTCGTAGAACTAGCGTTAAAAATGCATTATTTTCAAAAATTCACTCAAATCCTATCGATCGAGCTAAAAATACCAAACAAACATGTAAAAATAGCGTCACTATCGCTCTTCTAGGTCAGAGTTTAAAAAGAGTTTATAAGGCAATTAAAAACTAGCAGTACTGTCGGCAACGAAACAACTCGAAATCGGCGACACGCGGCGACTATAGTTGTCAGCCAGTAGAGGCGACGCGCGGCGACTGTAGTGGCGAAATGGTTAAATCCAGATATTTTGCTGAAATAAATAATCTTGTGAACATTAAAAACATATTTATAAAAAAAGCAAAAATATCTCAAGACAACACAACCTAATTTTGAAAAAATCTTGATTTTGTTTATATGGAAATTATTCTAGAACTTTTTTATATGATTACTGAAAACATTTGACAAAGAGTTACACGCATGATGGGGAATTGTTTGGGAGTTTTAAAATGATTTTAGAGTAAGATCCCCTTTGAATAAACCTTTCAAATCCATTATTTGGTTTTTAAATTATTCAATTGGAGCAAAACTGTCACACATTTATAGATGACTGTATACTGAAATGTCATTGCCAAATTTTACTTCAATCTGAAGGCTGATGTAAATATCAATCTTGAGTATTGAAGTCAGGCATATAGAATATCTAATTCCAGTCTCCACGATTGGTTGATGCTTCATTAAAATCACTGATCACTAAAATACTGGCTTACATGATATTTTGTTCTATAAAATTTATAATTATCAAGGATATTGCTTATTCAAAATGCAAATATTCTGCTGCAGAAAAATAACTTTGAACATCATAAACGCATTTAGGAGAATTTTTGGGAATTTTAAAATATTTTAAAGTAAGAACCCTTTTTAATGATACAACTTTTAAATCAGTAGATTTTTTAAAAAATTATTTATTTGGATAAAAACAGTCACACAATTATAATTAAAGACGACTATATACTGAAATTTCATTGCCAAATTTTACTTCAATCTTAAGGCTGATGTAAACTGTCAATCTTGAGTATTGAAGTTAGGCATATAGAAAATCAAATTCCAGTCTCCACGATTGGTTGATGCTTAATAAAAATCACTGATCACTAAAAAACTGGCTTACATGATATTTTGTTCTATAAAATTTATAAAGGATGTTGCTTATTCAAAATGCAAATATTATGTTGCAGAAAATTAACTTTGAACATTAAAAACACATTTAGGGGGATTTTAAAATGATTTTAGAGTAAGAAATCCTTTTAATAAACCTTTCAAATAAATTATTTGGTTTTTAAATTATTCATTAAGCGCAAAGCTGTCAAACATTTGTAGATGACTGTTTACTGAAATGTCGTTGCCAAATTTTACTTCAATCTGAAGGCTGATGTAAAATGTCAATCTTGAGTATTGAAGTTAGGCATATAGAAAATCTAATTCCAGTCTCCACGATTGGTTGATGCTTCATTAAAATCACTGATCACTAAAATACTGGCTTACATGATAAATTGATATTTTGTTCTATAAAATTTATAAAGGATGTTGCTTATTCAAAATGCAAATATTCTGTGGCAGAAAATTAACTTTGATCATTAAAAACACATTTAGGGGAATTTTAAAATGATTTTAGACTAAGAACCCCTTTTATCAAAACCTTTCAAATCAATTATTTGGTTTTTAAATTAAGGTATTCATTTGGAGCAAAACTGTCACACATTTGAAATGTCATTGCCAAATTTTACTTTAATCCGAAGGCTGATGTAAAATGTCAATCTTGAGTATTGAAGTTAGGCATATAGAATATCTCATTCCAGTCTCCATGATTGGTTGATGCTTCATTAATCACTGATCACTAAAAAAAACTGGCTCACATGTTTTGACATACAAAATGTACTAATACCAGTTAATATGCTGATAAAAATAAATCTGGTTTAACATTTTAAAAATATTGAAATAATGCCATGCCCTCTGACAACACAACCTAAGTTAAAAAAAACTGCTATCAGGTTCATTTGTATGGAAATTATTCAAGAGCACTTTTATTTTATATGAATATGAGTGGGCCTATTAAAACACAATTGATAAAAGGATCAACAGGGTGCATTCAGGATGGAAAATGTGTGGGATTTTCATACTTTTTGAATAAGAACTTTAAAAAATTAAAGTTTTTAATTGATAAATTTTTTTTGATGTTTAAATAATTCAATTTGATCAAAACTGTCAGAATAGTATAGGATTATTTACTGAAATATCATTGTTAACTTTGCCAAATTTTACTTCAATCTGAAGGTTGATGTAAATATTAGTCTTGAGTATTGAAGTCTGGCATATAGAAAATCAAATTCTAGTCTCCACGATTGGTTGATGCTTCATTAAAATCACTGATCACTAAAATACTGGCTTACATGTTTTATTTTTTTTTTCTATCAGGATTCATTTTTCTTGACAAGAGCTGTTCCTATGAGTATGAGTTCTGGTTACAGGATATATATCTCTGTACTGTACAGTCACTGAAGTCTTTTCATAAGCTCTGAAATATATTTTTTTTTGTCTTTTCTTGTAGCGTCCCCACAAAGCAACGGCAGAAGAAATGACAAAGTTTCACAGTGATGATTACATAAAGTTCTTGCGCAGCATTCGACCAGATAACATGGCAGAATACAACAAGCAGATGCAGAGATGTAAAGAAAATTTTTTTTATTCATCATCAGTTAGATTGTGTGTTTGAAGTTTATATTATTTTTATAGTTTCAAACAATTATGTTATAGAATATAGCTATCTAAATTTCAATTATTTTTTTTTGCTTTTCGCTTCATGTAGTTAATGTTGGAGAGGATTGCCCAGTATTTGATGGAATGTATGAATTTTGTCAGCTGTCCACTGGAGGATCAGTTGGTAGGTTTATGTTACAAAAGGTGATTTGTACACAATTGTCCAAACAGATAAGAAAGCCCTTGATTGAGGACGAGGTGTACATTTCTTCTGTAACTACATATACTATAGTTAGGCCTTATTCTTTAATATGAGCTAATAAATAAAACTTTCAAGTTTTGTGGCTATTATAATGCGCTTCCTGGTTTTCTTTATGTAACTGTTTTCTGCACTTTTCTCAAGGACTTAATTATTTATCAATAGTCTTCTTATCCATATACTATTTTTCTTGCTATCTAAATTTCTTCCTTATAGTATGCATTCCTCCCCCTCCCCTCTAAATCTTTTCACTTTGCCGCTTTTGCCCATATGCATACATTTTCTTGTTCTTTACATATTTATATGAACATAGTTGCCAACCCTCCCATTTATTCCGGGATTCTTCAGTTTTTTATATCCTCACCCACGCTTTAGGGGTTAAGTGGTTCACTTTAAACAATCATATTGATTCCTAAGGTAATATATTACTATTTAGATTGTCATAGTTAAAAAAAATAACTGTTAGCTTGGTCTTAGCAACATCCTATATTTTATTAGGCAACAAAGGCATAATATAAAATAGTTGTACAATATACATGTGAAACTAAACTTGCTTCTTAAGAAAGCAGATTTAAAGACAATTTACCAATGAAATTGAACATGCTTTCATCAGGTTTGAAGAATGGAATATTCATGCAAAATTAGTTGTTCATTGATTCCGTCTCCAAACAAACAATTATGTTAGTTCTGTCAAAATTTAATTGTCATGTTGCAATGAAATAATTTTTATTAGTAAAATTTTAAAACTTGTTACAATTTTCAAGCTAAACTATATTGTATCCTTAGCTGGTGCTGTGAAATTAAACAAACAGGCCACAGATATAGCGGTGAACTGGGCAGGTGGCCTCCACCATGCCAAGAAATCAGAAGCTTCAGGGTTTTGTTACACCAATGACATTGTCTTAGGCATCCTTGAATTACTGAAGTAAGATTTTTTAATAATTTCTAGTTTTTTAATTAACTATTAGAATAATTTTTTTTGGCCACTGGTTTAGTTTTTGAAATTAAATTTGACAAAATTCAAAACTTACAGTAGGGATCTGTTAACAATGATGGGTGTTAGTTAATATAAATCGGTAATGACTCATCTGTTTTGTACAGATACCATCAGCGTGTGCTGTATGTAGACATTGATATCCACCATGGTGATGGAGTAGAAGAAGCTTTTTATACCACAGACAGGGTTATGACTGTTTCATTTCATAAGTATGGAGAATATTTCCCTGGTACTGGAGATTTGAGGGTAAGTCTTAAGGACTATTTCATCATTAGACTAAAATATTTACACACAAATTTAATGTTGTAGCTCAGCCAATGATTGTTGAAGGCAAGTTTCATCTATGACATTGTATTCTTCAATAAAATTTAATATTTCCAGGATATTGGCGCAGGAAAAGGCAAGTACTACGCAGTTAACTTTCCGCTGAGAGATGGAATTGATGATGAATCTTATGAAAGTATTTTTAAACCGGTTAGTACATTGTCTTATTAAACAGCTCACAAGGTCTATAAATATTCAAAATTGTAATTATCATTTACATTTTAAAAATAAATGTTCACAATTGAAAGAAAGCTTTTGATTATTGGCTTATTAACTAACACAGAACATCTAAGCCCCCCCCCCCCCCCCCCCCCCCCCTAAGTCCCATTTTATGGAGCTGATATAATGTAGATCTACAAGGGAATGTTTCTTTTGGTCAATTTTGCTTGAGAATCAGATGGTGACAAATGATTATTTATGAACATTTTCTATTCCATTTAGGTAATCACCAGAGTAATGGAGATGTTTCAACCAAGTGCTGTAGTTTTACAGTGTGGGGCTGATTCACTCACTGGAGATCGTCTAGGATGTTTTAATCTAACTTTGAAAGGTGAACTAAATGTTTTACTCATCGTCTCACCATGCCTTTTTTTAAATTTAGTTTTTATGTGTCTATAGATATGGTGAATGGGAAAACATTTCCATGGCATTATTTTTACAACTCGTGTACTTTATAAAGATAGTTTAACTCATTTGCTACTAACCTAGTTTCCAAAGACGCCCCGGAAAATACTAGCCAAAATGAAGGAACTCCGTATTAAATTTAGTAAATTATTTTTTAATATTTTTTTTTAATGACTAAATATTCCCCAAAGTGAATAAAAATTACATCATAAAATAGATAAATATCTTAGCTTTCTGGAAATGTATACTTTTATGCATAAAAAATGCTGAATTATCGGTAGAATCATTCGCTTAGTGTTGAGACCCTAGGATTTGGCTAAATATTTTCACTAGCCATAGCATCAAAGTCCGATAAAGTAAAAAAAACAACCCATAAATCGAGTTGTAATGGAAATTCATCTAAGTCTATATCTGCAGCATCCTTATTATCAGAACTATTGTTAAATGTTATATTTGGAGGTATAGAGCTATTGATAAATAAAGTAAGGCTATTAAAAAAGTATTACAAGACGAAAGGCCAGTGAAAACTACCCGTATTTTGAACGCGAAGCGCAAAAAAAACAAAACTTAATAAAAACATCCGTTTTTTATTAACGAAACAGACTATATTCCTACTTTTTAAAAATGCTTGCAGCATAAAAAAAAAACAGAACGCATGGCGAAAAATCAAGAAACGACAATAGGTTAGTCACACACGTGGCGGCCGCTTTAGGGCGCGTTAGTACGGAGGGGGGTAGGTCGCAGTAGTAGCTGATGAGTTAACAATCTACTTCAATATATTTATGATATTTTTTGGAAAATTTAGAGAATTTGTGAAATGTTTTTCAGGTCATGGTAAATGTGTTGAGTTCATAAAGAAATGGAATTTACCAGTGTTGCTTCTTGGTGGTGGAGGATATACCATTCGTAATGTGGCTCGGTGCTGGACTTATGAGACATCCATAGCCCTCAACTGTGATGTGGCAAATGGTAGATACTATTTTATTAAAGCATGTTGTTTAAAATTGTAAATAATTGCTTACAGTAAAAATAAAATGTGCAAATCGGGTTTGAAGTCTTTATATTATTTTCATATTCCAGAGCTACCTTACAATGACTATTTTGAGTATTATGGTCCAGACTTTAAGCTCCACATTAGTCCATCTAACATGGCAAATCAAAACACCCCAGAATACATGGATAAAATCAAGTGAGTTAGCATTTTTTTAAAACGTTAAAACCATCAGTTTAGCGCCAAGTGTTGTTAATTTATTACATAATCTGTAACCTATTTAAATTTTTTAAATTTCTAAGCCAAATCTATTAACTAATTTATCTTCACAAAGAACTAGGTTGTTTGAAAATTTAAGAATGCTTCCTCATGCCCCTGGTGTCCAGATGCAAGGTACATTTTTGTTTGAATGTTGTAACTAATTCTTATGGTTATAAAAGAATAGCAGGTATATATTTAAAGATAGTTAAATTGACTAAAATAAAATAATAGTTTTTTTTTTTCCCAGCAATCCCAGAAGATGCATTGAATGATGAGAGTGATGATGATGAAAAAGCCAGCCCTGATCAAAGAATTTCTAGTAATGGGTTATTTTATTTGGTTTATAAAAAATGATTAACTTGTTTTTTTTATTATTAGTTGTTTTGATACCGCAGTGTTCTTTTTACATCTTGTATTCTTCTGCTGTTTAATAGATTATTCTATGTTTGGTAATAATCATGTATTGTTCTAATCTAACAGTACGGCAGGCAGACAAAAGGGTGGCCTGTGAGGAGGAGTTCTCTGACAGTGAAGATGAAGATGGTGGAAGGAAGGATAGAAGAGACCACAAAAGAAAAAGAAAGAGGACAGATGGTGAAGACAAGAAAGATAATGAAAAGGGTAATTTGCTTTGTCTTTTGGGATATTTTTATAAGCATAAAAAAATCTCTGTTAAGAACAGCATTACTAGAGGAAAGTATTTTAATGTTGAAAACTTGTTTGTATTTTCCCAGAGTCTGCTAAAGATGACAAAGAAGTAAAAAAAGAAATGGAAGATGTTAAAGAAGAGACAAAAAGTGCAACAGAAAAGTAACTTTTATTTAATTTGTGTTATATGAAGTAATAATTTAGTTTATACATTTATTTAGTTGTTATTGTTATGTTTAGCTGTTAATATTTCCAATTAGTATACAGTATTTTTTTATCTTGTAGGGATGAAAAATCACCTTCCTTGGTTGATAAAAAAGGTAATGATCTTGTTTTGCTTTTTTAACAATTTATATATAATTAAAATTGACTTTACTTTTACACAAGTGTCATTGATGCTCTATGCCTGTCACTATTTAGTTGACTGGTTTAGTAAATTGTTAATGTATTGCAGTCTAATGGTGTTAGTGGTGGCGCAGGCAATTGATAGGTATGATATAGATGACCTGAGATCTGAAATAATATAAAAACAACCCATTGACAAAAAAAAGTATGGCAACTGCTGGTCTAGAACAGTGTTCTTTTAATCTTAATGCAAATAGCTGTGTGCAGATGTGGACTTTTGAAGTCAAGAGTTGCATCAATCAATGTATTTTTCAAATGAATTATTAAACATTGTTAATTAAAATTTGTGCAGCTCAGGTGAAATTATATATTTATGTTTAAGCCAAGTGAGTAAAAGTTTTTTGTTGGCTTACTAAGACTTAAATGCAGAAAAATTTTGTTGACCCAATTGAGTTTAAAAAAGGCGTCAAGCAATAATAATTCTCAGGGTTTTATTTTGTCATCGGAGTTGCACTCTGCTTTTTTTAGACCGTTTGTTTTGACTAGAGCTTAGGCTTAGACACTTTTTAGCTTGTAAATATATATGTTTGAATCTGTAATTTGTCATAACAGTTGATGCTGCTCCATCTGTGCACAAAGGAGGTGATGGTTCAGCTGCACATGAAGGTAGAGATAAGGAGCCTAAGGAAGCAGACCCCAAGCTACCCGCTACAGGAGTTGTGGTTGGTACTGAAGCTGATAAAATGGATATTTCCTAATGGTTAAAAAAATAATTTTTTAATAACTTTTTTTTCTGTATAAATATTTTTATTATGTGTAGATAGTTCAACCCTATAACTGTCAAGCACTTTGTGGCTTTGTTGTACTAATGCTCAACCTTTTGTTGTAATTAATGGCTTACAAAATCATATTTATATTCATTATTATTAATACTTCCAGTACAAGTTCCTAAAGTTCAAACATATGTTGGGGTCGGTTTTTAGAGGGAATTGGTGGGTCCCGGGTTTGCGCAGCCTTGGATCTAGCCTAGGCGACTTAAGTCTAATGCCTTAATGTCACATAAATGGATCTTTGTTGCATTTTAAACATAAGCTCCCTCCAGTGGTAACCCTTCCAAACATCTCCAATAGATGAGGAACTGTTGTCCCCACAATTCTTCGTCCCGTGATCTAAGTCTCAATAAATCTGCATGTTTGAATCAGGGATGCCAGTTTTCAGGCTAAAGCCTGATTTCAGGCTTTTTGAAAATTTCCGGCTAGCCCCTTTAAAGGGAAATATACAAACAATTAGCTGTTCCTCCTCTTCTTTTACACATGCTGCTTATGTAAAGTTTGTAAGCACACCACTATTTGCATTACATAATTAGTTAGGCTAAATTAAAAATAATGTTTATGGTTTGTGCCACTATACGTATTGTCACGCGTTCAAGCTTGCATATTAGTTTTTGGAGAAAAAAAAATTTTCAGGCTTTTTTGTCTAGGCCTGCTGGCATCCCTGTTGAATATCGGGGATAGAGTCTGAGAAATGGCCTCCAACATTTCCTGGTAAGCTACCTGTTCACTTCTATATATCCTGGATGATATTTCTTCTGCAATTGTGGTTGACATAGTTCTTTTAATTGTTTTTGAATTTTGGAAAAGGCCTGAAATGCCAACTACTCCTATGAATGTAGCATGATAGAATTCGCTCATGAAGCTGGGGAAGGCTGGCTTCACTTTACTAAGATATGCCAAAATAATTAATCTTCTTTAAAGTACTGCAAAGCCAAAGATAGATTGTTGTTCCTAATTTTATCTGCCTGTTTCAAAATGCCCTTCGTGACATCTTTGATAATTCTTTCTGAACTCAAGCCCTTCTTCAGATTGAAACTAGAGGGTTTCTCCATTAGTTTAGATAATGCCCTAGAATCAAACTCCGCTATGTCTAGATTACCTGCTATACATGCCCCACTTAGTATTGTGGAATTGGTTGAAGTTTGATGTAGAATTTTCCAAAGGGTTAGAGGGTTACCGGATCAGGAAATTGTCTAATTAAGAATCTGTTGAGAGATAGTCAGCAGATACCTTCTAAAGAGGGGTCCAAAAACAGAATCCTCGGTATCCTACGATCGTTCTTTCTTTTTTAAAGAGGGGGATGAAACAGGTTTTCCTCTAAAAAGCAGGTTGTGTTATCTAAAATCCACAAGGCTATTAATCCATAATATATTTAGTTCAGCAAGGATTGAGAAAGAGAGGAGCTAAATTGTGCCACAGTTAATGTATTAGTTGACACAGTTGTTAGCATTGTTGCAAGTGAAGGCAGCTGATCATTTGATATGCAGCAAACCCTTGACCATCTTTTTGTTTCTACTGATATGATGTTGCTTCCAACAACAGGGACTTTTCCATAAGTAAAGAAGTCCGCTGATTGAATAACTTCATCCTTATTAATGATCAATCCCAATTTCTTTGCTCCTTTCTCAACTTCATCCATGATGCCGTAATTGTTTTTCTTGATTGGGATTAATTCTATAAGTTCTTCTTCAGATATTTCAGGAGAATAAAATAAGATCAATTAATGACTCGATTGTTCCCTTGAGCCATTGTTTTGACTTCTCTGACCAAATGTTCTATCATCAGAAGATTACATCAGCACCACCCTTTTTGTCTAAGTCCCACGGGGGATAGACCAGGTCAACCAAGCGTTGCCTTCGGACCAGCAAGGCTTCGATTGCCCTATAGATGTCTCCATAGGCAAATTCGATCAGGTCCTCGCGGGTGAGGCCCATGTCCATTACATTGGCCAGCTGCTCAGGCAGCCGTTCCTCCATTCTTGCATAGAGGCACGAGTGGCCGAGCTGGTTGCCCTGGCCCGTGATACAGCCAGAGCACCCGCGCCGAGCGTCCTGGAGGAGGCGCCAAATTCTCTCGACATTGCGTTGGTTCATGGTTCTATGAGAGATAAAAAAAAAATGGATTAGCAAAATATAAAAAAAAAATAGAATCACACAACTAAAACATAACATTTCTCACAATGGACCCGAGGTGGAAACATCCCTTTTCATTTGAATACAAAGTCATCAATGTATTCACTTCAAATTTGGCTTTCGCTTCCTTTTTTATTCTGGGATATGAATAAATATTCTTGCTGGTGCATAGGCAGCCAATGATGTTACAAATTAGGACAATCTGTTCAGCAGAACCTTTGCTTCTACTTCCATCACCTTTTTTAAATCTTAAGGAAATTGACAATGCATCACACAAAACTTGGTTGATCTGTCCAAGTTTAACCAAGCACCATACACAAGATGATTGCGCTCGATTTAATAATTCATTTGATACTTAAAGAGGAGGGTGAAAGGGTTTACCAGGAGGAGTGGAAAAGTTTAGTCTCATTATTCCAAATTGGGCACAACTGACTGAAATGAAATTTAAGTCTATTTCCTTGTGCAAGAAGTCCTTTAGCAAGCCAGGCTGCAGCCAGGTTTGTCGCAGCGCATTGATCAGGTTGCAATAGCGGGTGATCATGAAAACTAATTTCTGCAGACGAATTTCAATTTTTAATGCTTCTAATAAACTAATAATGGCTTATGTCCAAGACGTCTGCATCATCATCATCAGAACTAGTACATGGACCACCATGTTTCTTTACAGCATCCATAAGTTTAGCCCTTTTGTTAATGAGCTGTAATTCGTTACTTGTTTTTTTATCTTGTGATTGCAATCGTTTGCTCTCTGAGCTTTCATTATAATTGAAGACTTTGCTCAACTCTCTTCTTGTCTTTTTTAAGAGTAGGAGCATGTTTTCTGGCAAAAGAGAATAATAACTTTGAAAGCGATCAGGGTGTCTTCGCTTGACATTTAAACCATTAATTGTTTTGTAATTTTTAACTACACTGTCTGCATTCTTTTTTAGTAAAGTTTTATCTATATTATCACCATAGCCTAAACAAAGCCAGCTGTAAATGGCATCAATAGTTACAAAATCAGTTGTTTTCTTAATTGAATAAGAATAAAAATTAATAAATTCATTTTTTACTTCCCGCCCCTGCATACTCCTTTGGTGGATTGTATAAATTGTCTTTGGTGATTCCAAAAGCTGATAGTGTAGGGCTTTTGCAGTCCAAATCTAAAATGTTTTCTAAATGATACACATAATCCAATCTTGATAAAGAATTTCAACTGTTAAAAGCCTTTTCCACATACTTTTTAACTTTTAAACAAGTACAACAGTACAACATAAAGAAAAACAAGTACAACAGTACAACATAAAGAAAACAAAAATACAATGTTTAAATTATATATGATTCATATTCAAATGAGCCTCCCATATCTATTTCTTTGGTGAGGTCTATGTGGGGTTTGCGGGGAGTTAGGTTTGGGGGATCTATATGGTCATGGGTGAGGTCTATGAACAATGAACGGTTCGAGGGGAGTTGAGTCTGGGTAGGCTGGGGGATCTATGTGGTGTATATATTGGGGACTATGGGGCACATAAAAAGGTGGGGATTGATGGACATATATAGGTTGGAGATATATATGGATGGGGTGGGGAAATTAATGGGTGAGGGTCTGGGGAAGAGAAAAGGGATGGGCTTGGGGGTTGTAGGTTGAAAACTAAAAAGTCCAAGTGGGCGGGATGTCCAACCCATGTGGCACATAGGGCACAGAACCAATCCATTAATTTTATTATACGCTAATGAAATTAGTTCCTCTTGGCGTCTCGTCGTGTTGTTGCACGAGGTTATTATTTTGTAGTGTTACACGTGATTTAGCATGTGATTATTTTGTGGAATTTTTTTTTTTTTTTTTTTTTAATATTTAATACATCTACATTATTTGTAAACAAGTAAAACTTTACAACATAAAGAAAAACAAGTACATCAGTACAACATATTTTTTTTTGTAGTGTATATTTAATACATCTACAATATTTGTAAACAAGTACACCTGTACAACTTAAAAAACAAAAATACCATGTTTAAGTTTATTCATATTCAAATTCATATTCATGTCGAATATCTTGTACTCGTATTCGAGGTGGTTAGGGTCTGGGGAGGGTGGGGAGGCTTGAGGATCGATAGTGTCATTGGTTAGGTCAATATAGGGTTTTGGGTCTGGGGAGGCTGGGAGATCCATGTAATGTATATGGGGGCTAAGGGGCACATAAATGGGTGGGGAATGGGGAATATATAGGGGGTGGTAGAGGGTTGGGCGATGTAATCAGGTGAGGGTTGGTCCCATCGCCATAATGGCGAGGATAGGGGAGGGCCCTAACCCGTCGGTCCCTTCTCATCATTAATGCTTCTATTTGACTATAAATTTCACCATAGGCAAAGCCTATGAGGTCCTCTTGGGTGAGAGGCCAGCTTGATGATATTGAACAATTGTTTGGGCAGCTGCTCCTCCAGCGTCTCGCACATAGGCAGTAAATGAAGTTTAGTCTATTTCTTTGCTGAGAAAGTTCTCCAATATATTGGGCTGCAACGGTGTATAAGATCGACGAACGGAGCTGTAAGTTTCTAAACCGAGTCTGGGAACCTTTCACCCCCATAGTATCAGGAAACATTTCTCCAATCCACACCTGTAACCTGTGAATAAAGAAAATTCTAATGATCAATTAGTATTTATAAGGGGTGTTAAGATTAAAATTACATTTTTTGTTAACATTGCTTGTTTATATACGCCATAAACTATGGACCTCCTATTTCCAAAAGCCTATCTGATTTCCTTATCTCTGCTTGTTTAATTAATAACTTCCTTTTTTTTATCATTTAATTTTAAATAATTTTGTGCTTTACTTACTCTACGACTATCTTTTTTTCTACCCAACCTCTCTGTTTCCCTATAGATAAACCAAAATTCAAACCATGGGATGCCATGTAGTCCATATTAAGTTCCCCAACCGCTACAGAAATTTCTCTTCTGAACAAAAATATTTGTGGGGCATCTGGACCTTATAAGTGAGTGGATGCACTCATTGACATACTGGGATTTTCCTTGAAGGCACAGACGAAGCAAGCATTCATCTGTCCTTTTTTCATTAACTTCTTTCACACATTCGGCAGCAGGATTTAAGTAAGTTGCTGAATCGGAATGAAGTTAGGCTTAAAGTGGTATATTGAATTTATGAGTCAATTAAATTCCAATGATTGTTTTTTTAATGGATGTTCATAATTATACGATAAAAAAAGTTGTATTTTTCGTATGTATTGTATACTTCTGCCAAAAAAAAAAATATTTTATAGTCAAAACAGCCTAAAAAGTGTTCACATATAGGGTTGATCCGAAATGACGACAAAAGCTATTTATAGATATGATTTTTTCATCCGGGTCCTTCACTGGGACATGGTTTATTTTGTTTACACATAGAAACATGGTTTATCACTGCAACAGTGACTTAAGACGTGAGCGATTGCTGATAGGTTTTACTTTATTAATAAAAAAAAATAGTTAAGACACATCCAAACTCGTCAAAGTCAAATAAATCAATAGTCAATAGTATCATGAAGCTCTGACACTACACTACCAAGTACCATGACTACACTTCTACCGTGTGATGTGAACAATGTAGGCCTACACAATTTAATTTACCAACGCATCGGCATTACTTTACTACTACAGATCAAAACAGGTAATTTAATTATAGCCTATTTACAAAGCAATTTAGCCCTTATTTTCAATAGACCATAAATTTATGAAATTATATTATAATTAAAATAATTTAATTAATAAAATTCAGGTCAGACAGGATCAAATTTCAAAATGTGTAATGTCTAATAATGACTAATGAGTCTAATGTGTGTTAATTTTTTTTTAAATAATTTAAAATTAGTAGGACTATCGACCTATCCTATATTGGTATTAACACAATTTTTTGTAATATTCAGACATAATATTTATTTACTTTCATTAGTCATTAGTGTTTTTTTAATCCCTCATTATATCCCTACTAAAATCCCTAATTACTAATCCAATGTTTTTTTAAGATTATAAACAATAGAATGCTTATATTTATATTCCTTCTACTTCTACACAGAAGATTATTGCATCCTTTGCCTAAACCTCCTGCAGATTCCAGGGTTGGAACCTGAGTCGTAGAGTTGACAGTCCAGAATACTGATACATGGTACTAATCGAAGGACCAGCCGGACTCTTTCCTTCATTCAGGGTACCTTTCATTCATATATCAAAATTTTTATTATAAAATAATGTCTATAATTTGTGAATAAAATTTGATGAATGAGGTGTTTTAACCAAAAATGTAATTTGTTTCTTTTTTGTATCAAGTGAACATAATAATGATAAACTTTTCCTTTACTAAAATTCTGGGAAATCATGCTCAGATTAAGTCAGATAGAATCCAATAAGTGATATGAGACTCTGCTGGATGGACTATATTGACAATAGAGTCGGTTCGCTGCTTTAATTTGTCTTATTACTATTATTAGTAGGCTACATATCTGTTGTCAATAATAATATCAATGTATAGACACATCTGCATGACTCTACTGCTTCTTGTAGTCTGAAAATGTAAAATAAATCAAAGTTATATTAAAAGGTTCAGTAAATGTATACTTATATAATATATTGAAATTTGTTAAGGTTATAAAAATAATTTGCAATAAGTTTTTAGTATAAATCCTTTAAATGCATATTTATATTTATATAGTTCTGTGAACATTTTGCCCTTTGCCAACACATATTCATATATAATATAATATATTCATATATAATATAATATGTAAAATAATGTCCTATATTATTATATAGGAAGAAATAAAATAAAAGCTTTTTTTCATTTATTATAAGCCAATATTATAAGCATTTAAATGAAAATATCATTGCTTTAATTTAAATAAAAAATAGTCTTAGTGATAGGCCTATTATTAAAAATGTTAAAAGAATAATAATAATATATTTATACATAAAACAAGTATAAGTACTATAAGTAGGCTAGTATAAGACTAAGCCAAGCTAAACAAAAAAGTAGCCTATGCCTATGGTTTATCATCATATTTTGAGTAGGCCTATGTCACCTATGTAAAAGTATGTAGGCCATGACCCTACTCAGCCCTACTGTAAATATCTAAGTCTGGCCTTTTTGATGTAACTTTATTAGAGTATCAAGTAATAAAAAAAAAGCCTTTTGGTTTAGGATACGATATATAGATAAATAAGAACATTGAGATTGTTTTAGTAATGTTAACCAGTTCCGAAAAATGACAACAAATTCACAACAAAGGACAGACAAAGGCCGAGTGAGAAGTAATACAAACCAATCTTACCTTTAAAAAAAAACAATTCTTGACAAATTTATGCCTCTGCATTTAAGTCATCTTTAAAGTTGCAAAATGCGATTGAAAAGTTTTTTTTAACAACAATGTTGCACCGGGGTAGGCCTACATCGTTTTCATTGAGAGCTATATGCATATAACTCTGTTACTGGTCGCCATGATAATTCAGTAATGTTTGTCCGGATCTAAAAATAGACGATGACATCATGCGATTCGTGACGTATCACCGGATCAACCCTATTGGACATGTTTTCTAAACAACTATAAGGGATATACCAATGAAATTTACCAGTTGCAGACTACACCATATGATTATAAAAACCTTACTTAAACTTTATTATACAGTGTATATTTTTAAGTTACAGTAATATTGTGTTTACGCGTTAAAAAGTGTATTAAAAGAGAGGGGGAGGGGAAGAAAATTAATTATTTAAGTTATAGCTAAATCACAAGCAGAAGTTCATACTTACTTTTTCATCTAGAATTGTACAAATTTGAAAGGTTTTTAATGAATAGTTTTTGAAATATTGTGTCCAATGTGAATAATAATAATATAAAATATAACACATTTTAATAAAATTGAATAAAAAAGATAAAAAAAGCTTTTTTAAAAAAATGTACAGCAATTTAATGACCTCCATCTACATACGAATCATATCTAGAGCTAGCCCCAGCTATCTAAACACTATTTCTTACTCTTGCTTGCTTACTTTTTGATGTGGATATTTGTGTAGTGCACTATTATGATTTGTGGTGGTCACCACAGTTGATCTTTGACCCCGTGACCTTTTACCCTGGAAGTAGTTGTACCGGAAGTGACATTTGACCCTGTAACCTTTTTACACCAGAAGTAGTTGTACCAGAAGTGACATCTACCGGAAACAAGATGGCATCTTCTTGTATTGTTACGCGAGCTTATGTTTTGTTACACATTATTTTATTAAACATACCGAAAACAAGATGGCATCTCATCGTGATATTACACGGGGTTATTTTTGTAGTGTTACATGTGATTATTTTGTGTAGTATTACACATGATTTGATCACATGATTTAATACAGCTACAATATTTGTAAACAAAAACAACAGTATGACAAAAAAAAAAAGTTTAAGATTTTATTCATATTCAAATGAACTGCAGATGTCGAATATCTCAATTTCAAAGGATGGAGTAGTGGGGGTGGGTGAGGGTTGGTCCCATCGCCATATTGGTGATGGGACCGATAGGGCCGGGCTAGAGAATTGGTATGGGCTTGGGATATTAAAGATCCCATATGGGTTTGGACTGGGGGGTGGGATGTCCAACCCGAGTGGAGGATTTGACAGCCCCAATCCTAAACCTAATCCTTCTCTCCAACACCTCGATTTGGCTATAAATTTCACCATAGGCGAAGCCTATGAGGTCATCGCTTGTCAGGGCCATATCAATAATGTTATACAGCTGTGCCGGCAGCCACTCCTCCACCCCCTCAAAAAGCAGACAGGAGTGGCCGATCTGGTTCTCCTGGTTCTCCAAACAGCCCGAACAACCTGCCATTAAGGTCCTGGAGGAGGCACCAGATCCTTTCGGTGTTTCTTTGGTTGCTCATTATTCTAGTAGAGATAGAAAAAAAATTTATTAGCAAAATATAAAAAATAGAATCACACAACCAAAAGATAACAATTAAAAATACTTTTAGGGCATTTATCCCATATTAAAAGATGCAGTGCCTCATTAATATTTTGTCCCACCATGAACACATTTACTAAGAAGATAATCAGAAGACAAGTCTTCAAAAACTGGTTTTATAATTTCTAAAACAAAAGTTTGGTAGTATTTTGCATTGTTTCCCTTACACCAAGTACCACATATAAAATGAATGCCTTTTCTGTGTTCATAAATAGCCCATATTGCTTTCTTCATCGCTTCCAAATTCCCCACAATGGTCGAATGGTCTTCCCTGGATAAATGGGATGGTTAGATTCTGATACCCATTTGAAACTTTTAGAATCGCCATCCCCCAAATAGCCTGTGTACTCTAAATTATGGGTAGTAACTGACCTTTCAAATACTCTTTTCAAACCTATTGGCTCCATGGAACCTGTACTACCCTCATGATTGGTTTTACATTTTGCTTTATGATTTTCTTTCCATTCAATTAATTCATCACCTGAAAGTTTTGCCTTCATTTTGCAACATGAATCACAGAAGTTTGTTAAAACTTCAACATCTAAAACTTAAGCTGGTGCCTTAGAACTGACAGATAAGCATGTTGCTACACCATTCTTACTACAAAACCCTCTACGTTGCCATCACACGAAAATATACCATTGTTGTCTTTAGTTGAGCTAGTTATTTCTTCAAGCTCCCACCCTGCTGATTTCATACTATCTTCTGCACTTATCTTACTGATTGTTTTATCCATTCCTTAACAATGGAGGCTCTAACACTAGAAACTGGTGGTGGCATATTCTTTGCTGTTAGAAAGCGCCGACCTTTTGTTTCATGGCAACCGATTCCATACATTGCTAGTTGGAAACGCAGATTGATATTTTCTGTATTTTCTAAAACAATGGGCTGATCATATTGGCCAATAGTGCATGTAATATTTAATTTACTATTTACACCATTTCAAGTTTCTGTTATTTATTAGGTTTTTGATTGAAACATTCTGGGCAGGGAAACAAGATAAGTGAAAGTAGCGGTTTAATTTCTACAAATCTCATTCCTTTTAGCTCATTAGATGAACTGTTGGATACTATATCATTAGGCCTACATTCCTGTTAATGGGGTTCTCTTCGGAGGTCTTTGCCTTCCCCATTATACAATAATTCAGTTTCTTCGGATCGTATGTTAATTTTAAATAGAGTAATTTTACCTTTTCTCCTGCTGTCTAACGTCGACAGATATATTTAACAACACTTTCAGTTTATAATAAAATGAAAGGAACACTCCTCTGCAGCATATTAGCAGCAAATTATATTTAATCACAATTAACATTTCACATCGATGAAATAATATTACAAATCCAAGAATATGATAAATCCTTCTGATATGAGTGGCAGAACTTTATGAATTAATAACATTCAAATGGATGTTCCTCACATACTTTAGCTATCATATGTTTAATTGTTTGGTTAGCGCTCTCAATCATTCCATTAGATTCTGGATGATATATGGAACTAAATATTTGTGTAATATTAAACATTTGAGTAAAAGCTTGGGTTAGTTTTGCTTTGAACTGAGTTCCATTATCACTTAAGATTACCTTAGGAAATCCGAATCTACAAAAGATAGGTAATAACCCAGTACATACTCTTTCAGCAGTTATTTCTCTTAAAGGTATAACTTCAATCCACCTACTGCCCATGTCTATTACAGTTAATGCGAACTTAGCTTTAGAAGTCTTAGTTTGTTTCATAGGACCAATTATGTCAACTGCAATTTTATAAAATGGCTTGTCTATTGTATGTCATTTGTAAAGGAGCTGTATGTTTGGCATCCTTCTTATTGTGTTTCAGACATGTAGTACAACTTTTGATAAAAGTTTTTTTAATCTTTTTCTAATTTTGGCCACCAAAAATTGTTTTTAACTTTACTGCATGTTTTTCTAGTACTTAAATGACCTGCTAAAGAATTGTTGTTTGAAATTTGCATAACTTTTATGGTTAGTGATTTGGGTATAACAATTTGTGTTACATCTAACTTGTTATCTATTCTACAAAGAATACCATTTATTAGTTTCATGTTTTTGTTTTTAGAATGACCTTTGTCAATCTGGGACACTATTTTTGTGGCATAACCACAACATCAACTAATGAAATAAATCAAATTCAGTTAGAATCCCAAATTCAGTCTTAATATTACAATTGATTTACATGAGTCATTTCCCTTGCATCATAGCAATTCCCTTAGATGCCTTAGTTTGCTGGAAGAATCAGTAGGCCTTTTTATTAAATCTCAGACTAGAACTAACATCATCTAATTCTACATCCACCTGTAGTACTAGAACAAGAAGTAGACACAACATTCCCTTCACTTCACTTTCATCATTCGATTCATCGCCTAGGCCTAGCATTGGTAGCAATGGACTTAGCTCTAGAGACTCATCTGCCTGCTTTTGTTTTGCAAATTGATTACTGTGAAATCTTTTCTTTTTTTTTTCTATCTTTACAAACTCTTTTCCTGTTGTTTTTTTTTAATCCATGGTAATTAAATTGAATTTGGAAGTTAATATAGACACACAGACAGAAAAGTGATGAACTGGAGCCCTTTAGCCAATGCCTTCTTAAAAAAACACCAAGACATCTCATCCTCTGGGGAGTCATTAAGGCGTGACGCTTCATCAGTAGAAGTGGAACGCAACAATGCTGCCCAAATTGCCTGCTTCATATCTGTGATATTATTGTTTGAACATATAGACTTAGTTTTTCAGACTTGGTATAGTATTTCTGTAGCAGTTTTGGCTTCCCTTTACCACTTATAGTTATTTTCTGTTTTTTTTTTATAGTAATTAAATTGCGCAACACTGTGCCAAGGCATTTAGAAACATGGTTTTCACATTAATGCTTTTCCACCAAGCCAATATATGGGTCTGCCCTATGGATGGCTTTGATGGTGTTGTGTTGCCATCTGCCACAATAGTGCGATAGCGCAAACCATGTTGCTCCACTGATCTACCCATATTAAAACTGCAGCAATCAATATCTTTTCAAATAATTGAGATAAATGTTATGTTATAAAAGTTATGAATTTTTTCATTTTCATAAAGTGTTCAATTTCAAACTGGTAAAAATGGCATTTTCAGCAATCAATATCTTTTCAAATAATTGAGATAAATGTTTGAAATCACTTGCACACACAGCCAGTACCACATAGAACAAACGCAATTTTTTTCAGGGCTGTCATATGAATATGAAACAGTAATTTATTTATGTAAACATGGGGGGAAGCGCAATTTTACAAAGGGAGAAAAAATGTCAATTTTGACACATTTTCATAAAATCATAAAAAATCAACAAATTAAGGTAAACCAATAAGTTATACCTCATATTAAAGGAAATTTAAAGCATTCAATGTTTATCTTAACAGACAAAATATAAATTAATAAATACATTGAAGAAAAGTTTGTCAAAAAGGTACGTTCGACAAAAATTAACATTTTAACGAATTCTTAAAAAATCATGGAAAATACCCAGAACCCGTTACAAATAAAATTTATAGCTCATATTATAAAAGGAAATGTAAGCACATTATAGTAACATCAATAGAGAAGCATATATATAAGAACAATTCATTTTGGGAAAAATTTGACACTTATCAGTTCATAACAAAAAAACATTTTTTTACACATTAAAAAATGCCATAAAAAAATCAACCAAGTAACTGAGATGCATAATGTACACATCAAAAGAAAGGAAATTTAAAGCATTCTATTGTTACATTATCAGGCAAAGCTAAATATATAAGAACCAATTCATTTGTGGAAAAAATTGACACCCATCAGTTCATAACAAAAAAACATTTTTTTTAACACATTAAAAAATGGAAAAAAATGTCATCAATAATCCACCAAATAACTGGGATGCACAATGCATACATCAAAGGAAATAAAGTGTAATGCATTCTATTGTTACATTATCAGGCAAAGCTGAATATAAAAGAACAATTCATAGAGGAAAATTGACATTTAGAATTTAGAAATAAAACAAATGAAGTTCATAATGAAATGAAATTAAACCGCAGCCAATACAGGACAAGTAATGAACATAAGATTAAGAACAGAATATCAAATCTATTTTCCTAATTCCATTTTCAGTCTTGCCACCATCACTTCTAAAGGACCAAACTGCAAGTTCTTATGCCCAAGTCCTATTTTTTGAAATCTAATTTCATTTTTTACTATTTCCCTGATAGCACCCTGGGATTTCTTTCTTAGATTTAATCTTTTTAAAAGAGCATCAACATCTTGTGATGACTGACAGGGCCCACCATGTATCTTAACTTTGCCTGTAAGGACAGAGCGTTTTTCAATGTCTTTAAGTTCTTTATTTATCTTCTTATCTTGATTAAATAAAAATCTAGTCCTAACATCTTGTCTAACCTGCTGTTCAATCGCACTACTCTCCTTCTTTTCTATTTTATATAATTTCCTGGCTGTACTGAACAATTTTGTCTGCTGACCTATACTTTTCCCCCCTAAAATTTTTACTGTTTTGTTTCTCTTTATGCAATGGGTGGCAGACCTATTGTGTAGAGAAGTATGTCTTCTCTTATTAACATCAAAATCTAAATCTCCAAAAGCGCTCTCTCCTATCAGATTAGTGAGTGAACAATGTCTGATCTGCTCACACTCAGTATCACCTAAGTTGATGAAATAACCATCATCAAGAAAATCATTCAGCTGTCTTCTAGTGACAATCAAAGAGTCTTTACATAGTTGTTTTAAAACCGACATTATAAGTGAAGTATCACAAAGATCAATAAATTTATGTACAGATTCATAGACACTTGACTCATGACATGAAATAGAAACATTTTGAAAAACAGATTTAAACTCAATATCTAAAAGTTTACTAGGATCATTTTCACATTGTTCCAAACATTCATCCATACATTTCACATATTTGTAAAAATCAAAGTATTTAATACTTTTGCTAGTTACAATTGACCAATAAGGAGCAGTAAGTTTTAAATGGAAAATTGCAATGCAACAAACTAAGGTCATTAAAACAGTATCTTGTACATCTAGTATCACACTCTGCAGTTTTAAATTTGATGCATTTAAAATTCCACAAGTAAAAAATGTTATCTTATCTAAGTGGAAAATAATTGAAGACGCTGCTTCAAAGAAACAGTTAAAACGATTACTTTTAAAACAAGGAATTTTAGATCCTTCACAAAATGTAGTCCACTCAATCCTACAACCATTTTTTTGGTCACCCCTAGGCCATAAAACATCACAAACAGTTCTAATAATTCTGCTGGTAGCTGTCTCTGAAACAGAAGCATAAGACTTAAACCTTTTGTCTTGATCCCTTCCTAAAGAGCGGCTCTGACTAAGTTTTATATCTGATTCTGCGGATTTTAGTGCTTTTTCACAAGAGCTTGAAAGCCCCAACAGAAAATGAGCATTACAATGTAAAAAATGCACAACAGTGTTTTCACCTAGTTCAGACTTGAGCAATTCTTCAAATTTCTTATTAAAGGATTTCATAGTTGCTGCCCTATCAGACATAGTGCTAGTTATTTTTGATAAAAGATCTTTCATGATAGTATCAGATGTACTACCAGAAAAAGAAGCATAATGAAAAGATAGTTTCTTAAAAACATTTACAGCAATATCTAAAAGAGTATTAGCATCCTCTGATGCAACAGGCGTAAATCCTAAATAGTAGGTTTCATCAGAATTTAAAGTAAGCTGATGGCCGACAATCTTCTTGTGGTCTCTCGAAGTACCATCACTATGCAAAGTACAAGATTGTGATTGTAAAACAGCCTCAGCTACTTGAAAATTACTAATGACATATACTCCATCAAGCATATTAATACAAGTTTGTGTTGAAGGTAAATCTTTAAAATTAAAATGAAAAATATTTGTAGAAACAATGTCATTAACTATTAGCAACATTAACTGCAGCAACATTAGCATCAGACAAAAGACCAATAACTTCAATAAGAGCTTATTTAGTATCATCAGAATGTACATTTTTGACATTCTTTAAACTAAAATGTTTTATCAATGGATTTTTCCTGATCACATTGTCTTAAAAGTAAAACTTTGTCTGCATTAACCCTACCAGACCTGAGCTCCCAAGCTAACACGCCCCCATACCTGGCCTCCCTTGCAAAAAAACAAAGAAAAAAACATAAGGGTTAGTAAAGTGCTAGTGGCATGTAAACCAGTGGTCAGAATGAGCTTAAACTTATAGATATAACAGAAAATATGTCTACCTTCCATCTAACGCCAGTATTGCACCTTGGAGTGGTAGTCTTCCCAGCAGTTTGAGCCTGGCTTCACACAGAGGTACTTCTTGCACAAGAAGCATCTGATGTTGGTTTTGACCTTCTTGTTTGGATTGTCCTTGTATGCTACTCCAGGGTGTGCTCTATTGTATTGAAGGTGTTATTCCATGCAGACAGTGCAGACATGGTTGGAAGGAGCTGGAAGGCTTCTGGAACCTCAGGCCAGTGGTTGCCTTGAGTGAGGCGGTGAAGGCATGGTTCTATTTGCCCTCGGCGGATAGCTGTTGAGCGGTAATTGCCAATCAGGTCAATGCAGAGTTTCTGGATGTATTTTGTGAAAAACATGGGCTTTTTGTCATCTGCTTCTTGTTGAGACACATAAATGACATGAATTATGCAGGCCCACATAAAAAATTTTATGAAGAGGTGGCGGGGCCAGTGGTAATGGCCTCGTGATCGATGGAGGCGCGTCATTTGATCAGTTTTGTCGCAACCTCCCATGTGGCGGTTGTAATCCTCAACAAGTTTTGACATAGGAACTTCATTAAGTGTTCCATCTTTGTTTCTTCTGTTTGCTACTCCAACTTGTGATGGGTCATGAAAGTTTGAGATGAATGTAACTTGCCTCCGATCCTGCCATACCATACAGTTAATGCTTTGCTGACATCGATACTGACTTTCACCCTTGCAAGCTTGCCTACCTTCTTCAAGTACACTGAAAAAAAAATGTTCTGTTTCTTTGAAGTGTACAAACAAGTCCTGTTTGCAGCTCAGACAGCATGTATCTTGCTAATGTTATAGTACCAATCCATGACGACAATATGTGCTTTCTTTTCCTTCCCACATGTCAAATGACGAACCACTGTGTTTTCCACAGCAACAAGCTCTGGTGCAACCATTGGTGAGGCTCCAGTGTAGATGTCAGCATGGTCTATGTAGCCTGTAAGACTTTCACAAAGAAGAAATTATTTCAATCCCCATTTTACTGGCTTGTCCTTGATAAATTGCTTTATATCAAGTCTTTTTTTTTGTGGGAATCATGCCTTCGTCAACGCTTTAGTATTGTTTTGGTAGGTAGTGATGTCAAAACTTTGGAAGGAGATAGTCAAGAAAGGGCCTTACCTTATAAATCCTGTCTGTTTTGTCAACTTCAGTATCTTCTTCATCAAGAACATGTAGAAAATTCCACAGAGCAAGGAATCTGTCACGTGTCATGACACTTCAAAACAAAGGGGTGAAACCAAGAAAATCACTTCCCTCATTAGACCAGTAGTCTCTGTAGCTTAACTATATACAAATATACTCCCATGTATATTCTTATACCAATGAATGCTTTCATTTCTTCAATGGAAGCATCCTTAAAATTCTTAGCAAAATAAGAATTAGGTTTTGCAGCACGCACCTGCTGAGCTCGAAGATTTTTTGGGTTGTCAAATTTTGTGATCCACAAAAAAAAAAAAATCAACACACGAACTTTCTTCAGTTATACATTCAAGAATATTCACTGGCCCTGTTCCATCTTCATTGAAGTTCAATTCTATTGTTGATTCACAAAGGTTGCTGACCAGCCATCATCTGGAAAATTGTCACCACCATCTCTTTGGGGGAAACGCCCCCTTCCCGTACCAATTGGTCTAACTGTACTACCATCATCACTCGACTTATCACTATTGAGATCTAGGTCAACATCACTAGAATCATCCCGAAGAAAATCTACTTCATTGTCGTCTGAACCATCCAAAGCATCCAGTACTTGCTGTGTTGTGAAGCGTGTAGACCTTGCTCTTTTTTTCTGTGGAAGTGCTTGGTGCATTTGGCGATCTTTTCATGGTGAATTTTAGAAAAATATCACAAGAAAACACTGAAATGGACCACCCTTCAAGGTAGCCACCATTTGCAATGACTATCTCGCAGCAAATGCGATATTTGACCATGATTGGCTGCTATTTTTAACACTATGTCACACTTCCCAATTACCTAAAATTCGGTAACTCGGTATTTAGGAAATAAATTGATTACCTAATATTCGGTAACTCGGTCTGAAAGGGTTTTTTAAATTTCCTTTGCATTTTTTATACCTGAGGGGAAATTTAGAATGTTGTTCAGCTAATGAGGACTTAAGTTTCAGAATATCATTTGAAAATTCAACAACCATACTTTCAAAATGTATTTTGTCTTGTTTTAATGACAATACAGTAGCAGTTAGCAGATAAATCAGAAATTAAAGCTGATCACATTTATTACAATTAAAAATTTTCACAATGGGCTTACTTAAAGTAATGTTGGAACTGCTAGTTGTTATTGAAAATTCAGATTTTAAAAATTGGTCCAATAATGCTGGAGACCCGTGAGCTTGCTTAAGTAAACTATTATATTTCCTAACTGTTGGGTCTGTTATATAAGACAATTTATCATATTGAAAGCCAGTTAAAGAATGAACCCACACACATAATAAGGAATTTTTTACACAATACCTGGGAAATTCTTAAGTGTTCCATATCAATAAGGCCATTCATGATTGTATTGTAACAGATGGTTCCAAAATTTTACCAGGTGGGTTTGAAAAAGTTACTCTATCTATTCCTACTCATTTGGAGTTTTCCAAAATGAAGTTTAGTCTATTTCTTTGCTGAAAAAGTTCTCCAATAGGTTGGGCGAGTCTGGGAATCCTTCACCCCCTTAGTATCAGGAAACATTTCTCCAATCCACACCTGTAACCTGTGAATAAAGAAAATTCTAAAAATCAATTAGTATTTAAATTTAAGGGGGTGTTAAAATTAAAATTACATTTTTTGTTAACATTGCTTGGTTATATACGCCATAAACTATGGACCTCCTATTTTCAAAAGCCTATCCGATTTCCTTATCTCTGCTTGTTTAATTAATAACTTCCTTTTTTTTTCATTTAATTGTAATTTAATTTTCAGCTTTACTTATTCTGCGACTATCTTTTTTTCTACTCTGTCTGTTTTCCTATAGATAGACCAAAATTCAAAAGAAATTCATGGGATGCCATGTAGCCCATATTAAATTCCCCAACCGCTACAAAAATTTCTATCCACCTCCTCTGCACAAAAATTGTTGTGGGGCATCGGGACCATATGAGTTAGTGGTTGCACTCATTGACATTCTGGGATTTTTCTTGAAGGCACAGATGAAGCACCCCTTCATTTGTCAGTTTTTCATAAACTTCTTTCACACATTCAGCAACAGTAGGAACTAAGTAGATTGCTTAATTGGAATGAAGTTAATGAACTGGAAGCCCTTTAGCCAATGCCTTCTTAAAAAAACACCAAGACTGGGGAGTCGTTATGGCGTGACACTTCATCAGTAGAAATGAAACACCCAATGCTGCCCAAATTGCCTGCTTCATATCTGTGATATTATTGTTTGAACATATAGACTTGGCATAGTTTTTCAGACTTGGTATGGTATTTCTGTAGCAGTTTTGGCTTCCCTTTACCACTTATAGTTATTTTCTGTTGTTTTTTATACTAATTAAATTGCGCAAGGCTGTGCCAAGGCATAGAATATAAAACATAGAAACATGGTTTACGCATTAATGCTTTTCCACCAAGCCAATATATGGGTCTGCCCTATATGGATGACTTTGATAGTGTTTGTGTCGCCATCTGACACAACAGTGCGGTAGCGCAAACCATGTTACTCCACTTATCTACCCCATATTAAAACTGCAGCTTGTTGCTCCAAACTACCTGAGTACCCTTTGTGGTTTTTGTCACAGGATGGCTTGTGACATTTAAGCCATTCTGTGTGTTTTGCAGTGTCCTCTTGCAGTTTTCTGTCCCTAATACTGAATTTCTGGCAATATTTGGACCTACCAGAAAGTCAGCAACAAGCAACAAGCCCAGTTTTGTTGTTAATGACACATCCAATACCTGCTTTGGAATTATGACCTCGAGTGTGCCAGCTCCCATCATAGGAAACCTCTATGTCTATCACCTCTTGACCACTTTGTTCCGAATAAGCTGCTTTAACTTCATCCACTGCAAGTGTCAACAGTTTATCCTTAAAAGATGGTAAGCGTTGATGAATGGTGGCAACATGCTGATCGAAGGTTTTCTGGTGTAAATTAAGAAAATTTACAACTTCACAAAATTAACCCAGACCAGCATGTCCCCTCCCTGTCACTAATGAGGCTGACACAACGTCTGTTAATGTCAAAGCATCCAGATTCACATTTACTGGGTGTGTACGAGTCTACAAAAATATATTTACAATTTATACATGTTACATTTAAAAACAAAACAAGCCCAGCACTCTTTACTGGGTCCACTTCCACGGTAAAGTGGCCCTTCTAGACTCCTGGCAAATAAAATGTTTAAATAAGGGATATAGGGCATCAATATCTAATAATACTGTCTTTTTGGTGAAATTAGTGTGTCTTCTTGCTGAAGTTTTCCAGCTTCGACTTGGAGTCTGACAAAGGCAACTCTATGGGTAGTTCAGGTGTAGTTGGTGACATTGCTGGCATAGGTATAAGTACTATAGGTATCGGATTGCTTGAAGTCCTTCTGGCGGCCTTGGCTGTGATAGCTTTTCTACGGCAGACACTGTTGCTCAGTTTTTGTCGTGGCATATTGGATGCTATTAGAAAGAACATCAATATTAGGGCCAACATATAGGACAATAAATGTGTTTTAGACCTATATTCTAAATGATCTTAACTGGCCATGCATGTCTACCCCCTCCCTTGTTGGCATTGTAAAACAAAACAGATTGTGATATCTGTTCGTCCACAGTACCAGCCTTTGTTTTTTTTGGTTGCTGTACTCATCTCATGTCTCTTTACCAACAAGCAACAAGATTGCCTATTTGCCTGATTTTGTACTGGCCTTTTTGTAAAGTACCAGTTAAATCTCTGGGCCAGTGTTTCCTGTTCTGGCAAATGGTGGCACAAGAATATGTTTCATTGTTTAGCAAATCATCTGCAATTTTCACGGAAGATAAAAATTGTCAAAATAAAAATGATTTTTAAGAAGTATGGCCCCCCAGATTTCATATTACTCTATACCCAAGACCGTTGGGTATTAGGAGATCTGCCTTACCAGTATTAAAAGGTATGATGTAGAAGTATCACAGGAACACCACACTTTCACAACCCCAAGGGAGTTTTTATAGACGGCATTTAGAAGTGTCTGTTATACCTTCTTATGCAAGCATCAAATGCCAAGGCTTTCACACATTCTGCTAATACCGGCAGCAAGGCCCATTCCAGTACTCACACAAGATGCTATCTTTTTTTCTACCCAACCTCTCTGTTTCCCTATAGATAAACCAAAATTCAAAAGAAATTCATGGGATGCCATGTAGTCCATATTAAGTTCCCCAACCGCTACAGAAATTTCTCTTCTGAACAAAAATATTTGTGGGGCATCGGGACCTTATAAGTGAGTGGATGCACTCATTGACATACTGGGATTTTCCTTGAAGGCACAGACGAAGCAAGCATTCATCTGTCCTTTTTTCATTAACTTCTTTCACACATTCAGCAGCAGTAGGATTTAAGTAAGTTGCTGAATCGGAATGAAGTTAGGCTTAAAGTGGTATATTGAATTTATGAGTCAATTAAATTCCAATGATTGTTTTTTTTTAATGGATGTTCATAATTATACGATAACAAAAGTTGTAATTTTCTAATGTATTGTATACTTCTGCCAAAAAAAAAAAATTCTATAGTCAAAACAGCCTAAAAAGTGTTCACATATTGGACATGTTTTCTAAACAACTATAAGGGATATACCAATGAAATTTACCAGTTGCAGACTACACCATATGATTATAAAAACCTT
This sequence comes from Anisus vortex, assembly GCA_949126835.1. NCBI lineage: Eukaryota > Metazoa > Mollusca > Gastropoda > Planorbidae > Anisus > Anisus vortex. The sequence goes on from OX421493.1 coordinate 44,427,804, forward strand.
ACTTAAACTTTATTATACAGTGTATATTTTTAAGTTACAGTAATATTGTGTTTACGCGTAAAAAAGTGTATTAAAAGAGAGGGGGAGGGGAAGAAAATTATTTAAGTTATAGCTAATCACAAGCAGAAGTTCATACTTACTTTTTCATCTAGAATTGTACAAATTTGAAAGGTTTTTAATGAATAGTTTTTGAAATATTGTGTCCAATGTGAATAATAATAATATAAAATATAACACATTTTGATAAAATTGAATAAAAAAGATAAAAAAAGCTTTTTTAAAAAAAATGTACAGCTATTTAATGACCTCCATCTACATACGAATCATATCTAGAGCTAGCCCCAGCTATCTAAACACTATTTCTTACTCTTGCTTGCTTACTTTTTGATGTGGATATTTGTGTAGTGCACTATTATGATTTGTGGTGGTCACCACAGTTGATCTTTGACCCCGTGACCTTTTACCCTGGAAGTAGTTGTACCGGAAGTGACATTTGACCCTGTAACCTTTTTACACCAGAAGTAGTTGTACCAGAAGTGACATCTACCGGAAACAAGATGGCATCTTCTTGTATTGTTACGCAAGCTTATGTTTTGTTATACATTATTTTATTAAACATACCGAAAACAAGATGGCATCTCGTCGTGATATTACACGGGGTTATTTTTGTAGTGTTACATGTGATTATTTTGTGTAGTATTACACATGATTTGATCACATGATTTAATACAGCTACAATATTTGTAAACAAAAACAACAGTACGATAAAAAGAAAAACAAAAAAAAAAGTTTAAGATTTTATTCATATTCAAATGAACTGCAGATATCGAATATCTCAATTTCATAGGATGGAGTAGTGGGGGTGGGTGAGGGTTGGTCCCATCGCCATATTGGTGATGGGACCGATAGGGCCGGGCTAGAGAATTGGTATGGGCTTGGGATATTAAAGATCCCATATGGGTTTGGACTGGGGGGTGGGATGTCCAACCCGAGTGGAGGATTTGACAGCCCCAATCCTAAACCTAATCCTTCTCTCCAACACCTCGATTTGGCTATAAATTTCACCATAGGCAAAGCCTATGAGGTCATCGCTTGTCAGGGCCATATCAATAATGTTATACAGCTGTGCCGGCAGCCGCTCCTCCACCCCCTCAAAAAGCAGACAGGAGTGGCCGATCTGGTTCTTTAAACAGCCCGAACAACCTGCCATTAAGGTCCTGGAGGAGGCACCAGATCCTTTCGATGTTTCTTTGGTTGCTCATTATTCTAGTAGAGATAGAAAAAAAATGTATTTGCAAAATATAAAAAATAGAATCACACAACCAAAAGATAACAATTAAAAATACTTTTAGGGCATTTATCCCATATTAAAAGATGCAGTGCCTCATTAATATTTTGTCCCACCATGAACACATTTACTAAGAAGATAATCAGAAGACAAGTCTTCAAAAACTGGTTTTATAATTTCTAAAACAAAAGTTTGGTAGTATTTTGCATTGTTTCCCTTACACCAAGTACCACATATAAAATGAATGCCTTTTCTGTGTTCATAAATAGCCCATATTGCTTTCTTCATCGCTTCCAAATTCCCCACAATGGTCGAATGGTCTTCCCTGGATAAATGGGATGGTTAGATTCTGATACCCATTTGAAACTTTTAGAATCGCCATCCCCCAAATAGCCTGTGTACTCTAAATTATGGGTAGTAACTGACCTTTCAAATACTCTTTTCAAACCTATTGGCTCCATGGAACCTGTACTACCCTCATGATTGGTTTTACATTTTGCTTTATGATTTTCTTTCCATTCAATTAATTCACCACCTGAAAGTTTTGCCTTCATTTTGCAACATGAATCACAGAAGTTTGTTAAAACTTCAACATCTAAAACTTAAGCTGGTGCCTTAGAACTGACAGATAAGCATGTTGCTACACCATTCTTACTACAAAACCCTCTACGTTGCCAAGTCCCATCACACGAAAATATACCATTGTTGTCTTTAGTTGAGCTAGTTATTTCTTCAAGCTCCCACCCTGCTGATTTCATACTATCTTCTGCACTTATCTCACTGATTGTTTTATCCATTCCTTAACAATGGAGGCTCTAACACTAGAAACTGGTGGTGGCATATTCTTTGCTGTTAGAAAGCGCCGACCTTTTGTTTCATGGCAACCAATGCCATACATTGCTAGTTGGAAACGCAGATTGATATTTTCTGTATTCCAGTACTCACACAAGATGCTACAACCTTTCTGTTTATTTTGTGGAACGTGGTGATGTATAACGTTCAGTTCACTGACAAACACTGCACAAGATGAGCACCACAGTTTTAAGTGTACTGAAAGTCCCTTTATACCAGTGCCTTCCTGATGAAAAAGTGTTGCATTCTTGCAATGTGGACATAGCAGTTCATTTAATAATGAAGCTAAATAATTTAGATCAACAAATGATGTTAAGAGATTTTTTTTTTCATAGTCAAGACTTACATCAAAATAGTTCACTTTTCTAAGAGAGGCTGATAGAGTTATATAAGTTGGTATGACTCCACTAGTGCTCGGTGAAGCAACTTGCACATGAACTTCAGTCATGACTTTGGATTGGCACTTTTGCCTAGCTGCTCTTGCCTTCTGCAACTGTGCCACATAACGACTGCTGCATAATCCTCCAAGGACTTACTTGACAAATTATGGATTTTGCAGCAGTTAGTTTTATGTTGCTCCTTCCATTCAAGAAGCTCATTGTCAGACATGCAAGCTTGCATGCATGGCAGTACTTACTGAGAACATCATAGTCTACAACAAGACCCATCGGTACATCTATGCTGACACCAACCCCTGAGAGATTTAAAGCCTCTTTTTTGCCATGTCCCATCATAAGAAACACTTCTATTTATTGTAGGGCATCAAGAGAAGCTTTCAGTGATGTATCTGTTTCGGAATACGCCTTGCGAATGGCTGTTGTAGTGGCTCCTGATCATGGTCAATCTCTGCCATTCTAGCAATTATAAAATTTATTACTCAATTAGATTATTTGAACTATAACTATACTTCAATGTTCATTTTGCGCAACAAATCAAATGACAATTAGTCTAAGTGAAGCCTGATGCACATTGTAAAGTAGTGAACAGCAATTTTAGCCCTAACATTTTAGCACTTGCTGTTCGTTGATACTACTCTCTTTTCTATCTACTCTATATAATTTTCTGGCTGTACTGAATAATTTTATTTCTTTGACTTGAGGTTTTCCCTTCAATAAATTTGACAGTTTTATTTCTTTTAATGCAATGAGTTGCAGACCTGTTGTGCAAAGAGGTGTGGCTTCTCTTATTAGAGTCAAAATCCAAATCACCAAATGCACTTTCACCAATCAAATTTGTTAGTGAACAATGTTTAAGTTGCTCACTGTCCTGAACACTCGAATTAATGAAGTAACCTTCATCTAGAAAATCTTATGATCTCTGGATGTACCATAATGTACACGAGTCTGATTGTAACATTGCCTCAGCTACTAGAAAATAAATAATACCTTCATCAAGCTTATTAATATATGTTTGAGTTGAAGGAAAATCTTGAAATATATGATGAAAAATATTTCCATCTATTTATTCCAAACTTGGCACAACTTACAAATATACAATTTAGATCTATTTCCTTGTGAAGGAAGTCCTCCAACAAGTAAGGCTTCTGAGCTTCATAAGCTTGTCGCAAAGGATTGATCAAGTTGTGAAAACATGTTTGCGAACCTTTCATAGACTTGGTTTCTGAGAAGATCTCTGGAACCCAAATGTCTGTAACCTGTGAATAAGTTAATTATAGTAGAACTTCTATAGAATATGATACTTTAAAATAGTTTATATACATTTAAAAATCAATAATTATCATGCTATTGTTAGCATTTAAAAAACTGATTACTAACCTTTGACCATGGCTGGTTGCATTCCTCCTTGAGATAGGACAATTGGACAAGGAGTCTTGTTTTTGCTAGCTATCTGTTTCAGCAATGCTTTTGGTCTGCCTTTCCCTTTATGCTGATACCTCTCTCTCAATAAGTTATAGGTATCATCCACTGAAATATTCAGTTAATATGAACTTATACTAACCACAAGTCAAGCTCATATAGCTAATCAGTTAATTAAATCTTGTATTTTGGACTTGACTGTGGTGAGTTGGGCTATTTGTAAGACTGATCAACGGTCGAGACCACATCTATGTCGTGATTATAGGAAATCCTGGGCGAGAATTACACCTGTTGTTAGTTGGGTCGACATGTGTGTTTTTTAGCAGACTTTGAGTGTATTGCTGTAAATACTTTGTTGTCTAACAGGGTTTGATGGTCTCCAGAGTGAACTGTTACAATTCTCAATGACACACCTCAAACAATATTTATATTGTTGAGTCCATGGCACATGACAAGTAAATATTGGGACTGCTACTTAATTAACACACAACAGCACACAAAACATAGATTACCCCGAGTCAATGAATAAATGCTGGCATATTTCTATAGACTTTTAATTCGTTCTAAGTCTCTAACAATACATATTTGGGCCCTGGGCGCTATTAACAGCACCCAGGGCCCCACACACAAGACCTATTCATACAAGATTTTTGTGTAGAGTGAGACAGAATCTTAACTAAAACATGAAATCTTTGCGCAGCGCACATTTTTCGGCTCGTTTAGAATACCTACTTTTACATTTGTAAATTATTAAAGTGAAAGTGAATTTAGAATGCCAACCTGTGGTTTTACCAAAATTTTAACCCAGATATAATATAGTACAAAAATGCTATTCAAAAAACATGCTTACAAAATTTTTTTAGAAAGTTTGACAGTTATAGGGTTGAATTCTTGTCTTTTTGCCTAATGTTATATTTTTTTCCATTGACTAACAACACATTTTACCTGATATTTGTTTTATTGCATCTTACCAGATGGAAGAAATAGTGAACTAAATTAGTATACATATTTTAAATGAACTGTTACCCAACATATTCAAGATGTGAAATAGAAATTGTTGTGTGAAATAGAAATTGTTGCTTAAATTATATTTCTAATTTTCATGCATTTTATTTGGAGGGGGTTCCAATGTATCTCATTAAGTAAGTTAAATGTAGTTTTTAAGATTTGTTTGATGTGTTGATATATGCTTAAATGGTTATTGAAAGTAAATATATACGGTAACAATTTTAAAATTCTGGTAATCATTTTAAAATTCCGTCCATTGATCCACTTGATTAAAATGATTCCCCTCATTTGTCATTTGTTCCCTAACATTTAATGGCACCTAATATGGCCAAGACCTGGCATTTACTTAATGCTTACCCCTCTTTGTTCCCTATTTGTATTTTCTAGATTTTTTAATGGAGTATTTGTATTACCAACAAAGTTGTTTTATTTTATCATTCCATTACTAACTGGAATTCACTTTCCTTCTTTTTTTCTAATTTTAACAAGAAACTTGTAAATAGTTTCAACTTTATGACCTTTGTCATGTTAGTGTTGGGTTCTGATATTAACTACTGGCACATGCACCCAGGAGTGGTTTAATTTTGTATTAACTTTTTTCAGGTTCTAAACCACAAAACTAAAAAAATTTAACATTTTCTACTATTAAATTGATGTCACTTGTACATTATTTTGGCTAATAGAACAAATAATATAGTCTAATGTTAAGACTTGAATATTATTTTTTATTGAAAATTTTATTTTATTGTACCAGTGCAAAAAAAATATCCATGATATGGTTTCCTGGCGTCTTTTAATTGTATGTCCTCTTCTGTTCATAGTTGTGTATTGTACAGTTTAACTCTAGTATTCTACATATTGTGATGTACTTATTACCTAGATTGATTATTTTTTCCCTTTAATCTGTATTTTATGCTTTTGGGGGAAGGGGGGGGGGGTACATTTTTAGCTCACCAAAATATTTTCTTTACATCCTCATCTGAGAGATTTCAATTATTATATCCAATGTATTTGCCTTCTTTGGTTTTCAACCCACACCTTTCATCTTTTAAGACTATCAAAATTATATTGTTTCTCACATATTTCTTTTTCATTTTTACCTTTGTGTAATAGTTATAGGATGTATAATTGAATAAAGAAAACACATTATTAGTATTTAAAACAAATGTACATTATTATGTTATGTGATATTTTTTTTTAATTCTCTGACAGTGTACATACTTTTTTTATATCCCAAAATAATGAGACCATGTACATAGAACAGTTATGACTTACTGTGGACAACAGTTGTCTTGAAAGTGTGGTGCTCCTCACCCCAGTTATATAAAATTGATGTAAATATACATGAATGTTTTATTGTACCCATTTAAATATGAATGAATAAACTGTGCCAAGTTTGCAAGGAACAAATCTGTTATCACTACTTGTTGATTTTAATAAACCATGTTGACACTCTAGTATATTTTTTTGTTTTTATTGAGTTTTTTGTTCCTTTTTTTTTTCTAGTTTCTAGTCGACCATATTGGCCTAAACTTGGATTTTATTTTACGAATTTTGTTAAAAGGGGGCATTATAAAATGTGTAGAAAATGATCTGGTACTGTTGGCAATCAGACATCCTAGTACGGTAACTAATAGAAATGAAAAATAGAATGTCAATGTCAGTATAATGTGGAAGGGCTTTGATTTGAATATACACAGTCAATGTAAAACAAGTTAACTATTAAATACTTGATCACAATTTTATACTATCGCATAACATCGATATTCCATTAACTTGAATAAGACCATAAAACGCTCCATAAACCTCCCTTGAAAACATCCTGACATTTCGGACATTTTTATTTATTTATTTAAAAATCTTAACTTTTCTTTATCATTTATAATGTATTTATAGCTTGTGACGCTTAAAAAGTCCATGTTACAATTAATACTATTCTGAACTGTAACATTAAATTAATGGAAAAGTAAAAGAAAAGCTGCTCGGCATTGTACTGACCACACAATCTCCTAATATGCCCTAGTCAGTGTAGTCACATAAACTTGTGAACACAGCTTGACAGGCCCTATGGATCAATTGGCCCGACGGGACAGATTGCCTCAGATAGTAATAAATTATAATGTATATACAAGGCCCATATATAAAACGAATGACGTACACCTACGTTAAAGTAGCCTACCTACCTATCATAATACTTAATACAATAGACTAACCGTTAAAATTCATGCAGGACTGTGGAGTAGAGGAGTCGGGGGACATTTTGGGTACCTGGAGTCGGCACATAATGCACCGACTCCTACACCTACTAAATTAAGATTAGAATGAAAAAAAAAGCAAGTTTAAATGTCCCAAATTCACATTATGATAAATGACTTCTCTACTGTAAGAATAAAGACCAATGCATGCAGTGTCTCATGTAACAGCAAAACAAACACATTAAGTGACCGCGAAGAAGCATGCTTGACATGTGCCTCTTTATATGGCAATGCATTCGCATATTAATACAGAGGAGTCGGGAGTTGGAGTCGGAAGTACAAAAAACTGAGGAGTCGGAACATTTATCTACAGACTCCACAGCCCTGAATTCAGGCGTTCCAATAATTTTTAATTGTATTTTATATTTATTACTTTTTTTTTTTAAATTCACAATAAGCACATCCCTGTAGCATGATGGGAAGGGCACCACTGACATTTACTTTTACCATAATTCGTGATTCATATGGTAAAGTATCCCGTCGGATCAAATTGATCCATAGGGCCGGTGAAGCAGCGTTCACCAGTTTCCGTGGCCACACGATGCAATACTGCAAATGGAAGCCTGTGCAAATTCGTATATGTATCTTGCCATTGAGTGAAGAATTGAAATGATAATAAACACCTGAACTTAACCAGCGATTTATTTGCCTACTTAGAACTATCTGTTGTGTCCGTCATAATATCTAACGAGCCAGGAGAGACATAATAATTATTCCAGGGCGATTCCAGTCACGGTAACTCATACCCCACGACGACCAACTCTGTATCAACGAGTTGGCTGTGTTTGTCAAGGTACGATTCTTATTAGGCCCAGCGGGAACTAAGTCTCTCCAGTTGAACGATTTTAGCATTATTCTAATTAGCTCTCAGCAACAGCATTCAGTAAAAATAAAGACAAAATCCTTGGCTTGTAAAGTAAATGTAGAAACTTTAATTCAACAATAAAACTGTATAAGTTCATGGAATACAAATAGCATGGAGTACAATGAACAGTGCAATATTAACGCGACTGTCATGTCTGAAGGTTATTAGCTGTCGTCAGCCCGGTTTGGCTGGGGCTCGAGACTATAAATACTACCCGGTCAGAATTACGCGACGCTAAAAAGTCAGACAGGATTACGCGACGCTATAGAAATAATAAGAAATAAAAAATTAAATTATGAATTTTAAAAAAAGTGTGTTTCGGCAACATTTTTTTACAATTACAAAGATGAAAATCCATTTTTAAAAAAAAGATTGCACTGTTAGAAGGTATGAGAAAACTTTTCAAATCTAAAATGTGAGAACAACACACTAACAACATTATTAGTATTAGTTTCTACGGTAAGTTTTGTTGTTTAATTGCAATGCATAAAGCATCGCATGTTTAATGATTGTTTATATCCTTTATCCTATGTTCTCAACCTTTTTAGGCTCACCGCACCACCACCACCACCCCCATCCCCCCACCACCCACCCCCGAATTAACAGAGTCAAATTAAAATTTTACATCAATTTTCCATAGGCCGACTTGATTTGTGTGTGTTTTCTAATGAGCTAAAAAAGAAATGGATAAAAATGTTTTTTATTTTTTAAAAGTAAATGGAAAAAAAAAATCTACAAGAATATGACTACACAAGAGTTTGTCGCTGTTTGGTTCAATGTGGCTTACCAAAACCCTTGGGTTTCTAAGCTCCATTACTTCCACTTGCTTATCTCTTTTGACTATAGATTGGTAACATCACTAAGTCCACGTTCCACTAAGTATGGGGTGTTCATTAATTACCGGTACGTCAACAATTTGTAGGCAATTTTAACCTCTCCCTTGTCAACAATTGACAAACTCTCAAAGGACCCCCCCCCCCCCAACCCTATAGGCCTATAATTATAGCAACGATTGTTTAAACCCAATTAACTAACAATGTTTTGGAAGTTGGCTTTAATGGTATAAAAAGAAAGAATGGAGCTTGAAAGATATATGCCTATAATTAATTTATATTTAATAAATGGCTAAACTTGATTTACTTAACAGATTGCAAATTGGCTATAACTTTCATAGGCGAAGCAAGAAGAGGGCAAGAGGAATTGATTGAATTAAAAAGCATTGATGAACTAAAACTGAAATTTGTAAGAATTGGGGTCGTCCATTAATTATGTCAACAAAATAGGGGGGGGGGGGTGAAACAGTTTGACAGTTGTTGAAAACACAGTTACTCTAATTAAACAAAAATTATATGCATTTTTTTTTCGTATTTTGTTTTTTGGCCAAATATTTTGAATTCAACTAAAACTATATTCATCTATCTTGGCAGCATCGTCAATAAGAAGGGTGGATCCGATGCCGATGTAAGGGCAAGAGTTGACAAGGCCAGGACAGCCTTCCTCCAACTTAAGAATATCTGGAGCTCAAGAGAAATATCCCTGAAAACAAAGTTCAAGATCTTCAACTCAAACGTGAAGTCTGTCTTACTCTATGGTGCAGAGACTTGGAGGACCACAGCTACTAACACCAAGAAGATCCAGACTTTCATAAACTCATGTCTCAGGAGGATTATGCATATACGCTGGCCAGACATGATCAGTAACGATGAGCTCTGGAGTCGCACAGGGCAACAGGCAGCCGATCTGGAGATCATGCAAAAAAGATGGAGATGGTTGGGGCACACACTCCGAAAACCCGTGTGCCGACATTTAAACATGCGACAGATAAACATGCGACACTTAAACATAGACACTTAACCACACGTCAGATAAACATACGGACATTTAATCACACGACATTTAAACATACGGACACTTAATCCCACGACAGATAAACATACGGACACTTAATCACACGACACTTAAACATACGGACAGTTAATCATAGCGACAGATAAACACACATTTTCACTATACCATTAAAATAAATAGGAAAATAATATAGATTATGTTGCCAATAGTAAAAAAAACGGGATAGATGGCATCAACAGGCCTACGGGGACACCTATGCCCTACGCCCACCCTTGGTTTTCCTCACTCCCATTTCATCGTTTAAACAGAATCTACACTGTATCTATGTAGATAACAAAGGACCTTTACCAGCACATATAGAACGAATAATACATACTTAAAGGTTCTGTATAAACAACCTTCAGTGAGGCACTATAAATTAAATCTTTGATAGGCAAAAGATGCAAGCTCAGCAGAATGGATGGTGTTACCATAGTCTTATGCATATCTAGTGCTCAATTATAAATACTTTATTGTTCTTAATGTTTTGGATATTACAATCTTAAAACGTATTCATATTTTTGCATTTTGGGGAACCTAATTAAAAATATAGTATTTTTAATATTGCCATCATCATTATCAAATATATTTTAAATGCTATTTCTAAATAATCATTGGCTAATGCAATTAAAAGCTATATGTGTCAATTCGACCCACTAGTAGATATAAGAAGTAATTATTTTTATTTAAATAAAACAAGGTGTATGAGTTACATTGTAGCCGAATACAGTTAAAACACCAAGCTGGGATGGCGCTAGTGAAGACATAACGGATAAGTGGATTATGTAATACTGGCCGTCCGATCGCTGGTCTGGGCAGCCACGTGTGAACTTCAACGTGAAGTAAGTCCCGCTCTCTGGTCGAAATTGGATGAAAGGGCAGTACTTCACACGCGTGGCTGGCTGTCCATCGTAATCGTTTACGATGGTCTTGGTGCAGACCTGCGATCGGGCGTCGAGCATTACGTAATGTAGCCTACTTAGCACTAACCCGTTATGTCTTCACTAGCCCTATCCCTTCTTCGTGTTTTAACTGTATCCGACTACAAGGTGGTTAAATGTAACCCATAACCTTGTTTATTAAAAAAAATAATTCTTATTTCTACTAGTGGGTCAAATATAGTATATTTTTCGTCTATAATATATTATTAAAATGTTTGATGTCGAGAAAATTAGAACAAAAATAATGATAGTAAAAGAGAGAGAGAAAGGGAAAAAAGACCGTTCTAGATTTAGCATTTTGTCAATATATAAATAATATTAAGACTGATCATAAATAGAGTGAAAATAATGCCAATTATTATTTGAGTTTATTTTCAAAATAATCTTTAACAAAAGAAATGGTATAGTGAAAATGTGTGTTTATCTGTCGGGGGAAGGGGGCGGGCTGTTATTTGTGACGCCACAGTTTTTTTTAGTTGCTGTCTGGTCAGATGAAGGGGCGGGACTTACTTCACGTTGAAGTTCACGCGTGGCTGCCCAGACCAGCAATCGGACGGCCAGTATTACATAATCCACTTATCCGTTATGTCTTCACTAGCGCCAACCCTTCTTCGTGTTTTAACTGTATTCGGCCACAATGTAACTCATACACCTTGTTTTATTTAAAAAAAAATACTTCTTATATCTACTAGTGGGTCGAATTGACACGTATAGCTTTTAATTGCACTGGTCAATGATTATTTAGAAATAACTTTTTAAATTAATTTGATAATGATGGTGGCAAGAATAAAAATACTCTATTTATAACTAAGTTCCCAAAAATGCAAAAATATGAATATGTTTTAAAATTTTAATAACCAAAACATTAAGAACAATAAAGTATTTATAATTGAGCACTAGATATGTATAAGACTATGGTACTGATATGTTTTCTTTTTTTTTTTTTTTTTGTGTGAACTACCGTACGCAAATAGATCACTTGGCACAAGTAGTAGATGTTTTCTTGTCTAACTTCACCGAGCGTACCAATGAAGAATCTCTATTGCCCTGATCATAGATATTATGCAAGACTTTTACTGAGCAAAAAGTCGGGATAACACACTGAACGCTTTTTTTTGTTTAATTAATGTTGTATGTATAGGCCTACATAGATTTCTAGTTCAAAAGCTAAAAAAAAAACTAAATAAAAAGAAATAAATATTAAATTAAAATTAAATTAAATTGGTTACTTATATAGCGCTTCTATCCATGCTATTTCAGCATGCTCAGTGCGCTCTGTAAACACAATGCTGCCTGCTGGCGCAAATATGTTTACAGGCCCAAAACTCCTGCAGGGCGACAGGGATCCGTCGGCGGCCGGGCTAGAACCCGCGACCTGTCAGATGGTTTTTGGTTGACAGTCCGGTGATCTAACCGCTAGGTTAAAGTAATTATAAATAACGATGAAATGGGAGTGAGGAAAACCAAGGGTGGGCGTAGGGCATAGGTGTCCCCGTAGGCCTGGTGGGCGTAGGGCATAGGTGTCGCCGTAGGCCTGGTGGGCGTAGGGCATAGGTGTCCCCGTAGGCCTGTTGATGCCATGAGGTATTTTCCTTCCATCTATACCGATTTTTTACTATTGGCAACATAATCTATATTATTTTCCGATTTATGTTAATGGTATAGTGAAAAAGTGTGTTTATCTGTCACTATGATTAACTGTCCGTATGTTTAAATGACGTGTGATTAAGTGTCCGTATGTTTATCTGTCGTGGGATTAAGTGTCCGTATGTTTAAATGTCGTGTGATTAAATGTCCGTATGTTTATCTGTCGTGTGGTTAAGTGTCTATGTTTAAGTGTCGCATGTTTATCTGTCGCATGTTTAAATGTCGGGTAACCCCGAAAACCAGCATCCAACATCACCAGACAGTCCTTATCATGGAACCCCCAAGGAAAGAGGAAGAGAGGCCGACCCCGTAACAGCTGGCGCCGAGACCTGGATGCAGACGTCAAGAGAACAGGCCATTCATGGGGACAGTTGGAAAGACTCGCTCGGGACCGGGATGGCTGGAGAGCCCTTGTTGGTGGCCTATGCCCCGAGAGGGGTAGTAGGCGTAAGTAAGTAAGTAAGTGACATGGGGGAGTGGGGTAAAAAAAAGTTTACATCAACAACGTTACTTTTTAGAATAAATAAAAACAATTTTTAAAAAGTGGAAGGACTCACAGTAACTCGTCCACAAATAACAGCCTACCGTTATAATCATAGAGTGAGTAAGCTTTTTACAGTTAGATCGCCAATTTCGTGGCCTGGTTTATAGGCTTATTCCGATCTGAACAAGATAAAAACAAAAGGGTAGACTATATATAATGTTGGGTATAAGCGTATATAGTTAATATAGGCCTAAACTAATACTAATACATTTTTGTTAACTATAGCCTACATTATAATAGGGGAAAAGTTATTAATGTTAAAATAAGGTCGATTAAATATATATAGCCTATAGGCCTATATAGGCTATATATATATAGCTTTTAAAATATTATGGTCTAGGCCTAATTAACTAAGTATCCCGATACAGTAGGCCTACTAAGAAAATTAAATTTAAAGTAAAGTATCCCATCGGTCCAGATTGATAAAGACATCGTTCACCAGTGGCCACGTCATACTCTATAGGTCTAAGGGGGGGGGGAATTGTGTCCAGCACAATGTCCAGCCGCCTTTAGTTTACCCAACTAAAGTCAGGTAGGCCCTACCCATCATAGCTGGGTAGACTCAGGGACACCCTAAGCTCTAGACCCGAGAACAAATCCCAGTCTTTACAAGGATTCAAACTCAGTACCTTCGATACGCGCTGCCGCTCGGCAATCGTGCCACAGTAAATTTAAGATCACTCATACATTTTTCCTTTAGGCATATCACCCATAATAATCAGTGCCCACACATGGATGGGGGGGGGGGGGGGGGGGGGTAGAGGCATATGCACAGGGGCGACACTGCCGGGGGGGGGGGGGCAGCAAATGTAGACTAAATATAGCAAATATAGCACTAAACAAGCAGTTACAGTATGCAAGGGTGTGGCGCTGAAACGTTTGCCCTGTGGCGCTACATAAGATTGTAAATTGTAAAGGATAATAATGCCATAATATAGGCCTACAATAGGCCTACATATTCAAATCCTGTCGTTAAATTATCTATAGGCTACAACACAGAAGTAAGTATTAAATTAGCTATGTCGAAACTATTCTAATTTTTCGATCTGTTTACATTTTTAGGCTGTCATTAGGTATTTTGATAAACAGCAGATCAAGTATTTTTAGTTAACCTATTTTTATCATTCGAAATTAAAGGAATGCGTTAAAATGCATTTGACCAGCCAAGGGAGGTAATTCCGTGTTGGTGTTTTCCCAAAAGGTGGCGCTTTAATGTTATCGCGTCATAGAATTAGTGAACTTACTTTCCTCGCTAAATATCTTGCACTTTTTAAATAAAGCATTTGAAGCATGACTTCCCAACCGAAGAGAAAAGTTTGCTATTACTATGACGGTGAGATATTTGAAGTTTTAGGTGTTATTTGCATTTCGTTAATTGTGGTTTACTTAATTCATAAAACTGATTAATATTCATTCTTTTGTCCAACTATGAGAGGGACTGTCCAGCTAATTTTCCTCACCGAAATAATTTACTCCAATACTAATACCGCCTAATTAAATTAACATGTAAACAATGATGTAATAAATTAGCATTATTTTTATGGTGACGTTTTAATATACGTCCTTACTTTACAGTTACAGAAAACTATTATACCCCTAAATTTAATTTTAAAATACCGGCTTCCAAAAGTTTAAAACCATTTGTTTCTTTGTTGCATTGATAGTACAGTACTGAATCTTTGGGGAAAAGTACGGAACACCATCTTCCTACTCGAAAGAACTGGTTTTAAAATATCAATTTTCTCCCGGTAAATAGTATTAACATGCAATATAATGAATAATAGCTTTTTATGTTTCTTTTAATATTAAGAATAGATGCTAGATATTTGAATAAATTCAAATTTCAATTGTTATGAGATGACATTATATATGCCACCAAAAAGTACGGAATACCATCTTGCATGTACATCATTTGCAATTTGTATATCTACTCGAATCTTGTTTTCGTTTTCGGGATCTTTCTGATATAGCCTCACGCCTATTATATAGGCCTACAATTTTCTCATTTTCATGCTAAATTACATTTGTAATATTCATTTAGTGAAATGTAGCCTACTTTTAATAGTCTATAGGGCCTATTGACTTTTAAAACTTTAGAAACTATTTACAATTTCAATGAAAAATATTTGAAGCTGTCTCACTGTCTGTAGCTTAGGAACTATGAACTAGGACAACTGGCTGGCTGCAAAGCCTGACCCTGGCTTTGATTTTATTGATCTCTCAATCTATTAAATAGAATTGTACAAATAAATGAATTATGTGCTAGCTTAAAAATTGTATTACAATATTTTAAAATTTAGACTTAGGCCTAGACTGGCCTAGACTTTTTACTTTTTAGTATGCTTTTTAGGCCTAAGCCTAGGGCCTAGACTCTAGACCAACTTATTTGAAAAGAAGCCTAAGATTAAAAAGTTGAAGCCTATAATAATGTTACGCTACATTTAAACTTAGCCAGTCTTAGCCCCTAATCTCTAACTGTAGGCCTACAATAGACCTACACAATATTGGCTCAACTTGTGGCCATGATTTAAATATTTGAAGACTATATAATATAGTGAGCTGTTAGGGACTTAGAAAATGAAACAATTTCTAGAAAATAACCTTTATGTCTCTATGTAAATAGATTTATAGATGATAGGACCATAATAATAATTATTATATAAAAAAAACTAAGGAGTCGGAACATTTATCTACCGACTTCACTGTCCTGTGTTAAGGATAATACGCAGACGCAATTTGTTACAGTATATACTCCCATATATAGGTCACACCCTTATTAAAATCAAGAGCTGGGTTAAAAAAATATTCTTTCTAGTCTTTCCAATTTGATATTTGTTTTTTAGAACCCATCATGGTTATTTAAAACTATTTTCTTCAGGATGAATAAATTGTAGGCCAGCACATCGAAATGATAACATTCCATTAAATCTGGTTATTGCTTTTGAAACTGATAACCAGATATCTGATTATTATAAAAACTTCCTAATTATTAAATGATATCAATCCTCTGCTCCGATCTCTGCACTGGCTACCCATCAACAACCGGATCTCATATAAGCTGGCTTCCCTCTGTTATAGGTGCCTGAATAACTGCGCCCCGGATTATCTTCGCTCTTGTATGGAGCTCTACACCCAGTCCCGCCCACTTCGTTCGGCATCTGACGCGCTTGCTCTGCGGATCCCTCGTGTGAGGCTAGTGTCCGCTGGCGAACGTTCATTTTCCTACGCAGGACCGTCCGCTTGGAATCACCTCCCACTACAGCTTCGCCAGAGCCCTAGCTATGACACCTTCAGGAGCGGGCTGAAGACTCACCTATTTCGTCAGCAGAATTAGCGTATTACTATATATTTCGTTGTCTGTCTGTATTCTGTAACTCTCGTCTGCGCATAGAACTGTCACCAACGGGATATGCGCTATATAAGCACCGTTATTATTATTATTATTATTATTATAAATAAGTATCCTGCCAGTCGTAATTTGTATTTATGTGTTCACATTCATTTAAATATATCCCCACCCCCACACTTTTTAATGTGACTATTTTTACCTTGAAATGGAACCCAGCATATTTATTTATAGTACACTATCAACCCTAAAAAGTACAGCAAGGCTTAGAATTTTTATTGCAAAATTCTTTAAATATGGTTTGATTCCCTAAATTGAGAAACTGCACATATACTAACTGTCAATGTAAATGTACCGCTAATCAAATTTATTTGCCTCATCTATTAGGAGATATAGGGAATTATTACTATGGCCAGGGACATCCCATGAAGCCACACAGAATAAGGATGACCCATAATTTGATCTTGAACTATGGACTTTACCGCAAGATGGAAATTTATGTAAGTTTTTTGTTTTCTCATATATTTTATAGAATTACTGTTAGTTATGGAAATCTTATAAAATAGATTACTGTGTAGAGCATGACCTATATGCCAGTATACACACTGTGTATACTGGCATTTAGGTTATACTCTTAGTTAGTTTAGGTTTTTTTAAAGTGATATTTCTGGAGGAGGAGGACTGACCTTCTTCTACAAGAATTAAAAAAAAACGACACATTTTTATAAAACACGAAAGTTACCAAATATTCACTTTACTTTGGAAACTTCCTTACAAATAGATTGCAGCCATGAAGAACATAAATATAAAGAAATCAATTTTGCGTTTAATTTATTTTACCAACCACTCGACAAGCCAGTACGTTTTTAAATATGTTGTTTTACTGATGCCAAATGCAGAGCATTTCCTGTGTATTTAGCTGCAATTTGCATGTTTTTTGTTGAACAAAGAGTATTGTTTAATCTTTTGAATCGGCTTTCATTAAACTATGTATTTCAATTATTTGTTTAATGTTTGCATAAAAGCAGGTATCTAAATTTAAATATGTAATCATTTGTAGCGTCCCCACAAAGCAACAGCAGAAGAAATGACAAAGTTTCACAGTGATGATTACATAAAGTTCTTGCGCAGCATCCGACCAGATAACATGGCAGAATACAATAAACAGATGCAGAGATGTAATGTTTTACACTTCAATTTTCCTTTAGTCCTTTTTTTTTAGTAGTTTTATATCTTGTAAATGTAATATAGACTTTTTTGTTTTTTAAATTATAGTTAATGTTGGTGAAGATTGCCCTGTATTTGATGGAATGTATGAATTTTGTCAGCTGTCAACTGGTGGATCAGTGGGTAAGCTACTGGTTTAATTAGTCCCATGTGCCATCACTTAATGCACATGATCACGTTCTAAACTTGTTATTTTGATATATATTTAAAAAAATAACTTCTGGAATTTTTTCGCTTGTTATTTTGATCTATATATACACGGTATATTAAAAAAAACAACTTCTGGATTTTTTTAAAAAGCTGGTGCTGTGAAGTTAAACAAGCAGGCTGCAGACATAGCGGTGAACTGGGCAGGTGGCCTCCATCATGCCAAGAAATCAGAAGCTTCAGGCTTTTGTTACACCAATGACATTGTCTTAGGTATCCTTGAATTACTGAAGTAAGTTATTGTCATTTTTTAATTTGTAGCATTTGGTACAGTAATATTTGGAAAAGAAAAATTAGCTTGTATACAAAAAAAATTGGGGAGTTCTTTGACAAAAATTATGTGTACCTTTTTGTGTTTGTACAGATACCATCAGCGTGTGCTGTATGTAGACATTGATATCCACCATGGTGATGGAGTAGAAGAAGCTTTTTATACCACAGACAGGGTTATGACTGTTTCATTTCATAAGTATGGAGAATATTTCCCTGGTACTGGAGATTTGAGGGTAAGTCTTAAGGACTATTTCATCATTAGACTAAAATACTTACTAACAAATTTAATGTTATAGCTCAGCCATTGATTGTTGAACGTAAGTTTCATCTATGATATTGTATTCTTTAATAAAATTGAATATTTCCAGGATATTGGTGCAGGAAAAGGCAAGTACTACGCAGTTAACTTTCCCCTGAGAGATGGAATTGATGATGAGTCTTATGAAAGTATTTTTAAACCGGTTAGTTCGTTGTTTTTCTTCTCCATTATACTATCTATCCATTATTTGCAAAATGTATCATATTTAACACTCTCTAGCTCAATTATCTTGTATGTTGAAATCTGTTTATGCAACATTTTAATACATCAATTTATTTTCCCTTTTAAATTTTTTTAAAAAATTTATTTATTTTGCTAAAGAAATTTGCTAAAAAATTGTTTGTTTCATCTGACCCTCAATTTGGTTTTAAAATCCTAATCAACTTTGATAGTAATTCACCCATCCCTTAACCCACTTGTATTACATTGAGCACTATTGTTGACTGATTACATGCCATCGTGGTTTCTTCTGTCAACCTTTGAGAGCCAATATAGGACAGACCAGTCCATTCTTTTAAATCATCCTTCCATCTTTTCTCTCCCCCCCCCCCCCCTTGTAAATTATCTTGCAGCGCAGTTAATAAATACTAATCAATAATGATGTGTTGTATTTTTGTGACAGGTAATCACCAGAGTAATGGAGATGTTTCAACCAAGTGCTGTAGTTTTACAGTGTGGGGCTGATTCACTCACTGGAGATCGTCTAGGATGTTTTAATCTTACTTTGAAAGGTGAACTAAACTTGAAAGAAAAACATTTTTTAACCACCAAAATGTTCTACCTTCTGAAACCACCCCATGCAACATGTTTTTTTTTGGGCCATATATCTATTTTAAGATGTGATAACAAGAAATAAAGAACTAAGTACTCAAGGGATGGCTGTATATAGTTGTTAAATTCACAACATTTAAAAATGCTATAAAAAAAAAGATAATATTTTATTCATTATCATCAAGTACTTGAACTAAAACTACCGAGTTATTATATAGGTCTACTATATCCTGGGTCAACCTTTCATAACTTGCCATTTACAAAAATGACATTTTTCAGAGATTTATAAAAAAAAAGAAATAAAATATTTTACAGTTAGCTCCCTTGTTATTTCATCGTATCGTAGGTTGCAAGAATATTTTATTTAAATTGTAGATACGTTGTGGTAGTAAGATTTGTGATCCTTGTGTCAGGTTTCAGAGTTGAATCAATAGCGGGCTGATCTGGACCTTATGAGGTTGAATGGGTTAAGACTTAATTCTAACATTGTTCTTTTTCTTTACCAAGCTTGTGTGTGTTTTTAAGATCTGGTTTTAAAATATTTTTTTAAAAGTCTATACAACCATTTTATACTTTTATATACCTGTCTTTGTAATACTATATCAGGATATAACAAAAGAATGTTTTTTTTTTTTCCTGAACAGGTCACGGTAAATGTGTTGAGTTCATAAAGAAATGGAATTTACCCGTGCTACTTCTTGGTGGTGGAGGATATACCATTCGTAATGTGGCTCGGTGCTGGACTTATGAGACATCCATAGCTCTGAACAGTGACGTGGCCAACGGTAAGTCTTTATGCACATGAATATTTCAATGCATATAAATACACACACTTCTATCTTCAACTGGCATTGTGCACACGAGTATTTCAATGCCTATAAATACACAAACTTCTATCTTCAACTGGCATTGTCATTCTTTAGAGTTATTTTACCAAGTGATTTGTTCTAATTTTAATAATAATAATAGTGCTTGTATTGCGCATATCCCGTTGATAACATAATTTTCTAACTATTAAGAGCCTGGGCTGATGAAATTCTGTATTTGGCCTGTGTATATTTCTTGTCTTCATTATCTTTCCTTAAATATATATGAATTCTGAGTGTAGTAATTTTCTTTTTAGTAGGTGCTTCTATTAATTACAATTTACACATGTTTTTTTGTATTTTCCAGAGCTACCCTACAATGACTATTTTGAATATTATGGTCCAGACTTTAAGCTCCACATTAGTCCATCCAACATGGCCAACCAAAACACACCAGAATATATGGATAAAATCAAGTAAGTTTGAGATATAATTTTTCCTGGGAAATTATTCTATGAAACATGCTCAAATACAATTTCAATGTACACTGCTGTTTAACATTAGGATATTTATATTGGTTTGTGAATTCTTTTGGTGTGTGTGTTAAGTTGCAATATTTTTTTAATAGAACTTCAAAGTAAGAACCCTGACTGAAACATACTACTTAGACTTGTTTAAACTGTTCAGTTGTGCACAACTGCAGTGCTATGTAAATAATACATTTCAAAATATTTGTTGAAAATTGAAGCTTTTTTTTTTTTTAAAAGAGTTGTGTCAATTTTTATTCTCACCACAGAACCAGACTTTTTGAAAATCTTAGAATGCTTCCCCATGCTCCGGGTGTACAGATGCAAGGTAAATTTTCCCTTTAATGTTTGTGACCAATGTTTAAAAACCATTTATTGTTTAATTACAATGTAAGTGTTTCTTTCTCCTTTGCCTTTCATTGCTAATCTGAATCCCTTATTGATTTTGTCTGCAGCTATACCAGAAGATGCATTGAATGATGAGAGTGATGATGAGGATAAAGGCAACCCTGACCAGAGAATTTCTAGTAAAATATTTGATTTTTATTTTTTTTTCATAGGATACAATGATTGTTTCTTTACCTGCTTTATTCTTGATTTAAATACTACGTTGTTTGTTTTAATCAAGTAAAGTATTTGGCTATTTGTATTTATCAACAGTACGTCAGGCAGACAAAAGAATTGCCTGCGAGGAGGAGTTCTCTGACAGTGAAGATGAAGATGGTGGAAGGAAGGATAGAAGAGACCACAAAAAGAAAAGACAAAAGACAGATGGGGAGGATAAAAAAGATGGAGATAAAGGTTTTAAGTTTTTATTATATCAATATATAGGTCTAAGAAAAACTTGATGTTTGTGTGTGGGGAAGGGGGAGTAGGGGGAGTGGTGATCATTTAACAGAACTACTAGTATGCTCTTCAGATGCTTGTTATTTCCCAGTAAACTAAAAAGTTTTTTTTTTTTTTTTTTTTCATTGAGGTTGTCCCTGAGTCTACCTTGCTTTTAATGGGTGCACATCATTTTGGGAGAGGGGTGGAGCAAAGTAGGTTGGACCACACAATTTCCTTGTATGCCATGGCTAAAAAACTATGGATCATTGCTGTAATCTAGACTGGAATGGTTTTCTTTAAAAAAGCCTACCTTACTGTGTAATGATAGTATTTTGTTTTTCCCTTGTGCCTTTGTAAAATGGTAATAGTTAAATAAAACAATCTTTCTAAAAAAATGGTGCAAGTCTAATTATCTTCCAATTTTGATGAAATAAGACACAGGTTGCGTACTAACTACCTCACATATTGCTTAAACATTACCAATTACCTCACATATTGCTTAAACATTACCAATTACCTCACATATTGCTTAAACATTACCAATTACCTCACATATTGCTTAAACATTACCAATTACCTCACATATTGCTTAAACATTACCAATTACCTCACATATTGATTAAACATTACCAATTACCTCACATATTGATTAAACATTACCAATTACCTCACATATTGCTTAAACATTACCAATTACCTCACATATTGCTTAAACATTACCAATTACCTCACATATTGCTTAAACATTACCAATTACCTCACATATTGCTTAAACATTACCAATTACCTCACATATTGCTTAAACATTACCAATTACCTCACATATTGATTAAACATTACCAATTACCTCACATATTGCTTAAACATTACCAATTACCTCACATATTGATTAAACATTACCAATTACCTCACATATTGATTAAACATTACCAATTACCTCACATATTGCTTAAACATTACCAATTACCTATTTTTTGTTTTACTTTTGACTAAGAGTCTAAAAAAGATGACAAAGAAGTCAAGAAAGAAGTTGTAGATGTTAAAGAAGAACCAAAAACTGCAACAGACAAGTAAGGTTTTCTGTTTAAAACTGTCCTCTGTAACTTTTTTATTTTATAGAAATATATTTTTATAACTTTGAAATGTTTATGAAAAAGTCTAGCTCTTTATAAAACAAAACCATCTATCTTTGTTTTAGGGAAGAAAAATCATCTCCCGCTGCAGACAAGAAAGGTATTTCTAAAATCTATTTATATTTTCACATTTTTATAAAATCAATAACCTTAATTATTAGTCTAAATAGATTATTGTGTGAACACATTTAAGACTTTCCATTATTTCTTTTTTGCTTTTACAAGTCTGGTTCTGGTATTTATTTTCTGCGTCTTCTTGATGAAATTATAAATTCAAACTTGGTCATTCATTTTTTTTTATAAGTCACAAAATCAGGAAAGGGAACTAAAAAATATATATATATAAAAATTTGAATGTCCTGGTCATTGAATACATGATTTTGAACATTGATTGGTCAATACCCAGTGTTATTAAAGTTATAACCTACTTCAGCAGCTGATGCTTCTCCATCTGCGCTGCTGAAAGGGGGCGACGCCCCTGCGGCTTATGAAAACAACAAGGAAAAGGAAGTGAAAGAGACGGACCCCAAGGCTTCATCGGGAACTGGAGCCGCGGTTGGAGGATCGGAAACCGAGAAAATGGAACATTGATAATGGTTGACCTATTGTTTTGTTAATCTGTTACATTTGTTTTGTTTTAGAATGAGGTTGTACTGAGTGTGTACGGTAGCCTTTGGTGTGAGTGGAAGATTTGTCAGCCTATAGATCCATGGGTAGTACCAGCTTTAGAATAACTATTTGTCATTGCTGCAATTATGTGTTTTAATATAGCTGCACTGCATCATGTATGTGTGAGTTTATTTCTCAGATCTTGCATTTCAAAGGCAAAACTTTAAAAAAAAAAAAGCTAATATTCTTTTATCTGTATGTGAAATATTTTATTTGAAAATAAAAAGGTAGTTAGCATTAGATTTATTTAATGTCTATATATATTTATTTATAAAAATGATACTTTTAGACATCTACACATCATTTTTTAATACAAAATTTAAGGGGTCAACTTAAAAAACTGATTTTGAATGCATTCATGTCATCACCTAGTAACATATGCATCTAATTTTCATGTCATACACTTCTGAAATCATTATCATTAAGTTTGCTTCACATTGAATTGGTAATAATTTGTTCATTAATATCTATCATATCCTGGAACTCCCCCTCCCCCCTTTGTTGATGCAGAATGAAATGTGTATTAACAAAAAATGTGAATACATTGTTAGGAAAAAAATGTTATAAATCTTTTGTTGTACTTTTTCAATTTTTAATAAATAAAATGTTGATGTGAAAAATGTTGACAAGAATTTGGTTTTGTTTCATATCTTAATCCTGGTGTTATCAGTTTTTAGAAAATTCAAGTTGTGTGGGATTCTGGGAATAGGCATCATCTTTAGACTTAGACTACTCAGTAGTACTCTTATGAATCACTTAGTCCATTAAGAATTAAAATGGTTTGACCAATAAAAACCTGGTGCTGCAAAAGCACAGTGTCACATCTTATTCTTGAACTGTGTATTTAATTCTAGCTGATAATTTGTTTTTAATATCTGGTTTGATTCTTGAATTGTGTAAATAAATGTGGTTACTCCTTAGTTTTGAGAAATTCTTGAAGTCATCAAAAACTTACAAACAAGCCAAGAAACAAAAAATAAACACAAGAAACTTATAAAATTTTAAGTCTTTTATTACAGCACTTGGTGAATGTGTAAAAGTGCTCTCAGATACAATTAAACATTTTACAATATGCAGTTTTTGGGGAAAACTGTTTTATTCTTTCCTAAGAATTTATTTCAGCTAAATAATATATTTTGCACTGACTTATAAAATATGATCTTAGACAACCTCACAATAGATACTATCAATTTATTTTACTATTCTCCCAATTGTTCCCATGACTCAAATTATACTATTATTACTATTATAGTACCTTTCTTTCATCATCTATTCTATATTTATATTCAGAAGCAATATATCAAATTCAAATCTTTATTTAAAAAATGAAACCCAAACATATTAATATATAATAATTTTGTGAGTAAATAAACAATAATTGAAAACAAAAGAATAAAAATAATTGTTTTTATCACAGATAGTTCACAGAGATAAAACTGTTTTGTGATCACTCAGTGGTCTTCTGGCTGTTTACTTCTAGAGCATCCGATGTGGGACCAGACACTAAGTTTTTGATATCCTTTCAGACGAAATAAGATTTTATTAGTCTATTACTATTACCATACTTAAAATACTTATATTGCTACTGAAAAGGTAAGCAGCTATACTATAATGCTGCTGTTAATTAAGGCTTTATGCCAATATAATATATTCACATAAATATTATAAAGGCATCTAATGCTATTGGGCAGATGGAACAAATGAAATAACATTTTTTTTTAAGTTATTGTGTAATATAATATAAGCTTGGCATAATGTATACTTTGTATATCTCCTAGATTAAGAATGCAGAAAAAAACTGAAATCTGATCCGTTGAGTAAATCAGTATAGAGAGTTATGGGGAACATTATTAGCACTACTTGGCGTAAAGTCTGCTGATTAAGAATGACATCAGAACTAATATTCTTTTAACAGAACATCCCATCATCATGTGTTTTATCAAAATGTCTAGACTAAAAGTTATTTGAATGGAAAGAGAAAGAATACCGAATATAGTCACATTGATATCAAAAATGCTTTTGAAAATTATTTAAATTTAAAGAAAATTTACCAAAAAGAAAGCACTGACCTATAATTAAAACAATTTTAATAAATCATCATAACTCTTACCAAAGCTTGAAATCTTTTACAAGCAACAACTACATCCTGAATCAGTGGATGTTCAATTAGTACTTTGAACTTCATGGGCGACAACTCACCATCATCATGTAACTCTCTAAATGCTGAAATCAATTTTTCCTGAAGAAAAAAAAATTGAATTTACGCCAATTCCATTTTTCTTAAATATAGTAATAAATTTAAACAGAAAAAAAAAGAGACACAACAAACATAATAATCAAATAAAACAGCGGTTCCCAAACTTTTTTAGGCCGCGACCCCTCTATACAGTTTTTCATGCTTTGGCGACCCCCCCCCCCCCTTCCCAAAAAAAATATTCGTCCTTACTTTATTACTGCAATTTTGCGACTTATGAATTGTAATGTAAATAATATCTGATATGCAGGATGTATTTTTATTGTTACAAATTGAACCAAACTAAAGCATAGCGATTTATCATAAAAAAAGAAGACATAAAATAAAAACAAATGTAATTAAATATTGCAAGATACCGGTTTAAGCTTAGGCCTATATTTCTAATTACTGTAGGCCCTACAAGACAAAAGTCAGCTATTGTGATGGTTGATATTGCGTATTACTCATCGGTTCAGAAATTCTCTGGACAGTTTTTGCAAGAGCACAACAAAGAAGTTCACTCCAACAATAAGTCTACTTGTTTAGACTTGATAACCAACAAGGTGGAAAAGCATGTTTACTAAAATATTTTGCTGGAAATGGAAGAAAATGGCGCAACACAATCTGAGTCAAAATAGTTTTATGACTGCAAACATTTGATCCAGGATTTTGTACCTGGCATTATAGAGAAATCAGTTCTCAATGCATTGTTGTTAATACGCTCAATGAACTCCTTTGTGCTTTCTCATGAATATCTTAAACTTTGAATGTGAATGGGCTTCTGGCAAGTACATAGATTATATGTAGTGTCAGGTAGATTTGGAAAGTACTAAAGTACCATGAAATTTCGTCTGCAAGCAAATGAAAGTGTTATTTCACAGAATTTATCATCCTAATCATTTTGTCTACTTCAATGTCATGTTTTTCAAATAAAAAAGATAACGTAGACCAGGAGCCGCATGAGACAAAAAAAAGTGCTGGTTTGATCCTTCTTTCCAACACTAGTCAAATCTAGATGATTTATTTGCATTACATACGTTTATAGAAATCAGGAATCTTTTAAAAGGTCTGTGGACCATTTTATGAAACTGTCATAAGAGTTACCATTAGAATGTAATAATATCATTCACAGCCTTACAGGCCTATTCACAAACTTTAATCAAGTACAGTTTTAAATTTAAATTAATGTATTTTTTCCTAAACTCCAGTATCGATTTACCAATAATATTACAAAGAGAAACTCTTATGGGCCCCGGCGCAGCGCAATAACTACACACACATACACACACCCTCTTCGTGGGGCCTGAAGTAGACAGCATATACATTTTTTCATTTTCATCAAATCTTTTTATGCAAAGGCTAAAGTTTCATTTGGAATGATAGGATCTTTTTTTTGATACATTAAGGCATATTACATTTTCCTCCTTGCAGTGATAAATTTAACTCATTCAAGACGACAATGATGTCAACCAAGTAAGTTATTGTCTGCAGTTCACTTTTATCACCGAAAAGTGCTTCAAAGAGCAGTCTTGCTTTCTGATATAAAATTTATAAAAAAAACTAGTTCACCATGAAGCTTAAAAAAACAAGTTTTTATTTCACTCCACAATCATCTCACAAGTATGAAATAGCAAGCATTGTTCGGAGCATCATACTCGTTGCACAATTGCAAAAACAGTCAACTGTTTAAAGAGCTTGTCTTTACAAAAGGGCACAACTTATGACGCTTTTTATTACGTCTTTTAACTGTTGTGGCCTTGTCTTTGCTGCTAATATTTGCCCATATATCATATAGTGAGCTACGATTATTTTTGGTCACTAATTCTTTTGAAATCCAGACCTAACAGAATCTACACTAAATTCCAAAATATTCATGAAGAGTCTGTCGTTTTATCGCCAATACTACTGCTTTTAACACAATGGCTGCCTTTAACAGAGAAGAGGCTTTTTAACACAACTCTCTACACACGTGTTACTGGTGCGCATACGTGCATTATGGTGCCGACCTTGTCACATACACCTGTATTGATGTCATTATGCCAAGTAGCCTACACGTACTATGCTGATGTATTTGCATGTGGGTGGACTCGCTTGGAGACGGAAAGATGAGCTGTGTTTCGGCTTCTAAGACCACAGAAAACATACATTTTCTGAAGGTCTTTGGCGACCTCCGCAATATGGTCATTCGACCCCCAAGGGCGTCGTGACCCACAGTTTGGGAACCGCTAAAATAAAAGATCCAAAATATTGAGACCTCTAGTTCTACAAAAATATAAACATACATTATAATTCTAATATGCAGCTTTTATTTCTAAGGTAAGACCATAACATTTTCATCTTACAGTAAAAAGAAAATCTAATAAAAAAAATCATAAATGATATTAGCATTGCCTTATACAAATTGTCATTTTTTCATTTTATTTGAATGCCCAAAAAAAGGTTTAAATCTATTTAGATAATGAATACAATTCTTGTATCGGTTTTATTTATGCATATATTATACCCTTCTAGGTAGTAACATTGAAGTCAATCTCAATCTTTGTGGGGAGGTAAAAAAATGTGTGAACTTACAAGTGAAGTGTGGTCTTCAGGATCAGCTGTTGATGTAAACCTGTGACTATCACCTTTGGTAATATCTCCATGGTGTAGGACCTGCAATAGCATGCTTATTAGATTTATGATAATGGCGGCAAATGAACCCAATACAACGCCATTATTGGCATTTCAACAGCACACATGAACAGCATTGACAAAATTTTATTTTTAAATTTTAGACTGACACAGCATTTTTATATAAATGTGCTACTGCTGAAGAAGAAACGCAATAAGAATTGCTTATTTAAAATTTTGTGAAACACAAACAACACATAAGCTTAAGAGAGTAAGTAAAGTATCCTGTCAAACCAAATTGATCCATAGGGCCAGTGAAGCAGCATTCACCAGTTGCTAGGGGATTGTGTGGCCAGCACAATGCCCTGCCACCTTTACTTTACTCCAACTAAAGTCAAGTACCCATCAGAGCTGGGTAGACTCAGGAACATCCTCCAGACCCGGGAACAAATCTTAGCCTTCACCAGGATTTGAGCCCAGGACCATCGGCAAGCCAGCCGAAAGCGCTGCCGCTCAGCCACCGTGCATTCTAAACTAAGTGAATTTTTTTCTAACGTTCAAGAAATAATTTTGGTTTTGTACCTTAAACAAATCTTCCACTGAGACCAAAGCATTAATAGCTTCTGTTGGAATAGTCTCATCAGACATTTGGGGCTCAGATTGACCTTTCTCTTCTTCTTTCAAGTCTCCACCTTCATGCAAACTGGGTTAAAGAAAATAGAAGTAGAAGTCAAACTGATTATTTTATAAAGGTTGCTCTTTAGGCATATACTGTTAAGGATGCTCATGTTTTTTTGTCTAGCCTTCAGTTTGATAAGGGTTACACAAAATATAGTGAACAACAAAAAGATCAATGTTGAAGACTAGTATTACTTTTATACCCTGGCCAAAGGAGCTCTATATAAATAAGACCCATTGAAGCTCCCACTTGATGCTATTTATAATTTCTTTTTTTTTCTCTTATCTAATAATTTGTTACTTACACATTTTAACACAGTCATGTTCACACTGGCTATTTTTCATATCTTAATGAATTTCTTAGAAAATGTCTCAATATTTCCAATATTTTCCAGAGAATCGCTCAATAATTTCTCAAGAAATCCTTTTTGATAAATGTTTTACAAACGTAATCAAATATCAAGAAAACATTTGTATTTCTCAGAGTGCATCAGCTACATAAAGAGAAAGCTAGAAATGTTAACAGATTAAAACTTTTACCTGTCTGCCACACTGTGTGGTCTCTCTGGTTGGGCGCCAGGTGGGAAAAGAGCCATCTGGTTAAGTCTGGGTATGTGATGACCACACACCACACTTAGTGCATGGAGAAAACCTTCATAGTAGTTTGGTGAAGCTGAGAAGTACATCAGCTGTTGGAAAACAATCAAGTCTCACCATTTTTACATGATACAAAAACTATACAAATAGTCAATTATTGGTTCATATAAAAAAAGAGCTGATATGGTAGTTTTGGTTGCGGCTCAAGTATCGGCCATCTCCAGCACTTGATATTGTACACTACATTTGACAAACCCTGCAAGTACAAAAATGAGATTAAACTGGAAAGTAAGGGTGTTTTTCATTGGTCTTCATCCACTCTGGCATCCAATGAATTGTGTGGCTTGAAATATTAGATGCAAAAGAATGACAGGGATACACATTAACCCTAGTAATAACTAGTAATGCCCCATGTCATATCTTATAATTTGTTGATGCAACTTCTAATGAGACAATGATTGCTTCTCCTGTTTTATTAACAAATTACATCTCACCACCCCTTCCAATCTGAAAATTATGTATTATTATTACATTGCTCATTGCCCTTCTTTCCTCTGCATGTTACATTAAGTGAAATAAAGTTAATTGACTCACAAAGTTCACATAATCAACCAATGGCAAGGTGCCTGTGTGATCAGCAAACATTTCAAACAAGAGATTGTGCAAATGGGTCATTCTGTTATAGTTCAGGTCATCACCAGAGTCTTTATCAAACCATAAATCTATCTGTAAAAAAAAGTATCCATAAACATGTGTAATTGTTTTTTTAATATTTGTAAATCATTAAACTAATTTGATAATAATTGCAAAGTGAACACACAAAAATATATGCATTATAAATAATTCAAGTAAAAATTATTGCATTTAATACCAACAAAAAAAACCTGAAAATAAATTATACATGCAATTCTGTTAAAATTGTTAACAATGTTACCCTTTGCCACTGCTCCCGAGTTATTTTTCCTGTCAGTTTCTGGTCCATATTTTTTAACTTTTGTAGACAATCTAAAAGTTGCTGTTGACTTGGTGTTGGTATAGGATAGCACAACGCTACCAGCAACCTTCGCCAGTCAACATAATCTGTGTCTAGAGAAAGCAAGCTGCCCAATTCTGAAATCTGGAATAGAATTCATTACGTAATGCTGAGTTTGACAGATTTTATAAATATTACTCTACTTGGCTATCCAACATGATCTAGCAAGCTTAGACTGCCTAACAAGAGCCCAGGTACATATTCAGGTTAAAAAAGTAAAAAAAAGTGAAGTAATCCCATCTGAACATATGGATCATTAGGGCTGATGAAGTAGCGTTCACTAGGCTCTGTTCTGTGGCCATGACATACTAGGTGATTGTATGGCCAGCACAATACCCAGCCGCTTTTCCTACATCCCAAGTAATGTCAGCTACTAGCAATGCCTACTTGAATGCTACTTCACATGCCCCATGTACCAACAAGGTATGAAAGGGATACTTTATATTCACATAATGAGTAAGAAAGAATAATGATTTTTTTTTAAACTATCCATTTTTACCAAATATGAGAAAATTTAACAAAAAGGAAATAGAGGTAGGACATTGTGTGTAACATAGGAACTAGTTGCATCACAAACTTTTAGTTAAAAAACAAATAGGGCCTATACAGAATTATATACAAACTTAAAAGTTTGTAAAAAACAATTTTAAATCCTACATATAAGAGTTTTCTTATTAACTTTGGGCTGACAGACTGACTCCAAAATCTTTAGAAGGCTAATCAACACATTTCCAGTCATCCTATCAAGCTGAAATTTGGGACATAGGTCCTAGACATGTTGCCAATGACAACTCATTATATCTTAATTTTCATCCCCATATCCCCACCCTTTAACCTCCCAAAATCAAGTTTTTACTGTTGTTATGTTTTCATTACACTTTTTGGTGCACATGAAAAAAAATTTATTGAATGAATCTGACGGACATATTTGTCCCTTTTTTAAAATCATTTAAATTAACTTCACTTTATTTATTTCTTTGTGGGTGCCAAAGGGCAAAATCTTCAGAATGTTAATGCATAAACAACTACGGTATCTTTATAATCTAACATTTTAAATTGTAACTCAACCTCTAATGTACTACTAAAAAAATGTATTCACATTAGAACTAATTAACTTAAACTATATTACCAACTGATTATTAAAGGATAATCTAGAGTCAACCCTTTAATGCCTGAGTTCATTTCCAGTTATATACAAAAGAAATATTTTTTCTGAAATAGTGGATTTAACTAAATGTTTTAGCAATACATCGGCCAGCATTGTCATTTTTTTAAAGGGGTTGTAAGTGGTTGAACAATTTTTTTGTTGCTAGAACTGTCTCAACAAGAAAAGAGTAATGTAAATTATAACAAGCATTTCAATGACTATATCTTACCTGAGTTGCGGTTAAATGCATCCAGGCATCAGGAAGACAAGCCTGGCCATGTGAAACTGAAATCTGAGTCTCAAACATTTCACAAAAAGCCTTATTGGATATAAAGCCACTGGGTGCAATGGTTTGAAACTATACAATTGAGACAGTAAAAAAGAAAGAACATGTATTTTTATAAACTACATAGAATATATTTTTTTTAGCTCAATCATCCTAAAAAATATACTAAATATAATGGTTATTACATGATCAAACATTGATATTTTTTTATAAGGACTGTGAATTAACTTAAAAAAAAAACAAACACATTTCTTTTGCATTCAAAACTATTACTTGGGCTATAATTGTGTATAAATTGATTAAGATGAGAGTAACATTTGACATATTAGCAGTAAATTAGAGAATAACATATTATCATATTAATAGGCTATTAGAAATCTGTCATGCAGTGATTACATGAATAACTGACCTATATGATTATAAATGACTTACATGAGTATAAAGTGAATTTAGTTGAGTCACAGTGAAGTGTTCTACCATTGCCGGCTCTATTGGCGGTTCTGGTGGAGCTGGGCTTGGAGTTTTCAACATTTTAAAGTCCTGGAAACAAAGTAAAACTTTATTTATTATGTGTGTATATTTATACTTGCAGTACAACATGACTAGAATGCTAAATCTAAATTTTTGTTTGTTTGGAAAAGATGACTTTACCTCGTCAAGGACAAACAATTCTTGGCTGATGCAGAGTTCATACTTCAGCTTTTGTTTTGTTTCTATCACATTCCGCATCACTTCAGTCATTTGATCAATGCTGAAATAAATATATATATTATCGAAAAATGAGTTGATTTATTTGATGTATGCTACAACATACATATATTTTATTATCAAAACATGACTTCATTTATTTGATCTATGTTGCAATAAATCTATACATATATAAAAAGAATGTGTTTGTGTCCCCACGGATCCCCATTGGTCAATTTGAAAAAAACGTGAGTTTGTGTCACTGACCTATTTAGGCCTAGGCCTATATACTATCTAATAATTTTTCACATCGTATATATAGGATATGTGTCTTCGCTAGCTCAGTGGTTGACGTAGCGGACCGCTATGCGGGCGACTCGGGTTTGATTCTCCTATTAGACTATACCTTTTTTTTTCTACATTTTTTTTTCAAACTTTTAAAAACAAAAGACATTGTGAATCTACGGCAATTTACATTTTTATTAAATAAAAAGACTTCCCTTTTTTTTAAACTGATTACAATATTTATTTTAAATTACTTTCCTAAAAGTCTTCAGTAAAAAAAAATAATTTAAATATTAGATTTATAGCTTTCTTTTAATTGTAGTTTATAAATTTTGTATCTGCACCTTAAAAAGTCTTGTTTTTTTTTCATCCGGGCAACGCTGGGTAATGCAGCTTGTATATATATTATAAAAAAATGACTTCATTTATTTGTACTATGCTACAACATATATATATTTTATTATCAAAACATTACTTCATTTGTTTGATCTATGCTGCAATAAATACATAAATATACAGATATATTATCAAAACATGGCTTCATTCAGTTGATCTATGTTGAAATAGATTTATTTTATTTAAAGCAGAACTTCAGTTACTTGGTCTTAGATTAAATATACTTATATAAGTATTCTTCATAAATGACTTCACCAGTTCATAAGCCTAAAAGTTGGCATATTAGTAAACCATTGGTCCCCATTATTAGATTCAAATGGGGGCTAAGAGATGCCGTGAATCTGGTGGTTCATTTGAAGGGCTCCAATCTCATATGGAGCATGATGGGTGCAGAGGAAGTAAAGTTATGACAAAAATCATCCAGGTCTGGTGAAAAAAACAGTCTAAAAGGTCATTCTGCCTGCTATAGTCAGGTTAAAACATGGTCAGGCAACATTACAGTAATGCAGTTTGGTTAATGATCCAGGATAGTCATAGCATCTAATATGTCCCACAGAAAGTTCTCTACTCTTATCGCTTATGCCCAGATTCTTTGTTAGTAACTTTACCTTTGCATTTCTTTAAGGAATTTGGCACCTATCCAATCATTCATTGCTTTGTAGATTTCTTCAGATTTACATTTAAGGTCTCGTAAAATTCCAC
The DNA here is from genome assembly GCA_949126835.1 of Anisus vortex. Taxonomy (NCBI): domain Eukaryota; kingdom Metazoa; phylum Mollusca; class Gastropoda; family Planorbidae; genus Anisus; species Anisus vortex. The sequence continues at coordinate 44,461,668 of OX421493.1, forward strand.
ACAGTAAGGTGCGGATCAGATTTAGTCTTGCTTTTGTGGCTTGTTCTGGGAAAAAATTGTATTAAATTATTTGATGTAGGCTAAATGAGTAATGAGGTGTCCATTTGCTCTCCCCAAAAACCACAACGGTCAAGGGATTGATAATGATGATGAAATGAGTAAACAAAATAATATATGGCCTGCATAAATGATCTGCCATTTTAAAATTGTATGCTAATAGCATAATAGTCTGTCATTGTTTTACATTTTAAAACTTTTAACACATTGATTTACCTTCTTCCTTTAGAGCAAATAAATATTCCTCCCTTGCTCTGCTCCTGATTAATTTCTTTTGTAACTCTTCTTCACTTGGTGTTGCTTCTGTTGATTACAAAAAAATCTTATAAGGTCTTGGTTAGGATTTAATCTCCTTTCATGAAGATGACAAGCATCAAGTGCAAGCAAGCACACACACACAAACCACACACATAGAAAAACAACAACAACCTAAGCCCATAATTGGAAGAAATATACCCGGTAATTCCTACAAATGCTACTAGTTTTGTTATGGCCCACACCATGCACATAAAAATGTATCTTCCAGACGAAACTTTTCACTATATATATATTTTTTTTTTGCTGGCTTTTGCTTATGAATTATAAAAAAAAAAACACTAGAAGTTTTATAATTTTATGTTTGTCTCAGGAATAGTAAATTGCTTTTGATTGTACAGATGAATTTTGGATATTATTTTAGTGATTATATTGTAGCCTATGTTTGCCATATGGTATGAGTTGAAAGTGGATTCTACAAGCATGAACATTTTTGGAGTAGAAAAAACTTAGTACCACAACACTAAGCATATACTTTTTGTAGGTAAGTAATATTAAATATTTGTTTTTTTTTATTGATTGAATTATGTTCATCTTGATTATTTGAATCCTAAGAGATATCTTGCTGTTTTGTGTTTACCATGCAGGCATCATAAATATTTTTTGTACAACTTTTAAAAAAAATAAAAAATTTCTTCTGCTCATCTGGTCTATGCAGTATCAAACAATCAATGTGCAAGAAAAACAAATGTATGGTATATGAAAGACTATAATGCAATGGGCCGCTTGTTCTATTTTTAGATCTTATATGTTCTTTTTCCGTGCACATCCAATAATGCTGTCTTAAATTACTTCTATGCTCCTACATTTGCCTAAATGTTTCCGCTGTATACACTTTTTTATTTTAATTTTTCATTGAGAAAATCATAGCGATTTAATAAAACAGAAGTGTACAGTACAATAGGGAACCTGGAATTCCAAAAAAAGAAGTAATTTGAGTCAGCAAATAGCAGAAATAATAAAGCAAGCGATCTATCTTATTATAGTCTTTTTATATGATAACTTTAAAGACAAGTCGACTCAAAAATTGATCTGGTTAAAAAAAATTCAATCTAAAAGCTGTGTGTAAGAAATCAGTTCTCAGTCAGAGGTTTATACCAGCGGGTGTTGGTGTTCCAACATGATCTGCCTCTTTCTTTGCACTTTTCTTTGGGGATGCAGATCGGTTTCCCTTTTTCCCTGCTTTAACCGGCTTATTTTTTTCCTTCTCCTTTTCTCTTTCCATCTCTTTTTCTTTCTCTATTTCTTCTTCAACTGCATGCACTTCATAAGAGATCTGAACAGTTAAGCCATTGGAGACAATAGGATTAATAATTGATAGAGAAACAAAATTACAGCCAGCCCAAATAAAATACATTAGTACATGAAGAACAGACATCTTTACTGCATAAGCTTTAGATTTTACTCCAAAAAGAATATGACAAAATGAAACAATAAATAAATAAAATAATGAAATTTCCAAGATTTATGAATGACTATTCTCAGATCAGTAAACTTTTTCTGTTTTATTATGTTTAAATTCCAGCAAATTTATTTCTGGCTCACTATTAGAGTTATTTTAAACTTTATTTTTTATCATACATCAATATGTTATCTCTTTATCCTAGAAAGCTGGAATATGGTAGCCTATTAAATGAATCTCACCATCTGGATTACACTTTGGATAGCAGCACTGCAGGTTGAGTGAATCAGTTTCTCATCTGGATCCTCTGGTGATATGGCCTCATGGTCAGGGTTGAGGAGATCATCTGACCTCTTGAAACTTCTTCTGTCCTGCTTCAATTTACTGTTAGTTGGCTGGACCTTTATCTCTTCTGGCTCAGCTGTTGTGGCTCGACGTGATATCAGAGGTATGCTGGGAATTTAATAAAACTGTATATTGCATTCATGCATTCATTAAATAAAGTACTTGCAATATTATTATAGCTTTTAAAATGCTAACAATATTTCTATTATTCATCATATTTAATCATGTACTTTTTAGGCTTAATAATAAATAATATTCACAGTATACTGTTAGTAATTATTGTAATGAATTGGCTCATGATGAATAAAAAACTTTACCAGATTGAAAAAACAAAAATTGGACCAGTTTTAGTTGCCATAACATATAAGGAGATAGTGTGGTTGGCACACACACCAAACTATCTTTACTGGGGTCAGCTGCCCATTAGATATGGGTGGGATATAGATAGAGACCTTATCTAATATTTTACAGTCACTCATTTTATACAGATAATTATTGCATCCTACACTGATCTGTGGTTTGAGTCTAGTCTTGGGTTTTAGTTAGGGTATTAAATTATGATACATTGGTTTTCCTGGTTTTGTTTAGACAACTCATTCCATGCAGGATATGTCACTCAGAAAGAAAGAGAGCTTTAAAGCATTTGCTCTCGTACATGGAATAAGAAAAGTGTTTTTCAACAAGTCTATCTGAGTATTGTAATAGACTTTTGATGTGTTGTATTTCAAAATAAATCCCAGTATTTAACAGAATTTGAACTTGAGACTAATGGAAACAGTAATCAATAGCATTGCTTCTAGACCACCCCAAACAATAAATAATAATAAGAGCCAATCAACTTCCCCCTTCCTATACTTGCACTACTTGCTTGTGTTGAGAAACTTTCCTTAGGCCAAATGTCCTTTTTGAAAACAAAATATACTTGGAACTCATTAGTTTCAGAACTTAAACTTGTCATTAAAAATGTATACACTATTCGATAAATACAACCAATGGGAAGGGGTGATATGAGAAGAGTTTAAAGTATAGTTTGTCTATAAAATATTTCAATTTATCTAATTACTGGTTGGTTAAAAAAACTTTCTTTTTCATGAATATACTTCAGACCAGTAAAATATACATTTTGGATGTAAAAAACATTATGTTTCTTACATTATCTTTTTCCCAATTCCTTCAGAAGCTGCTGGCGTTTTGGTTTGCTGTGGAGTGTCTTTTCCCATTAAACCCTTCTTGCTAGACATAACTCTTGATGACCTTGACCCTCTAGGAGATTTGGGAGACCTGACACCTTCTACAAATATAAAAGAAACCATTCTTGTTTTATTATGACATTATCTTAATGTTTTCCCTTAACATTACAAAATTTAAAAAGGTTCATTAAAGTTTGTAACTTCTTAAATCAAAGATAATAAGATAGACCGCTTGTTCTACTTTTATATGTTCTTTTTTCCGTGCGCATCCAATAAAGCTGTCTTAAATGACTACCAGTGGCGTAGCTAGGGGAGAGGGAGGAGGGTCCAAATTCATAAATCCCCCCGGGCCCCTAGTTCAGGGGGGCCCCCAAAGGAGTGTCCAAATTGTTTTTTTCTTATGTCATAATGTCGAATGTCAAAATGCAGGGGCCCCTAAACAGGCCAAGCCCCCCGGGCCCCCAAATCCCTTGCAACGGCACAGATGACTACTATGCTCCTATGTCTGCCTAAAGGTTTTTTGCTGTATAAAACTTTCGATTCAGAAAATCATAGTGATTAATTACAATCAAAATGTAGGCTACAATGCAAAAGGGAATCAGAAATTCTGAATAGAAGTCATTCGAGTCATCAAATAGCAGAAATATGAAAGCAAACGGTCCATCTTATTATAGTCTTTGCTTAAATTTATTGCTTTTATTTATATAAAAAAAAACATATTATATAACAAACATTTGCTGATAAGATAAAAATATCTTAGATTAATAAATAAATAATTTATTGCATATAAAATTATTTAAAATATGAATAAAGGTTTCTGGAAACATTGTACTACATTTAAATATATTTTAAAAAAAGAAACTACAATATTTTCATAAAACAATTATTTTCACCTCTCGGAGATTTATTATGTCCTGAACCTGATCGAGCTAATTTAACTTCATCCTCTGTTAAATTATCTTGACTTCCCACATTTGAATCTGGTGGACTTTCTATTGATAACTACAAACAAGAGAGATATAAAATATACTTGAGTTTTCACATTCCTTTAGTTTTTTTATCATCTAGCTGGCATGCAATATATTATTTGTTCTAAATCTTCAAAGTAGTTAGAAAATAGGTCTTAAAAACCATTTAATTAAATGTATCTGCCTCTGCAAGCTAAAAGAGGAGCAGGCTACTTTTCGGTTGTAAGAGTTTATTCATAAAGAAAAAAAGAGACAAACAATTAATAAGTAATAATAATAATGGTTATTTATATAGCGCTTCTATCCAGGCTAATTTAGCATGTGCAGTGCGATCTAGAAGATTATTATGTCCACTAGAACGTAAGTCAGTATTTTTGACTAAAGCATTGATCAAAATAACATTTCTGAATGCAATGCTCACTGCTCAGGCATTACAGGAAATTAAAGAAAATTTACGGAAATAAACTATTTTCATTATTTATGTAAGATAGAAAACTAAATTCATGCCTTTAAAATTAGGCTTTAAAAAAATATGTTTGATGGAACCATTACAATTGTTTGAATGTACTGTACTATTCAAATCAATTAGTTGAGTACATGATTTCGTTAATTTTTTTTTTTCAATGTTAATATTTCATGTTTTTTTTTTAAGATTATTTTTTATAATGTGGTTTACTAATGCTTATCTAATCCTTACTTGGATCAAAGGAAGTCTGTGATAGTCTGGATTTAATACATCAGGCACCTGACCATCCATACCTTTGTAATAATCTTTTAACATGCGAGCAGTGTCTTGCAGCCTGTCGACTTCTGCCTGAAAAGATTAAAACCAATCCCCCACAAAATATAACACGTAATTTGGTTTAAATATAAAAACAACATGATTATCATTACACCTACATTTTTTATTGGTTTGTGGAATAAAACTGGTATTTAAACATTAGGCATAGAAAGTAAAAAGAGTCAGTCTGTGATTTAAGTTGTCAGCACTGTACTCTGATGAACCAAAACCCAAAACTCCCTGTGTTTTTTTTAACCATAATATCTTAAAAGAAAAAAAATGCCATATTTACAAAACAATAAAATAATTTCACAATGTTTCCCATTTACCTGCATCAATGTCAGATAATGATTGCTAATTAAGCCGAGCCTGTCATCCAGCCACCCGTCATGCATGATGGTGTCTCTCTCTTTCTCGGCCAGCTCTTTGCGCTCGTCACATATATTCCACAGCCTCTCCCTGAGGTTGTCCACCTGCTGGTGCATCTCGGCCTTGACCTCTTCATCATCTCGCATATCATCTGGAATGCTGTTGTAAGCCTGGACAAAAGAATAAAGTAGACATCACCCCATCAATAGTTATATCCCTTGCAGAGTGTAAACTTTAATTCACAATATGTTAGAACTAAATTAATAAATAAATAACAGGTCATATTTGGAAAATAAAAATAATTTAGACCCATTTCATAAGTTGAGCAGCACTTAAAATAAATGTGAAATATATAGTATTTTAGCACAAACCTTCTGCCATTGATCGACATATTCTTGCTTACAATCTGGTCGGTTTAGGAACTGGACAAAGTCCTTTCTGAAAAATGTTAATTAATTATAATTCAATAAATTACATTTTAATGATTTTAATGGGGATTAAACAAAGTTAGTAATTTCTTTATAAGAAAACAATAGAATGCATCAAATCATATCTAACCTAATTTGATAAAAATATCTAAAAATATTTTCTCTTTCATTTCGGGAAGCATGAAATACAGTTTTGCAATTGTTGATATAAGCTTTCTCCGTTTCTTCCCAATGCATTGCCAGGACAGTTGCCAACTCCTGTAAAAATTAATGCATTAAATATCTATGAATATGCCATCCTTCAAACAAAAAAGCATTTAAAATATGCACATCCGTAGATAATTTTCTATTTCAAGTTTTTTTTTTTTATGTTACGTATTTATTATATGATGTAAAACTTTTTTTTTCTTTTCACCATATCCAAATCCTGGTCCACAAATGTCCATTCCGGGTCACTGGGTTTAATTGGTGGGGGTCCTGGTGGAATTTCAGGTTCAGGTTCTGGTGTAACAGCCTTTTTAGGAGAAGACCCTATGACCAAAACATAACATATTTTCTTTTAAAGATAGAAACATCTTACAAATTTTTTTTTTCTGATACATAAATTCTAAACAAATAAACTTGGACAAATATAATAATAAAACATTAGAAATGGACAGCATTATAATGATGTCGTAAAACAGTTTCTCATATTTTATTGCTTATAACAGATTTCTGAAAATTTAAATCTTCATTTGAATAATATTATAGCAGCTGTTTATTTATTTATCTTTTAAAACCAAAATATGAAAGTTTAACAAAAATGTTCACATTTTTTTAACTCATGAACTTAAAAACTCACCTTTAGCAAAGGCTCACTTAAAAAATATAATGATTGTTAAGCATTTAGGAATACACAAAATAAAAGCTGATATTTTATTCATTAAATGCAAAGCTTTAAAATCATATCATTCTAGCAACACAAGTTTTATTAATTAAAATCACTAATGAAATGGAATAGCTTTTAATTGATAAAAGTAAAATCAATAAATTTTCAAAAAAAAAATAAAAAGAATGGCAACAATAAAAATGGGTTCTAAATAGCACTTAAACTTACTTAAGAATTAGTAAAACCTTAATTAACCAACCTTGCTATTTAGTATGAAGAAATTACATTCATGTTAAGAATTACAATTAAAATGTTCACAGGCATAAATGCTAATTTTCAAAAAGGTTAAAAATATTCAATCTTATTTTTTTAATACTATATTTTTGAATTTTTTGTTCCTCACCTCTACTACCAGTTCCTTTAGCACTTTTTTTGCTTCTTGGAGACTTCAATTTTTTATCTTTTTCCCTAGAAGAGCTTCTTGATTTTGCTGAACCTTTTTGACATTAATTATCATTCTAAAGTTTGAGTCTTAGTTTATCAATACCACAGTAAGCATTGTAAGCTTACACTATTTTTTTTAATGCAAACAAATATCTAAAATCATGATGCTCACATATGATTGTCATTGTTCAAGGCAATACAGTAGCCCTTAATTCCTTAGTTTTTAAATAATACAGATTTAAAATGCCTAATATATTTCAATGTCTACATTTAATGATAAAAAGTAAATGTATGAGTTTTTTGTATTTTCAAATATATTCTTGTAGTAAAAGTAAAGCATCATGATTGTAGAAAAGTGCTGAAGACAAAATGTAAAGAATACCGCAGTAGAAATAGTAAATGCATAAAAAAAAAATACTTAATACAACTAAACAACAAATAATAAAGAAAAGGAAAAGAAAACAAGATGGGAATGAAACCTTTGTGTAGATAATTGTTTGGAAGATTGAGTTCAAGAACTACATTAAATTCTACATCCACCATTTTGTCTTTGGGTTCAACATTTTCTTTAGGCTCAACAATTTCATTTCCTCCATGTTGGTCTTTGGCAGACCCAGATTTTTCAGACCCAATAGACTTTGTTCCACTTTGCTCATCTACATTGGTTAAATCATACCATTATTTTTCCTTTTTTTTTACTTATTCTTCAATAGAACATTAAATTTAAGTTTTATCTTCAAAAGCCATAAGCTAAATAAAAAAAAATGCTTTTGCTGCTAGCTCATATTTCAATTATCAGAACAAAAAAAAGTTTTTTTGGGTTTAGCTTTACGTACGGTGTATATATATATGACATTATTAAATCCCAATTTGTAATGTATAAACCAGTAGTCAGTCCAAGCAAAATTAACTTTCTAACAAGTGACCTGTTGTTAGCTTTTATTTATCTCCAATTGCACATGCTATTATTGCCATGTACAGTATTAGGTTACCCTACACATATGTAAATGCTAGGCCCATGATTATAATCAAATTTACTGCAGTCATAATGTATTCAAAATATTTAAGCTTGATAAATTTCCACAGTATCCGTATAGTAAAATGAAATTTCTAATTCTAATTAGCTTATCTAAATCTTCTAACAATCACAATTGCTATGCAAAAAGAAAACTTTGAGAAGAAACAGAATTCTTTATGTTCAACTACCAAATACGAAAGCACAAGCTACTAATTTATGACACAAAGCTAAACCGGATACAGGTATAACATTTAGAGAACATCTTAGCAGGAGCAATCCATAATCAATATTAGCATTTTACAGTCCAATAATAAATATATTGATTTAGCCTAGACTGTAGCTTACTCACCAGGACGACTGCTGCCGGTAACAGGAGAAGGCTTGGGCGCCTGTGCACCAGCTGTAGGTCCTCCAGGGGCGGGCTCTTCAATTGGCAGTTCCAGTAGGGCTGGAGCACCTGGTGCCTTTTTATTATATACAAACAAGTTAAATGAAAATGTGCTTCCTTAAAATTAAATGTTTCTAAAACAAATTTTTTTGGTTAGTTTTTTTATATAAAAATCTACCCTTGTGAGAATATTCATAAATAGTTTTAAAATTCTTTACCGAGCATCGTTCAAAATTTTGTTGCATACTAGAAAAAAATATTTTAAGACACCATACAAACTTGAACAACTTTTTGTTTATCAATTAATTACCTCTTTAGTTTCTGATTTGATTTCTTCTTCTTGCAATGATTCAAAACCTTTATTTTGAATCTACAACAGATAATTTTTTAAGCTATATTTTTTACAATAAAATATATGATTTATTCTCAAATAAACTAAGAAAGATTCTTAAAAAATAAAAAAAACACAACCAGAAATCCTTTTTTTTAAATATGCAGATAGATTCTTTTTTTTAAAGTAGCATAAATGTTATAATTGTAAGTATCCATAAGTATCCCATCCCATAGAATTTACCTTACAGAGAATATCTTCTATAATATTTTCTGTTTCTAAATACAGCGGTTCCTTTTCCAAGCTAGCATCCACTGTTCTCAGAGTTCCATATTTTTTAAACCATTTCTCTAGTTTTGGCCATTGGTCAAGAAAACCTGTTATTCTGAAATATTTCAACAATCAACAGTAAATAGAAAAATCATTCAAGCACAATTATAAAAGTACCAGTATTGCAATAATAGACCACATTGACTATAATATAAAGTATAATGATAACCGTAAGAATTTTGTACAATAGCTGTAATAATTAAGTAGGTGCAATTTATGAAACTCTTTTCCTTTGTTCATTTTTTCTAAACACTTTATATATTCACATTTGTGCACGGTATAACATAATTTGGAAAAATATTTGCAAAATGTTTCCTTAAATAGTATTCTAGCAGATATTACTTGAAATGTGAATAGAACTAAAACCTTGTTTGGATTTGTTCCTTGTCATATCCAGGGTCTGAAACTGGCACAACTTTTTCTACTTTACCGATTCCTGTTGCACTGCCATCTGGTGGTGGACTGTATTCTTCATGATACACTTTGCCAGCAAGAATTTGTGCTGGAAATGTAAGAAAATTTTATTTTCTGTTTGTTTTCTTTTCTAGTTACTAAATCTATCACAATCACACATGTAATGGATCACCATATCTAAGAGTAATTTAATTCAGTTGGACAATTACCGTATATAAATTTTTTTTCTTATAGGTTGACTCAAAAATTTGTAACAGTCATGTTTTTTTTTACTTTTTTTTTCCAGATAGACTTTCCCGGCGTCGATGTATGAAATCAGTTTTTCTCATTAGTTTCGTATTCTATTCTTTTTATAATATTTAAAAAAAATCTAATCTAGAATGATTTCCTTTTGAATAATATCCAGATTTGTATGTTTACAGCGTGTTTTTATTGAGAGAAATTTCATCCAAGGGGTTTATTTCATTGTGTGTGTGTGTAATAGTGATAATGAATAATGAGATCAGGCTTCATATTTTGTGAATTTTTTTAAGTAGCCTACAGGTAATAATATTACCTTACTATATGTTTGCCACATTAAAATTTTTTTTTTTTTTAAATTCATTTTGGAATACAGTTTTTTTTAGTTCATAGGTGGAAATGACTACTACTTAAATCTGATATTTAGGAACCAACACTAATAACTATATTGAGCTCACCTTTTCTGCCTGAAGCTCTCTTCATACACAGCTCGTCTCTGATGTCAAACAAGATGACCACATCTATACCACTAGGGGGCTGAGCTGGTGGGGGTGCAGGTCGGGGGTCAGGGACCAAACCAGATCTAGATTTTTCCTTCAGCTCACTGCCTTCCTGCTTGAGGCTCCTGTCACACCCACTTAGTGCCTTCTCCAGAAGCTTGGCTTGGGTATAATTATGAGGATAGCCATCAAGTATCCATCCTGTTCCTTCTGGAAGTTTCCTGATTTTAAAAAACAACAACATACATCTTTGACAAAAATATGAAACATACAAAAAGATCTTCTCCATTAACCTAATTTTAAAAACCTTTAAATTCCAGATTAAAAAAAAAAAGACAAACCTAATAGCCTCAATAATGATGTCTACAACAATTTGATCCTCAACTGGACGACCCTTTCTCAGACAGCTGAAAGCTTTTTCTCCAAGTTTAGCTCTTGCAGTAAGCTGACAAAAAATATTTGGAGGAAAAGTTATTTGAACAATTATTCTAAAAACCCCTAACAAAACTTTATTTGAGCAACACTTCTGATAGTCAAACAAAAATAATATAAAACACAAAGCAAGATGTGTTATTTTTTTTAATTTAGCAAGTCTGTAATATGATTATAGTATATTTGTATATACTGTATAGTAGCCGATAAATATATAGTATATACTAGTATATAGAAAATAGTGTGTAAATATATAAGGAGATGTTATCCTTCTTACCTCTGGTATTACTGGAACTGGTTCCACCAGCTCTTGTTTCTCTGGTTTTAGATGCTCTTGAACATCTTCAGACTTGGAGACAGCAGTACTCTCTTCAGAATTCTTTTTCAGATCTGATTCTGCCACACTCTCTGCAATCATCTCCTCTTTACTTGATACTTTATCTAAAATTTGTGCAACGAGTTTTGAAATGAATACTTTTGTAAAGGAACAGAAAAAGAAAGAACAGAAAATGATCTCTTTCAGACCATAAAGGGGCAATTCAAACAGGATGCACAAGTATATGTGGCCAGCAGGTGGCGAGGAATGGGCATGAAGTAAAAACACTGCTTGGATGACATCTGTTGATGACTCTTTGCGGAAATGTCTGCTGCTGGATGCTGATTACTTGATTGGCTTGAAAATGTGTGTAAAGGATAGGGCTGTTTCTGGGATGGAAAGAAAAGCCACGGACAAACCAGTACTTATGGTGAGTTTGTACTAACTGGATTCGAATGATGATCTGTGGCCACTTATCTTACATAAGCTTACAGATGTTCCTTGTATACGTCCTTTGTCCAAAACTGCTGCAGGGTGGCAGGGATTGGACGGTGGCAGGGATTGGACGGTGGCAGGGCTAAAATCCAGGTCTTCATGTTGATGTTGCACTAACCGCAGGACCTACTGGCCTCTTAGATTAGCCTGCATACTAAGGGATTGTGTGGTCTGCATAATGCTCATCCACCTTTAATTTTCCCCAACTAATTAACAACAAAAGGGAAACAAAATATTTTTTTCAGTGAAATGTTTGTTCTTGGTGGTAATTTTTAATCCCTTAGTGCTTAAATTTATTTCTTGTTATATACTCAATTAAATATCTTGGAAATACCAGTTTTAATTTCAACCACTGGATATCATGATCTATACATCATATTGGAAAATCATAAGTGAACATTTGTGATATATATGTACGTATATACCAGCTTGGCTGCATTCAAGAATGAAGTTGGTTTTAGCTAACAATGTCTTTAGCCTTAAAAGTTTATCCACCAGAGTCTTTATAATTGTTTCCAGATATTTTATTTATGAAAAAATAATAATAATAAGGACCTCCACAAAGGTATATTTCCTATTTCCTATTCAAAACAAGTTTAGGGTCTATATATGAGTTTTAAAAAAATTGCTTTTAAAAATATTGAAGACATGAATGTATTTATACCCTCTAACTGGTCAGTTTGCTCAGGTTCAGAAGCAGACTTGAGAACTAGTACCACACTGGATTCATCCCCTTCAGGAAGAGTTTGAGTTGTCTGTGTTAGTAAACGAAATTTGTTAAAATATTTTTGTCCTCTTCAGCTCTCATTCTCAAAAAATTATACTGGTTTTAAATTGGCCAAACATAGGACAAAATTTAAGTTTTGACAAAATCCATTAATTGTGCCAACAAGCTGGGCTCACTGCCCGTAGAACACTTTTTAAAATGATTAATAATGTTAATGTTTTTTAAAGCAAAAAAAATAAACTCATTGGCTAAGATTTAAAAAAAAAATTGTTTAAAAAAAAAAGGAAGACAGTTCAAGGTGAAATGAAGTTTCAGGTTTGAATTAAAATGTGCACTACTCATACAAAACCTGCTCAGCTGTTTCCACTTCTCCATTTTTAAAAGCATCTACAGCCTCTTGGATAAGTTCTTCAGGTACTATGACTTGAATTCTGTGCTCTTAAAACATAAACAGATAGGGCCTACATGTAGTTAATATTTATTATTGTATTGAAAAAATGTTTGTTAACTGAATTTAATGAAAAATTTTTTGTTTAAATATCTTAAGATATTTTTGGATACCAAAATTTTTTAATCAAACGATTAATTCAAATAAACATTCGCTGTGTATTGGTGTTTGTACATTTTTAGTAATGAGTAAATTTAAATAGATCAATTATTCAGAGACTGATTAAGGAAAATTAACTCTTCAGACACCACATTATTTGACCAATGAATATCTTGTGTCCCCGGCATTTTCCCCCACAATTGACAGCAATTAGGCCAGAGTTCCACACAGTAATTGGACAAATTTCCAGATTTAAAAAGCAAAAATAGACAAATTATTGAGTTTTCCTCTATCAAATGAACTTTCTGCCCAACAGTGCACCTGAGATTGCAATGTAAATCAATCTGCGTGCTTCCAGGGATAAAATTGGCTTGTGGAAACATGCCTGGAACTGGGAGGGTTAAAATATTTATCACATCTATAAAAAGACTATTTAAAAAAAACTAACCTTCAGCAAGTCTCTTTAAGCAAGTTGATTTACCACTGAAAAGTTTTCCCAAAGCACAGGCACGAATAGGGCATGGTGGGAATTCTGGAGCAACTGGGGGTGGCTGATATGTAAATAAAACATAACATTTTTTATAGTGGATAGTAGGCCTACACCATAGGTTGTAGTTCTAATCAAAGTATCCTTTATAAAAAAACTTTCAAAGCTTTTTTTTATAGCATAATTTTTGGTCTACAGTTAGTTGTAGCATTAATATTGTTGATAATAAAGTATAATATGAGAAATCTTAATATAAATTATATTATGACATTTTTGTTCAAAATACCTCTGGTAAAACAATAAAGAAAGCATTACAATCATTGGCTTATTTTAACAGATACACAATTATTTGTCAAAGCAATAAACAATTTTTACTATGTAATCATTTAAGTACATTAAAAAAAAGTGGTTTTCAAAACATCTATAAATTTAATTAGGTATAAAAGAAAGTTGGATTGGCTCTAAAAATTAGCTTTGCTACATGTGGGATTATTTATAATAATTATTGCAAGTACTGAGCTAACAACTTACAACTTTTTGTAAAAAAAAACTTTACTGGGAAACAATAATATCTTAACTAGTAAACATGTAAGATATTATTGCATTTACAGACCGGTAAAATACAGTGAAAATTACATTTGAATGATAGTAATTATGAAATATATGTCTCTAAAAAGTTTTTCCATATCCGCTGCTTGGCATCTCCTGGAAGGCCAGCAAACCAACAATGATCAGGTCTTAAAACAGGCAAAACTACCCAGCATGGTCATCTCAGATGTTCATATGTCTAGGCCATGTATATAGGATGTCGGATGAGAGAATACCAAAGAAGTTGTTCTACGCAGAACTTGCAAGTCATCTACATCTCATATTTAAAGTGGTTAATAAAAAAAACCTGATCTCAAGGCTGTACAGATGTGGACATAGGAAAATGTAAAGTCCTAGTTCATGACAGAAGTAGTTGGAAGAGTGCATGACACACTGGCCTGAATGCTGGAGAGGAGAAGCTAAGACTCATTTCGAACAGAAAAAAGCAGCTAAGCAACAAATGTGCAAAGTTTGTCCCAGTAAAGCTCTGGATGTCCTGTACTCACATGCCAGAGGTGCAACAAATTTGTCTTTCATGAATTGGACTCCAGAGTCACAACAAACACTGTAAAGCTGGTGAAAACCCATTACAGGGGTGCGGAGAAACCTAATTGTCTTTCAAGCTGATGACTAATGATCATTGCATCTACAGCTTATAGTAATTATGTACAGCAGAAGTTAATAAAATGCAGATATTTGTTTATCTGACTTAACTAAATATTCATACAAAAAAAAACGTTCTTAAGTGCTGTATATTTATGTAATCTTTATATGCTTATATGCAACTTACTGTAGGTGGATGAACCATTTTGTACAGTCTGTGAATGATATGACCAACAACTGGGTTATCTGGTGGTTCCTTGATGTCACTGTCTTTAGGAGGATGCCATTCTCCTGTCATAGTCTGCATTGTGAACACATTTTAATATCAGTTTTTAACTCATATTTAACTATATTCTATCTATATGCATTTCTGCTTAAGGATTTTTTTTTTCAATAAGTGAGATAACAAAAAAAGTATACCTTATACTCCATGAAATCTCCTTCATTTAAAAGTTTCTGCCTCTCCTCTTCTAAAATCTGTTCAGGTGTAAGCTCAATGGCCTTCAATTCCTCTTCTTCAAACAGTGGCTGCCCATTGGTGAACAGCAGTTTCCATTCTCTCATCAACTTTTCTGGAAGGCGCCTGGAAGAGTGGTTATTTAAAAAAATCAACTAGGATTTTTTAATTAGAATGAATGAGAATCAAACAAGTCGATTTATTTAAAGTTCAATTATTTCAACTTTGTATAAACGATTAGTCCAGGAAGCAAATTTAAAATAGAAGAATGTAAAGAGGCTGCATGCCAATAAATAACAACACCTGCCACCTAAGTAAACAGATCACTATCCCAGTATCTAACCCGAGTGTAGTTAATTGACATTTTTTAAAACCTCAACTATACCAGCATGCCTTAAGTTATAAGCATTTGAAACACATTGAAGTATTTTTTTTAATAGTTAAAAAAAAGAAAAAACAAAATAAGCAATGCTATATATAGTATATACTCTCTGATTATATTAACCCTTAAAGCATGTTTTTAATATAAATATTAGCTGACTTTGCATATTTTTAGCATTTCTTTATTTATTTATGACGTCGATGTGACATCCATGGTATTTAAGGAGTTAAAAGCCAAAATAAATGAGAAAAAAGGTGAGAGAAAGTTTTTAACTCCTTGAATCTAGTCCAACCATACCTGTCAGTAAGGTCCCTGTATTCAGAAACTTTATAAGCCAAATCTACAATATCGTTGGCAATTTTTTCACAGATATTATAATGTCGGGTGTAGCGCTCTTCTGCTCTCTGTGCAGCTATCAGGTTGTGGAGCTTCTGCTCAGCTTTGATATCTTCTTGATATTCAAGTTTGTGCAACGCCGCTAACTCCTGTGAAATTTTAAAAAAAGTTTTCATTTATTTATCACCATTAAAATAAAAAAACTAATGATTCCAACTTATGACCAAAAAGCGGTCACGTAAATTTTTTATATCAATAAAATAAAACACTCATCATAAAATTAGAAAATGTCATTTACTTACGGCTTCTCTGTCAAGTGCTTCCTCAAAATCCTTTTGTCTTCTCCCTTGATACTGTGCTTCTCTGAAAAGGCGATTCTGCCTAATAACTTCTTTCTCATGACGAGCCTATTCATGATAAAGAAAGGCCAATGTTATCTGATAAGTTTCAGGCATTCCTACAATGCAGAAGATTATTGCATACTACACTTATCTATAGTAAAGTCAAAGGTGAATAAGACATTTTTCATTTTATCATCATCAAATTAATTGTATCTCATTTAAAAGAAAAGAAAAGGAAAGAAATACAAATCTGGGGCCTGGGAGTTGTGCCAGTCACACTATCTAGACTTCACCAGACTTAGAGAAATTTCTTACAGAACTTTACAAGTGGTGAGACAAGTGAAACTAGATATTTTTTTTGGTCCATGGGCTATCTTTGACTACAATAAATGTCGCATAGTGGACATCAAAGTTAATATCGCCCACCACCAAGCAAGAAAAACAAGCTCACATCTAGTGCATTTGTTCAGGAGTTTCAAGATCTCCTTGACCATTACATTACAACCAAGGACCTTTTTGTTATTGGCAATTTCAATCTCCATTATGACAGTGTAAATGAGACATATGCTAAGAAATTGAAAAGGGCACTTAAAGATCGAAACTTCGTACAACTTGTCAATGTCCCAATGCATGTCAGGGGTCATACCCTTGACTGGCTCGTCACAAACTCTCCTGAGCTAATAGTTATCTCAGTGTGGAGGATAGAGATTTGTCGGACCACTTTCTAGTTTCTCTCAATTTGAGACTATTGAAACCCAGAAAACCAAAGAGGACCGTCACATCCTGCAAATTAACAGACCTTAATGTGGACATATTTTGATTCAGATGCAGTCGCCATGTTATTGCAGCCTAGCCCCACAGACTTGTATACACACTATACCACCAGTCTTAGAAATGTATTGGACAGCCATGCCCCTCTCATCACTCGATCAGTCTCAGATCACCCATCTGCCCCGTGGATGTCGGATAACATCAAAGCTGCTAAACGTATACGACGTCGTGCGAGAGAATGTATAAAAAGACAGGACTTACAGTTCACCGACAGGTTTATGTACACGAAAAAAAACAAGGTAAACCGAATGATGAGAGATGCTAAGACTCATTATCTTTGTGTGAAAATCAAAAGAGCTGATTCCTCCAGGGAATTGTTCAGAGTAACTGCTGAGATGCTGGGTGGTGCAGGCAACCCAGTACTGCCATCTTCCATTTCTCCCGTTGAGCTCCCTGACTCTTTCAATAAATTCTTTATTGATAGGATCGAAAAGATTCGACAGGACATGTCGTACCAAAGTTCACAGCTATACAACGATCAAATTTTTCAGGGTTCCTCTTTTTGTGAGTTTAGTTGCGTGTCTGAGGCTTATATTAAGAGCCTTATTATGAAGATGCCAAAAACGTCATGTGATCTTGATCCTATTCCCTGCTCTATACTAATCGATTGCCTCGATGAACTTGCTCCTGTTATCACAGAAATAATTAATACCTCATTGACTACCGGCATAGTACCACAGTCTTTCAAGCATGCGCTTGTCAAGCCCCTTTTAAAAAAGTCCAATCTGGATGCCGAGTGCCTAAAGAATTACCGGCCAGTTTCCAACTTACCATTCCTATCAAAGGTCCTGGAGCGTATCGTGTTGGCACAGTTGTTGACTCACTTAAGGCATCATGGCCTCTTGGAACTGTCCCAGTCAGCTTACAAGAAGTGTCACAGCACTGAGACGGCACTTGTCAGGGTAATTAACAACCTTCTTTGCGCGTCTGATTCCGATCAGGTGTCAATCTTAGCGATGCTCGATTTGTTGGCTGCATTTGATACGCTTGACCATGAGATTCTTATTGATAGATTGTCTACTACTTTTGGTTGCTCGGGATGTGTTGGCAGCTGGTTTAAATCCTACCTAACTAAACGCACACAAAGTGTCATCATTGGTGGATCTACCTCAACATACTCGACTCTGCAATATGGAGTACCACAGGGATCAGTTCTGGGCCCAGTACTGTTTTTATTGTACACTTATCCACTTGGCGATGTCATCAGGCCTTTTAACATTTCATACCACTTCTACGCTGATGATTCGCAGTTGCATGATTCTGCTGTTCCCGCTGAAGTCTCTCGTATAGCAGCCAACCTCAGTCTTGCTATTGCTAATGTCTGCTCCTGGATGATGGAAAACAGACTTAAGATAAATGAAGACAAAACGGAGGCAATTCTAATCGGAACTCTGAGTAAAATCGCCAAAGTTGAGGACTTGGAATCATTGGTGGTCTTAAACTGCCATATCCCCTTTGCAGACAACGTAAGAAACCTGGGTGTCATCCTCGATCCACAGTTGTCTTTCGATGCCCACATTGGAAATCTATGCAGAGCCCTTTATCTACAGCTGCGTAGACTTGGTCAGACACGGCCCTATCTGTCACTTGAGTCAGCAAAGAAACTTGCGGCTGCCTTTATACTGTCACGCCTCGACTACTGCAATGCTCTGCTTATCGGGCTACCTGAAGATAAGATCTCCAAATTACAGCGAATACAAAACAGTGCCGCTCGCCTAGTCATGCGTAAGTCAAGGCGAGATTCTGTGACAGTTCTCCTGCGTCAGCTCCATTGGCTCCCCGTGAAAGCCAGAATCGAGTATAAAGTGGCGCTATTTTGCCATCAGTGCATTTTTAATAACGAGTTTCCGTCCTATCTCAAGGAACTAATAACACCATATGTCCCTCAAAGAACACTTTGTTCTGCCAACTCATCGCTTCTGGAAGACGCCGTTTCTCTCTGATGACCGTTGGCTTTAGAGCCTTCTCAGTATCCGGTCCGAAGGTGTGGAATCTTCTTCCCATTCAACTCAAGCAAACAAGCTCCATTGATTCCTTCAAGAAGAACTTAAAAACTCATTATTTCAATATTTATCTCAGTTAACATGCTTTAGAGCCCCACTGTCTTACTTATATGTTAGGTTGGTTATTTTGTTTTAGTTGTTTGATTTGTTCTATGTTTGTAATGTTTTGAATCATCATTTAGTTGTTTTTCTTATCTCTTGGCCTATAGATTGTACCTGTGTTCTTTAATTGTTATGTTAAATGCGCTCTGAGCTTACAGTATGTTTGTTGGCAGGCTATACAAATGTCATCATTATTATTATTATTATTATTATTATAGTTAGCTAAACAATTGGGACAATGTGGACTTTATTCCAAATGTCTTAGGTTTGAATCCAGATTTTAAAAAAGACTTTTTTTCAGGATCTAAGTCTACACATCTATGATGTTGTTCAGGATCTAAGTCTACACATCTATGAGTGCCTGACACTAGTTAGGGAAATGCTTAGCCCATTTTCAATTTTCCTCATTTCCTATGGATTTTCTTTTTACTAACATCTATTGTATATGGAATTTAATAGAAATAAAAGGTTTGTAGGATTATCTATTTATTAAATTTGGTTTTATAACTATATATCTTGATAAATGAAAAATATAAGGCACACAACTCAGCCCCACATGACCATTTAACAGTCAGGCCACAAAATAACTGTTGGCAGTAAGGCATGAAATAAGACTTACAGTGTCAAAGGCATTCAAAGGCCACTAATATTTTCAAATATTAAAAATAATAACTAGCCCATATAGACAATGTTAGCATAGTTTAAACAGGGCCACAGATAAAATCCCAATTTTTGTAAGCAATGATACAATTGATAAAATTCAAAATTTCTCTACAAATTACTTGCAACAACTGTACTGCTATCCTCCGCTCCTGCTGGGATTGACGCATTAATCTATTCACCATCATTTTCTCTCTTCTTGCTTCCTGAAAACAGAAAAAAACTAAACTTTTTATTCTTTTAAAACAAACAACAACAACAAACAACAAACAAGAAACAACAAACAATCATAAACTTATAAAAACAGACAAGAAATCTACAAAAAACTTAGATTGGAAAACTTATTTTTTATTTTTGATCATGGCAATTGTAAAAGTAAAGTAGTGAGTTAAAGAACATATGAAGATGGACAATGGAATGTATATGAAACAAAAGAGGCACAAGCAAAGTCCAGATCGCCATAAATGCCATACACTCAAAATTCACTCAATTATCAGACATTGTTTGTTTTATGTACTATTAAAGTTTGGGAAAATTAATGTATCACCTCTTGCTCTTCATGCGCAGCTAGCTGATCTCTTAAAACTTTTCTTCTTCTCTTTTCCCTCTCTTCTCTTGCTGTCCCATCTTCTTGCAAGCGCTTTCGGATCTTGCCGATGTATTCATCATTTGGAGCTGCTTTGAGAAGATGGAGTGCTTCTGTTTGCTGGTCGTCTTGGGTTAAAATATATTTCACATCAATTTCATCTCTTGGTGATCTAGATAAGTTGAACGTTTCATGATATTTAAAATAAGTGTCAAGTTTAAGGATGATAAGTATAAGTAGCCCTTTCAGATCAAGTTAATCTATAGGGCATGTTAAGCAGCATTCACAAATTTCTGTGGCCATGGCATATAAGGGAATGTGCGGCCAGCATAATGCCAAGCCGTCTTACTTATCCCCAACTACTGTTAGGTACCTGTCAGAGCTGGGTAGACTCAGGGAAACCTTCAAGACCAAGAAATAAATCCTAGCCTTCACTGAGTTCAAACCCAAAAACTTCAATACAACATGCTGCCACCAGGCCACAAAATCCCATTTAAGGATGGTTAGATAAACTGAAAGTTTTAAAATAATTTTACTTTGACAGGAATAATTACAAATTAAGAATATATTTGCAACTGAAAGATGATGATTTTATCCTTAAAGCATCAATAAGATTTAAAAAGACTTCCTTTTAGACAATAATGCATAGTTCATAAATCATTGTGGTAATCAAATTTGTAAAGCTGTTATAAATGTTACTGGATGAAAAGTTCTTTACTCATTGTCATATGATGGGATCAATTTCATCTTCTCCTCAAATTGGTGAATAGCTTGAATTGTTTCTTCAGCTTCTCTCTTTTTCCTCAATTCCTTGCGAGTCTCTAGAGCCTTCAAGGCGCGTTGTGGAGGTTTAGGAATATACACTGTAGCAGCACTGACAAAGTAAACAAAATACAGTAAAAAAAAAAGTTTATCTAATCCTAATATTTAATACAAAGTGTAGTTTATTTTTAGAGCTAGAGCACAATATACTTGGTACTGCAGTTAGTACACCAGACTTTCTACATGAAGATCTGGGTTCTATCCCTGCCACCAACTGATCCCTGCCACCCTGCAGAAGTTTTGGGCCTAGTATGTAAGTATCTTCTATCTAGAAAAATCCCCTGCAAATTCATAAATTGTTTATTTTTTAACCTGTTTTCTTTATATTAAATAAAACATGACTGTAGCATTTTCTGGATTATATTAATTAAAATGCATGTCTTCTTTTAAAAAAAAAAAATTGTGAGGATTTAAAGTATGTATCTCTATTTCACTGCATTTTAAAGTTTGCAGATATACAAATCTAAGACAGGACTTTAATAGAACTGCTTGTTATAAGAATCCACACATGACATACTGCAATTTCTTTCTTTGACTAATCTTCTGTTTAATCCTTTTTAAGTTGATTTTCAAATATATTTATTTTTAATCTTTTGGAAAAAATATTTTAAAAAGTGTTATATTTCAACTAACTTAATTTTAGCCACCAGTTCACTTTGTTTCTCTCTCAGCTTTCTGTTTCTGTTCAGCAAAGCTTCACGCTCTCTTTGCCTTTGCTGGTACATTCTTTCAACCTCTTCAAATTTTTCCCTAAATGCAGTCTGCTCCATTTTTACTTGACTTTCCTTAAAGCGTACAATCAGGGCTTGTAGGTCAAGGTCGGTCTGGCGAGGTGTTGCTTGCTTCAGCCTCTGTCAATAAGCAGATTAGAAGAAGATTTATTTGACAAAGCAATTAATCATTTCCATCAACCTTAAAAAAAAAAAGAACACATTAATAGAGCAAAAAAAATTAATTATTTCTTCATAAATAATAAAGTTTGTAAATATTTTAAATAGCAATACACAAATATTGTTTAGTTCTAACCTTTTTAGAGATTTATTAACTTTTGCTCAATAAGTTTAAACTGATTTCTAAATGACAACAAGCTTTTATTTATATGTAACAGCTATTTATTTACTTGATACTTGATAAGATATAGTGAACTATAATTAAAAAAAACATTTTATGTTCAGCTTTTGCACTGTCACTTTACCTAAAATCAAGATAAAATATTTCAATTTCAAAAACATTCTAGATATAAGCTTTGATTTTTATTTAGTTGTTTTTCTTATCTCTTGGCCTATAGATTGTATCTGTGTTCTTTAATTGTTATGTTAAATGCGCTCTGAGCTTACAGTATGTTTGTTAGCAGCGCTATACAAATGTCATCATTATTATTATTATTAAAATTACATGATATTCAAATATACAAATAGATTATCCAAAGGACAGTAAAGAGGAATAAATGAACTGAATACACTGATAATGAATACAAAAGATCTGTACAAGTATAGTTGTTGAATATTTGTGATGTTTTTCTTTTCAAACAAAGGAAGTATAAACAATAAAGAAACAGAAATATTACAGCTGAAACATAAACAATTTGAATTTGTATAAAAATGTATATTGCATGTGGATTTTTATTAAAGTAATAGAATGTGTATATTATTTACAATATACATAGCAGAATTTTCAAAAATAAAAAAAAAAAAAAATTTGGAAAAGATTCAGAATTTTGATATTTTTAAAATTAAAATAAATAAATTTTAGGGCTCGATGATCAATGTCTGTTGAAACATGCATCATGCAATTACCTCTTCCTCTGATCTGTTCTATAGCAGCAATAACAAATGATGAAAACAAAGGATAATTATACATTTACATTTCATTAAGTCAAGGAATGCCATTAAATTTAAACATAGAAAAATGTCTTTAAAAAAAATGGCACCATGAGAATAATAAGATATTTTTCTTAGCCATTTTCTTGCTAATCAACCACATGTTTGTAATGCTTCCTAAAAGAAGGAAGATAAATAGTTACACAAAGCCTACTAAAAAGTAAAGTACCCATCGGACCAAATTGATCACAGGGCCGGTGAAGCAGCGTTCACCAGTTTCAGTGGCCAAGGCATACTAGAGGATGTGTGACCAGCACAATGCCCAGTCGCATTTACTTTACCCCAATTAATGTCAGGTATCCATCAGAGCTGGGTAGACTCAGGGACACCCTCGAGTCCTGGGAAAAAATCCTAGCCTTCCCCAGGATTCAAACCCAGGACCTTCTCTACGCCAGTCAAGCGCCAATGTGCCCCTATAAGCTTACTAATAAGTTATGTCCAAATTATCACACATACTATTTTATGTATAATCAAGTTTACTTGATCTTTTAATTGATATTTCTATCCAATGTACAAATTTTGAATCTTAATATTAAATCTTTTTTGCATTGTTTTAGTATATAAAACTGCAGAGTTGTTTAAATCTGCTCAAACTGCATTATTAGTACTAAAGTGCTGATTAAAAAAAATCACTACCTCTTTGTAAATCTTTGTCTCCATAGCATTAAGCTTTGCTGGGGCTTCTGGTCTCATTGTTTCCATGGCAATTCCTGTCAAGTTGGCTTTCTTCTTGTTATTCAGGGCTATATAAAGCTGATAAAGGAGTAGTGTGGATGCCCCATGCTTCTCCGTCATAATATTTCTGGCATCAGTTGTGTCAAAAGGGATTCCCAGCAAATGAAAGACAGGCTCAAGTCTAGTGAAGTTGTTGAGCTTGGCTTCAGATGTTCTAAACATACAAGTTCACTTGAGTCATTAAACATGTAATATATGTACTAGCGTAAAATACTTAAATAACATGCTTTTAGTTTCATTTTTATAATTAATTAATTATTTTATTTAACTAAGCAAAGCCCAACTAATAGTGACAGACATATCTTTAAAGTTATCATGTTTATATTACTTAAAAGCTGCTTATTTATTTACTTATTTAAAGAAAACTGGTCAAAGTCATCTTGTATTTGATATTTGTGTAATACTTCACCAATAAGATAACCAGATGAAAAGTCATGAGCAAATGATGCTTGAGCTGAAATAAAAGAAGAGGTGAAGAGGCATATATGTTAACATGTTAATATGGTGTATCTATTTCAGGTCCAATAAAAGAATTTGAAAAAGTCTCAGACCTACTCGATCTCACTTTTATATGATGTTTAGGCCTACATACTATATGATATAGGCTATGGGCAGGCTATGGCTATAAAATACTTTAAACTGTAACACTTTGTCTTTGTAGGCCTATATAGATATTGCATATTTAATCATTAAGAAACAGACTTTAAAAAAACAATAGATCATCAACTTTATAGGTACGATTATAGTTTATATGGAGTCATATCAAGTCATATATGTCGATATGTAGGCCCTATTAGTATTTGAATACTATTTCACTGTGACTGTGACTCAAATGAGACAAATCATGCCTTTTACTTTATTTTTTTGTTATAAATTATAAAGCCTTTATATAATAAAGTAGCCTAATTGGTCTAATAATTATAGCAATACATAAATCATTTATCATTAGCAGCAATATTTTTTATTTATAATAATATAATTGTTTAGTTTTCTAATTATTTGGAAATTACTAAATTAGAAAAATAGTTTAAAGTTAAAGCTTTAAGTTTAAGTTGAAGCCAAATTACGGCGCATAGGCCTACAAAGCTAAAGTATGAGAAAACACAATGAAAATATGACGCTCACATATTCGAGTCGACAGTTGTAGCTCATCGTTAAGCCATCGACACAAAATCTCAGTCATTTTGAAAGATTTCTTTTATACAAGTACAGTTTATTTTTCAAAAAAACATTTTGGCTACTTTTCTTTTCGTACAGAAGTGTGTGGCGGAAAGTTGCTATGACGACTTAAAAATATGTATTATGTGTCGTAATCACAGCACAATTTTAACAAACTATTTACATGTGCATTAAATTCTTTTTATTTATTGACATCATTGTAGTAAACTATATCTATGTACCATCTTTCAAAAACTTGGGCTAACAATAATAATATTTTCTATTGCTACATAGTATTTTAGCAATTAATTATAAAGAATATGTGATATATTTTACGACAAACGTTCAAATTTTAGAGGGAAGCTACTCTTAGTTCTATAAATTCGTTTGATGGTGTTGCTATGCAACTGCAGTCAGGAACTGGCCTTGTCCGTAATCTTTTATTGCACCAAGCTTTTTTTGGCTTGGCCGTTCTCCATCAGTGCATTTTATTAAAATTATTTAACTGTAAGTATGTATACTAAAAATAAAAGAGAATTTCTTTGAAGATGTCTTTAAGCGCAATCCTACCAAATAAACGTTTTAAAGGAGCACCTTTTGGAACTCAGACTTCAAGGTGAGCTTTAATTTTAACTAACTTTAAAACTTGCGCTCTTCTCACAGTGCCCCTCACACTCACAGTGCTCACATTCACTCAATCCTCTCTTACTATTATAATTATAAGTCTTTTAATTTCAAATCATTTATAATTATAATATAGGCTTCATCGTATGCAGTGTAAATATAGATTACAATGACATTAAACATAACTAGCTGGGCCTGGGCCTATATAAAAAGTCATCTTTTATTATTTATTCTTTAGGCTATATTACTAAATCCTGCACCATAATGTTTGGAGTGTGTATGTTTACTAAGGGTGAATATGATAACACACATTTTTTGCCAATTTTATCCCCTTCCATTTCCCCATTGTCACAAGTTAGCCTATGTCACAAAAGTTAAACTCCCCACCCCCACCAAAAAAAGGTTATTATATTTGAAATAATTATGTTTCAATTCACTTTTATTGTCAAATAAGTATTACAATAGACAATATAATTATTGTATTTAATTAAGTAAAATTTGTTCAAGTCAAAATTTCATTTAAGGGTTCACATATTTTTTAGATGTGACGTCAAATTGTTTATATACCCTTGCCTCCCCTTCAACACATATCATCACAAATGTTTGACCCCCTCCTTCCCCTATCAATAACTAGATACGGGCCTATATCAATATAGAGCCTATTACAAATATTAGTGTAAATGTAAATTAAGGACCTTTATATATATGCTGCTGATAAAAAACTATGTTAAATTAGAGCCCTACTCTAAAGGCTTATATACTGGTATACAGATGTAAAAAAAAGGGCAGACATTTCAATACCAAACTCAAGTGTATTATGAAATAAAAAATGAAAACAAAATACTACCGTAAGTTGCACATAATTAAAGCCACCACATCTTTTCTTGTATTTATCCACAGATTTGATGTTTCTGGTGTTCATCCAAAATCTAAAACTGCAGGAGGTTACACAGAAATTCCATATGACAGAAATTATATTGATGAACTGGTTAGTTAAACAAGAGAGTAATAAGTAATAACAATAAGTAACAAGAAAAACTTTTAAATGTAACAAATTAAAGATTAGGTTGTTTCCCCTTTTTAATAATAATAGTAACCCCTTAAATACAATGGACGTCACATCGACGTCATCATTTCCCTACACTTAAATACAGAGGACTTCACATCAAGGTCATAAATAAATAAAGGAATGGTAAAAATATGCAAAGTCAGCTAATATTTATATTAAAAAGTTGCTGTAGTTAAAGAGTTAAGGATATCAAACAATAATAAAACATTTTTTTTGGATAAATTAGTTACTATTGATGTTTTACAAGTTATCCTTGTTTTTATTTGTGTGTGTCTACAAATAATGTTTGGTGAAAATATATTTAGACCTATTTGTGTGTAGCAATATATAAAAAGAAAAGTGTATTATGTTTGTATACATAGCCTATATTATGTAAAAGTTAAGTATCTATTTTCGATGATGTTGTTCTTTAGGGCTAGGAAAGCAGCATTCACCCATATCTATTGCCATGGCTTAAAAGGGGATAATGTCTTCAGCACTTTGCTTTCCAACTGCCCTTACTTTTGTCCAACATTAGGTGGGTATACTCATAAACATCCTCCGCCCCAGGGAATAAAACTCTTCCTTTTATAACTCGGATTCAAACCTGAGACATTCAGGGTCACAATGCCACTAGACCATTGGAAACTGAGTTCCGTATATGTATATAGACTATATACATGGATATGGCAATAATTGTACGACTTTTTATTGTCCTTATGTTATTTTCCTTAATCTTGTCGGGAGTTTGGCCTAACAATCAGTCTGAATAAAACTGAAATCATGGGTTAGAATGTTACATCGATCCCCAACATTAACATTGGCTGCCATACTCTTCAAGTCACAAAAGAATTCACCTAATTAGGCTCGAGCATTTCAGATAATCTGTCAATCGACAACGAGATAAGCAAGAGAGTGGGCAAGGCATCTGCTGCCATGGCTATGCTATCAAAGCGTGTTTGGGAAAACTCAAAACTTTCAAGGACCACCAAAATGATGGTATACAGGGCATGCATTCTCAGTACACTACTTTACGTCAGTGAAAGCTGGTCAACCTACATGCATCAGGAACACCAGTTAAACGTTTTCCACATGAGATGTCTGCGCAGAATACTGGGCGTCACTTGGAAGGACCACATAGCAAATATTCCTAGCATTAACTCCCTGCTAACCCAACGCAGATTGGGCTGGGTGGGTCATGTCAGCCGGATGCAAGACGGCTGCAACCCTAAAGACATTTTGTATGGAGAGCTGGAGAACGGCACAAGGGTCCCAGGGCGACCAATACTAAACTACAGTGATGTCTCAAACGTGACCTAAGGTCTACAAATATCGACTTACAAGCCTGGGAGCAGTCTGCAATGGACCGTACAGCATGGAGACAGGCTTTTCATGCTGGTGTATCTGCCTCCGAGACAAAGCGAGCCAACGAATCTCTGGTGAAAAGAATAAAGATAAAAAAACTTGAAACCGCCAGATGTACAGACTGCTACTCAATACAGATGCCTCGGTTGTTCCAGGGACTGCCACTAAAAAAATCGGATTGTTCAGCCACCGCAGAATTCGCAAAAGTAGCCATTGAAGTTGTAGCAGGGCGCATCCATTGTCTCTGGAGACAGAAGGAGCCATTATTTATTATGTTATTTTAATCTTAATCTAAATGACTATATATTATAAATGCTAATTTTTTTTAAACGTTTTTATTGATTTCTTTTGCTAATTTTTTTGGGTGGATTCTATTACATTTTTAATTTATTATGCCTTTTTTTTATGTCTTGAAATGATCAAATACAGGCCTACCCAAATCTATGTGTCTACCTATTTGTAATACCTCTTTAAACATTGTTTTCTTTATTTTTCATAAGAATTGATTTGAAATTGGATTAGTGCAGAATTTAATATAAAAAAAAACAACATTCACCCAGGAAGTCAATAAAATAGCTAAAACATATTTGTGTTGACCAAACAATAAGTCATAAATATCTTTTGTGTGCATTATAAACACACATACTGTTTATGTTGTCCTATATTTTCCCACTATAAGATTTGTTTCAGTAACTCCAATTTTAATAGCTAGTTTTGCTTTGAGGCACAGTTGGTTTAAATACCAACAATTAAAAAGTTACTAGGTGCATTTATAGATATAGATGTTGAGATATGTCATTGATAATATTGAATTGCCAGCATTCCTCCATTCCATTTCTTAAAAGATGTGACACTTGAATGCAGAACTGTATATTGAGGTACCTTTGAGATAAAGGTACCTATGAATGTATTTATATAATAACATAAAATGTTCATTGTTTTCTTCCTCCCCAGCCAAATAGTTATTGTGGGAGTGGGCTTCGTCATGAATACAAGATTAGTGATCTGGTTACTGATTGTTCCAAAGTCTCCAAGGAAAATAATTATCTGAGTGAAAATAAGGCACTTTGTGCTTATGACTTTAAAGTAAAGAAGCAAAAGATAGAAACTTTGAACAATTCAAGTAAATCACTGGCTAATAATGAGAGAACATCCATGCAAAGCTCAAGATGTGCACGTGCCACCTGGCAAACACATAGCTCATTAGACAGTGTAGTAGAAAGGCAGATAAAAATGTCAAGGAAGACTAAACAAGTTTTTCAAAACGCAATCAACACAGTGAGCAAGCTATCGTTTCTAAATGAAACAAATGATGTATTAAACATACATAATGTGAAGTGTATTAAACAGAGGAAGTCACATCATAATGATCAATCGGACAACATGATTAGATGTTTAAAAAGAAGTTTGCCAGAAAGAAACAATAATTATTACAAAACTTCTGCAGCTCAAAATCACAATACCAATTCCAATCCAAATAATTCTGATAGCCCTGATCCGAATCCTGAAACAAATACACAGATTGTAGATAAAAATGAAAGCATAGAAACTGTCTCCAAGGAAAGTTCTGATCCATCTGAAAGAGCATCAGCTTTGTATGCTGCAGATGAAAGCAATTCAATCATTTATGAAGAGTCTTCTAACAGCACTGTACCTTTAATTGATATAGAAAAAGATACTTCCGCCCCGTTGAAAAGTGCACTTTCTAAAACTAAAAAACTAGACGAATCAACTAAAAGAGTTTCATTTGAATCAAATCTAAAAACCATTACGATAGAAGACATTAAAAGTTCCTTGACTGCTTCATCAAAACGGTCTTCAGTGGATGAAAACATCCTAGCTGATGCTGAGCAAAGAAGATCATCTAACAGAGTATCTGTGACCAGAAAAATGTCTCTCCCAGATAAAGAAAGTGTTGAAGTTGATCAAGACATTTTAGATAGAGCATTGCTTACCATGAGAAATGCTGGAGTTTCTGCAACGGGCAAAACTACTGCTCCCAATGAGGATGAAGATGTGTGCTCCGCAGATCAACCTAAGTTAGACTTATCAGCATTTGCTAGGGTGTATATCAATGATTTAGTAACAGGATTAGCAAGCTCATTGAGTGAAGATGTTGACACAGTTTGCAAAAGTCCTGCTCTCCTGGATGAGCCCCAAGGTTTTGAGTCTGGCAAATTGTCATACTCAGAAGAACATCTAACTGCCACTGACACACCGGATGCCTCCATCCACAAAGTCAAGTCAGAAGACAGCAGTATTCTCTTGCAACATAAAGACTCTATTTCTGACAGCACATCTGAAAGGAATGAAGACGAATTAAATCTGCTTCAAGATAGTGAACTAAAGCTGCTACAGGATAATGAGAACCAAGAGATTCCCATTGGTGTCCCGCCTAACAGTGTAATGGAATTTACTGATTTAAAATCCGAAATAAAAAAGAAAAAAGTTGACAAGTTGCTGAAGGTTCCGTATGAATCATGTGATACCTTCTTGGTACAGTAATTATTTAATCTGTTGAATTTATTTAATTGTTCTTTTTTAATTTGTTGGAATATTTTTTTTATTGTAATTTTTTTGCATTTATTTTTTTCAGATTTGTTTTTCAATTTTTTTTATCAAATGTTACTCTTTCTATATTTTCTTTAATTTACTGCTACTTACAAAAAAAAAGTTTTCTTTCTCTTTTTTTTATGTAGCCTAAAGTGTTTTTGAAATATAAAGATGATAATGAAACAAATGTGAAAAGTCTGTAGAATCTACTGTAGTAAATTGAACATTAGCAATTAAAAATTTTGTTACACAAACCATTGACAAGGGCAATTCAAACTAATAATCAAAACAATATTAACAAGAATGTGTTTATCATTGTTCATTAAATTGTATGAGATTGTCTGAAATGCATATTCATATGCTATTCCTCAGCAAGGTAACACACCTACTGCTTCTGTCAGACAAGCCTTAACAATTTTGTTTAAAATGAAAAATGATTTGTAAAATATAGCCAACAGAAACTGTTTACCTGGCTTTATTAAAACTGAATCATATGTAATCATAACAGCTTTAGCATGAACTTTGCTTATCATCACCAATATTCATTCTGGCCAACTTAAAATGTCTAGGCCTCTAACATTGTACCCACAAACCTCTTTATTTCATTGCCCTATTTCATGTATTTTGAAGAAGGATTAACAATTAAGTTTCCTTTCACCTTCACAAATAACTGAATTTTCAATGGACTATTTGACCTTGAATAGAGGCTAATTAATCCAACTGGGCTGCTTATGGATGCTTTTTATGAAAGCCCCTTGTATAAATACATAGTCTATTTTTTGCTTCAATAGTTTATATTGGCTTTATGAACAGGTTGCATATTAAAAAGGATTGCCTAACTTTTCTCAACCCCTGGATAACATCCACTTTGTTAGGTCGAATAGGCCTACCTCATATTGGGCCTGGGTCTGCTTCACTAAAATATTTAACTGAAAAGTTAAAAAAGAGAGTTCACTATTGTTATGTTAAATAATTAGTGTAAATTGTTAACATACAGACCATTCTTTCTGCACTCTTTCTCTCAAAGTAAAAGGGAGAGGTCATAATTATTTAAAAAAGTCTTTGTTTTAGTTAAATTTTCATTAAAAAGCCAGTTACTATAATTGTCTAACAATGAAAATAAACCAATTAAAATATATATATTTATAGGGACCAGCAAGACCATTATAAGTACTAATTTAATGTGTTTTCCATTTGCCTTGTAATCACCAGAAACGTAAACTGGGTCCAGGTGTTTACAACCTCATGATAGCAACAGAGGAAGATAGAAGCACATTCCAGCAAGCTCCAAGAACAGGATGGGCTCGTCAGCTGGAACTAGAGAGGCTTGCTGCACTGCCACATCTGCTGTACAAAGAACAATGGGAGGAGAAAAAAATGTTGGTATGAAAATCTCTCATTGTGTATCTTTTAAATTGGGATCTGGGGTTTACTGTTGGTATGAAGAATCTCTCATAGTGTTGCTTTAAAATTGGGATCTGGGGGTTTACTGTTGTATTAATTTTTTTATAAATATAATCAAATCTCTAGTGTTTATAAAACTTGCTTACTACAGCTGAATTTGTTGTTATTGTGGCACTCAACCTGCAATCTGATTGTGCAGTTTAATTTATAGGCTTTGATAATTTAAAAAAGGATAGTACTTAGGGGCCATAATAAATGAGAAATGATCATGGATATTATGATCAGCTATCATGGATATAATTAATTAAAAAAGAAATTACATTTATAAAAAGATATTTCTTACAAATTGTAACAAGAAGATAAAATTAGTTGGCTCTATATAAGAGTTTGTATCTTCTCTCAGGGGCGCATCAACTAAACATCAACTACCAGTAAATAAAATTTAAAAAAATCAAAGTCAGAAAAGAGCTGTTGGGGTCATTTCAATGTTCAATGTTTCAATGGCCAGTAAATGTTACACAAAGGGTAACACTTGTCAAGCTACAAACATATAAAAAAAAGTATTGTCATCAACAAATCAATGTTTTCATTAAGGGGAACAACCCCTAAATTAGTGGTGTAATTAAAGAAAAGATGATTTCACAGCAGTATTAGTAAAATGCCTCATTTTAGAAACACAGAGGAAAGCATTGAATTCTAACTTGGAAATACAATTAACTACAATCATGATTTAATAGAATATACAAAAAGATACAAAGCCCTTTTCTTGGTTCATATGCAAAGACAAATTTGGGAATGGAATGGGTAGCCTGATCTAGTTAGGAGAACCAACAAAGGAGCATTAAAAAACTTTTGTAAAAATGCAGGACTATAATTAAACCACACTTAAGCATAGGATGCAAATAAATCTCCTTGTATAGTAGCTGCATCTGTAACTTGTAAGATTAGATTAGGCCCCCTACATAAGGTTTCACTTACAAGGTGTATATATATATGTTGTATTTATATGTTTATACAAACAATTCAAAGATTCAATGTACATATTGTTGTCATATTTTCCCTTACAGCAAAAGAAACTTGGGCCTGGCTCATATAACATTAAAGATTTCATTGAAATCAACAACTCAAAGCCTCGCAGTGGACGTGGTATCTGTGACAACTTGGCTCCACGATTTGAAAATAAGCTTATGGTAACTGCATTGAAATAGTGTAATACATTATTTCGTAAAACATTTTTTTATGAACAATTTAAAAAAAAAACTTTTACTTTGTGACCCACTAACATTTTTAGGTAATCCCTTTATACCAGCCCATGTGTAACATAAGAATACATTTTCAAATAATGTTTGAGAATAGTGACATTTATACTCAAGGGCTGTGTTGAAATATCGCAAAATGTTTTGTGTGGGTGAATATTTGCTTGTTCATTTTGTGACAATGTAATTTTCTTTTGTGAAATTCTAGTATAAAGCCATCAATGGAAATGTAGTTTTAATTTGATTTTACCCTGTCTATGTTTACAGATAGATAGTATTATAAAATATATATTAACAAAATATGTTACATAACAAAAACAGCACCCATTGGTCCAACATATATTTTTTAATTATGAAGTTTCTTCAGGTTTGATTCTAAGTAATATTATTTTAGCAAGGTCATTATCGGTATGAGAGGCCGGCTGGTCCTGCGGTTAGTTCACCGGTCTGTCAACCGACATGTCACGGGTTCTATCCCTGCCGCTGACCAATCCCTGCTGCCCTGTAGGAGTTTTGGGCCTAGGGGACGTAATATTCTTCTATCTAGTAGGAACGTCTGTAAAACTTATAAGACAATAGGCATCTTATAAGATAACAAATAACTTTGGCTGTAGGCTTAAAAAAAAAAGCCCAGAATAATAAAACTAGACTGGAAATAGATCATCAATAAGAATATATATTAAAGTCAAACTGGTGCATTCTCTTTTTATTTTAATCCTTTCCATAAGATGAAAAAACGCTTTGCTGTGAAAAGTTTTCAAAGTATGAGAAAAATAAAAGGTCTCATAGGAAAACTATTATTGTCTTATGATTGAAAAGCAATTGGCCAAAGTTAACTTTTGCCCATAGATTGACTTTTAAGTTATAAGCTATTAGATATTGCTATTATATTTGGCTAAACTGAAAATTTTAACATAAAAAATATATATGAAAGCAATTATGACATTAAAAAATCTTTAAATAAATAAATAATCTATAATCAATAATAATGTATCAAAAAATCTTAAATAAAATTGCAACTGCTTGTAATGTAAATATTTTCCAAAATATTGACAAGTATAAGTAGTATAAGCTATAGTTTTTCTAACAACAATAATGATCTGTTGAATAATTTGTTAAACAAGAGCAATGAGCTAGGAGGATATATACCGGTACATAATATTAGTATTATTATGTCAACTTATTTAAAGGTTTGTCATTAATATTAGATACACATTGTTATTATGTGTCGTTGAAAAAAAAATATTTAATAAAAGTTGTGGTAAATGTGTATTTCAGAGTGCCACACCTGGTCCAGGAACTTATGGCATTGATGGGATTCCACAAAGAGCTGTGGAAGTGAAGTCTAAAATATCAGCAAGCACAAAAGGGATTTTGGACGCAGGAGATCGGAAGAGAAATCTACCCTCTGTTGTAAGTGAAATCTACCCTCTGTTGTAAGTGAAATCTACCCTCTGTTGTAAGTGAAATCTACCCTCTGTTGTAAGTGAAATCTACCCTCTGTTGTAAGTGAAATCTACCCTCTGTTGTAAGTGAAATCTACCCTCTGTTGTAAGTGAAATCTACCCTCTGTTGTAAGTGAAATCTAGGCCTACCCTCTGTTGTAAGTGAAATCTAGGCCTACCCTCTGTTGTAAGTGAAATCTACCCTCTGTTGTAAGTGAAATCTACCCTCTGTTGTAAGTGAAATCTACCCTCTGTTGTAAGTGAAATCTACCCTCTGTTGTAAGTGAAATCTACCCTCTGTTGTAAGTGAAATCTACCCTCTGTTGTAAGTGAAATCTACCCTCTGTTGTAAGTGAAACTCTTTCTAGGGGATTTTAGTGTTATGTAATACTAATACAAATAAAATAAGATTCCTTTATTGATCCAAATCAATGTAAATTAGACTTGATTACAAAATGTTCCATCTTTCAGCATCAATGAACAATATTTTAAACAATATAGAAAAACTATTTTAGTACTCAAGCACAGAAATATACTTATAAAAATAGACATGCACGCACACTATGATACCATTTATCATTTTTTTAAAGTATCATTAGGAGTCAGCTATTGTATTTCTGACTGGCGATTTTGGTGAAAAAATTTGCACTGGCAGTGGAACAAAAGAGTTCTTAAAACTCTCTGTTCTTGCCATTATTGAAAGCATGAAGGGCCACTGTTATTGGTTCTATGGGCAGATCATTAAAGCTGGTGTAGACTTTAAAAAATCTCATCCTGACTAAATCAAGCTCTTGTTTTGTTTTTGAATCTAAGATTTTAGAATAAGCTCTAGCTTTTGAGATCATGACCATTAAATGAGCTTAATTTTTGTTTTTACATTGTTGAAATGGATAATACTGTAACACCTTGATACAATTTTGTAATCAAAATATTAGTAAACTATAGGCCTAATACATTTTGTTTAAATTGCAGAAAAAATTATAATTTTAAGATGGTTAAATTACACTTGAGTATCAAGATTTAGTATTGTTTCTTTCATGTCAGGGCTCTCATCTTGGACCAGGAACATACAAGCATACAACATGCACAGACCAGCTGCTGAATAAAGTTACTGGCTTGAAGGGACCTTTCAACTTGTTTTCTCCAGAGAGAGATAGCACCATTGTCTCAGGCCATTTTGCAACTATGGTATGAGTTGTCCGCCCTTGAATATTTATTGAATACTTATTGCCCTTGATTGATCTTAATATTATACTAAATTAAAATTATTTTTTTTCACATTTAATAGTATCGTAGACTGACGTTTCACAATATGCAAAAAATTATAAAGCTCAAATGCAATAATTAGCAATGGTTAAATATTTATCAGATGGGGGGCATTGAGTGGCCAGCACAACTAGGGGAGCGTTGAGTGGCCAGCACAACTAGGGGAGCATTGAGTGGCCAGCACAATACTCTAACACCTTTACTTTTCCCCAACTAGTGTACCCATAAGGAGCTGAGTAAAATCAGTGGCACTCTGGAAAAAATCCTAGCTGTTACCAGGATTCAAAAACTTCAGTACAGCAATGATGCTAGAACACTGTGTCCCCGATCAGATCATATATATATAATATATATATATCAAGTACCCACCCGACCCAATTGATCATAGGGCCGGTGAAGCAGCATTCACCAGTTTCTGAGGCCATGGAATACTAAGGGTTCTGTGGCCAGCACAATACCCAGCCGCCTTTACTTATCCATCAGAGCTGGTTAGACTCAGGGATGACACCCTTAAGTCAAGGGAACAAATACTAGCCTTCACCAGGCTTCAAACCTAAGACCTCCAGCATGCCAGCTGAACACGCTGCTGCTTGCCACCATGACCCATCTATATATATATTACAATATAATTCTTGGAAGGATTTAAAAATTAATCATGAATCCACTCTGTTATTCTAATCAGAAATCGGCAGATCTTGGTCCAGGCCAATACGATGTCAAATCTTTTGTTGATGAGCTGGAGAATGAGCACAAGAGAACACAAGGACGCTTCGCGAAAGTTCAGCAGTACCCAGAATTTTCATACCAGGTATCTTATCCAATCAAAATGGAGAAAATGTGATAGTTTTGAAATTACCTTAATAACAAATAAAATTTAAATGGTTTCTTTAGTCTTAAGAACATTCAGCTTTAAAGATTGTACAATTGAAAACATACTTACCACAAAATGATGGTACAATTAATTCAGTTTCTAAAATTCTTTAATTACCCTCAAAAATGAAAAAAAAATGTAGGATACTTTTCTTTTTTTTAAAAGAAAAGAAAACAACAGATAGATTAGTAATTCTAAATTTTACATTTAAAAACTTAAGATTAATATTTTAAACAACAAGCATATATTACTTGAAATTATTGGGTGAAGTAAAAATGTTTAAAAAACTATGCCTAGGAATTTCCTGGACCAGCAAGCTATGACATTAAGCATCACAACAGGAAATGTTCACATGGTGTCCATATCCCAGGATTTCTCTCTTCTGCAAAACGAGATGACAAAATCTCTCAGAAATTCTTTTCTGGCAATCATGTAAGTTTTTACTCTTAATGTTGTTTTTTATTTGTAATACCATTGAATGGATGACTATATTTATGAACTTCATGGACAGAAATTTAAATAAATCATTCAAGTAAATGTAATAACAATTCTTTTACCATTGTATTTCATAGATTCACATGTTCTTTACTATTTAAACAAAACATTTATACAGAACCCAGTTGGTCCTGGAAGGTATGATATACAGAAATATGATGAAGCTCAGTCTGTGAATGGATGTATCAGTGCTTTCAAATCTAAAACAAACAGACCAAATGAAAAGCAGTCCCGATTTCTACAGTAAGTACACATATAATGAAATTCTACATTAACCCATTTATTCATTTATAAAACATTTTCAAATCTTCTCATCTGATGCTTAATAGCATATTCCTAGTAAACATGATATATTTGCATGTGAGAATCAGCCATTTTTGTGCCCGTAGAGCAGGGGTATGTCAAACATGCGGCACGCTGTTGCTTGAGGCCCTTTTTAATTAAACTTGTGGCCCAAATACTGCAGGTGTGCTTGTAAAATCTGAATATATGGAACACCAATCTCATACACTGCACAACTGTGATTTAAATTAGAAAGGCATCTCTACGTGTGACAATGAACGGTAGCATTTCCAATGTAAATAGCCTACTATTGATCACTTTCAGATTCAATGGCATAATTTATCCTCAGCTGGGGATACATTGCCTTTACTTCATACACTATTTCATACTCTCCTGAATCAAGGATTATGGCTGGCAATATTCAGTTATATTTATATGAACAGGTGTTTTCCTTTATGAAATCAACAACAATTTCTCATGATGAATAATCGTCATCTCTGGACAAAGTCGGAACAGATTAATATTAGTTCAATAAGATTACAATCTGGGTTTCTTAGGTTTGTTAGTGTGGTCCGCTGACATATTTAAATTATCTTTTGCCGCCCAAGGTTAGTTAGACACCCCAATGCTGTATCCTGTTGTATAGTATAGTAAAATGTTCAATTCAATATTAATTTTTGGGATATATCTGAGCCAGGATTAACTCTAATAATAGTTAGTTTCCTAATTAATTTTGAAACAAGTACAATTTACTCTAACAAGAGAGATAAATAACAACTCATTGATTTTAAAAATGGTGCTTTTGCTTAGCCAGTCTAAATTAAGTCCCCCTAGTGATGTCGTTCAAGCAATATTCAGTCAAGTGCCCCAAGTGGTTTTGTTCAGGCAATTTTTAATTATCATCTGGTTCCAATCAGCATGGAGGGCTGGCATGTCAATTATGTACAGATCTAACGCTGTGCGTCCAACCAAGAGGATCTTATAGAAATAAATATATGCTGTCCATAATAAATGCAAAACTTTAAATGTCTATAAGAATTAATGCAATCCAGTGTTCATATTGCTTTTTTAACACAGTTTATTTAAATTTGATAAAGTTACCTTAAAAACAATTTCTGTGCATTCATTATGTGTTTTTTTGTTTTCATTTTCCAGAGAGCGATTGCGTCCTAAAGACATAAACGCAGAAGATAGAGCCACTTATGTTAACCCTTACAAAATGACCCGCTCCATTACAATAATGTGAAGTATAAGAAAGAAGAGGGAATTAGACAACCATGAACACAAAAACATTTTGCGTGTGTGTGTGTCTTTGACAAAAGAAAAATAAACAAGCATTGGAGAGATATAAGAGTACAGTGTATTTAGAAAGAAATTTTATTTTGGTTTATCTTGTTTTTTAAGCACAGAGAATTTAAGTAGATAACACTTTGTATTCTAATTAGTGATGAAAAATATTTCTAGTGTAACGTACTAAAAAAAGAGTAATTTCTTTTTTCTGATCTGCTATTTCCATAATAACTTTAGTAAAAAGAATATTTTAACATGTGTTCAATTTTTTTGTTCAGACAAAGAAATTGTTTCAAATCAACTCATAGTAAAATTTATTTTATAGAAAATACTTTAAAAATTTTGATACAGTATTTAAAAAGAACTGTTTGTAAAATATACTTTTTGGCAGAAACCATACTTTTTTTTTCTTTTACAGCCTTTTACTTTTATACGAAAGTTATGTTTTACATTTTATTTTTTAAATTAAAATGCTGTGATAATATGATGAAAAACACAAATATATCAACCTTTTTTTTTATTCTCCTGATTTACTAATTAATATTTTTCTTGATTTAAAGCAATCATTGATATTTTGTTTACTACTTTAACATTTTTGAGATTAATACATTGTTTTAAAAAAAAATAAACCAAGTTAACATTTTTGAGAAATCTAATGTTGAAAATGAGATTTAAAAAAAAAATTATTTCCTTTATATTCTAAAGATAATTATTTTTAACATTCTGTGTTCATTTGCATACTCAAGCTTTCAAGTCAGTATTACTATTACAATTTATTTCTAATTATGAATTTTTTTGATGACGTTATTTATTAACCTATATTCAATCATTTTTATTTGGTTTAAATATGTTTTGTAAAGTAACTCTCACAAACATGCTTATTCTTACAGCAATAACTTCTTGAGATTTATGTGATGATTTCTTAATGACTTAATGTCTTTTTTATGTGCTATATTGTTAGTGCCCAAAACCGTATTAATCAGACTGGGCTAATTTAAAACATCTTATAAAATATATTTATAAAAACTGAAATCAAGCCTTTCTTGAAGTGTGTCATTATACTTATGCACTCCGATTCTAAAATTTTGATGAAAAAGCATTATGTGGCTATGGATGAATAGTGTAATCTATCCATTGTGCTTAAATATTATACAACCTCCTATAAGAGGTTTGATCTGATTAGAACCATTTGCATGTCACAAGGTTATACAA
This sequence comes from Anisus vortex, assembly GCA_949126835.1. Lineage (NCBI taxonomy): Eukaryota > Metazoa > Mollusca > Gastropoda > Planorbidae > Anisus > Anisus vortex. The sequence goes on from OX421493.1 coordinate 44,501,655, forward strand.
AATGCAGCCTATGGGGAAATATGAAACAAAAATTTTGTTGGAACGTTAGAACATCTACTGAAGTTTAAAAAATTCACATTCCTCCTACATGTTATCTCATAACAATGTATAAATTGTTACAATAACATAACAACTATTATTTGTTCTGAAAGTGTTGTCCCACACACAAGATAAAAAATGACCCCCAAATATCACAAAATGAAAATAAGTCTGTATCTTTTTTTAACTCTGCATTTAGAGTTTTGATCTGGCCATTGAAACAAAAAATTTAATAAACAATAATACAATGTATATTTTGACATAAAAAAAATATTTATTTCTGTCATTATTTGCATAACATATTTATTATGAATTTTCCTTTCAACTATTCAATAGGGCGTTTGCAATCACGTGACAAAAAGCACGTGATTTGTGTTTACTTTGGGTAATGGTGTACAAGTAACAATGGCCGCTGTATTCATATAGGCTCGAGCTTTTTTTAAATATGTGTCGTGTTTTAAGTCTTATTAAGATTTAAGCTGTATTATGTATGTTAAATAAAATAGGCTATTTTATTATTATCACAGACATAGATCATAGACGATGTGAGCCTATTAGTGACTTGACTAGACAGCCTATTCACCAACACTATCACTTGACATCGTAGCTGCCCTACTTACACATTAGCCTAGCCTAAGAAACATTAAAAGTGTAGGCCTATAAAGTAAAGTATAAAGTAAAATTGAAAGTGTAAATAGGTCTAGCCGGCCCTAGCCTAATCACATTAATCAATTAATCTACAGTACTACTATTTACCTCCTTTTTTTTTTAGAAGGATAGCCAATATTCATATGTGAATTAGGCATGATAAGAAACTTCACCATGTGCCATATTTGTTCCTCAATTTACAAATGACGTCACTAAAAAACTTAAGCTCTGCCCATTGCGAACGCTCTATAGACATATACAAATAGAACAAATGCATATGAGTACTCTTTCTTCCAGAGCGGCATCCGGGCAAGGAGTAGGTTGCCGGAACAAACCAGGAATATCCAGTATTTAAAACAATAATGCAAGTCTAGACTCAAAACAGAGGACAAAATAATCTTCTTTATTGAAGGAGCAGATGTAACAGATAAGATATATAGCTAAAGTTGAAAAGTGGTTTCACTAGCCCTGTAGACCTGACTGAAAGGGATTCTTAACTTTAATATGTGTACTTGGCACATTAATATAAACAGAAAAAAAACAACAGAACAATAACTGAATAACTGTAACATATAATTTTTCAAAAATTCAAACATTTATATCTTGATACATATATATATATAACAAAATGTACAGCTGTGTGTGATAGTTAAAAACTCATCTGATCTGGCCCCAAACAACTCTACAATCTGGGGCTGGGCAGGTTGTCTTTTTCCCTTGTTTTGCAAACAAAGCTTTGGCACATTTGAAGTGAAGTTTGATTCCACAGTTGGCGCATGTCTCACCCTGGGGAAAACGAAATACATTAATAATAAATTAATTTTTTTAAACATTGAAATCTGGGAAAGAGGGGAGATAAGAAGGAAAGAGAGGTAAGCACAGAAAAATATAGTGCAGGGGAGGGGTAAGAGAGATAAAAAGACAATTTGATACATAATTTGATGGCATTAAGCAAATATTTAATAAAGTAAAAGTAATAGTAAGTAATACAATTTATTGCATTTCTTTATTGGATTTTATTGCTGATACATTTTAAAATTTAGGCCTAAATTCGTATTTCTTTTATTACAATAATATTTTGTTACTTTTGATTTCTGGTGTAATTTTAATTTTGAATACCACTTCAAAAGATAGTAAAGACAAAATGTTTGACTTCTTTTGTGGTAGAAATGTGGTTGTATTTAATAATCATAATCATAAGGTACCATGCCGGTTGGCGTAGGCAATCATGTCATTCCACGTAACTTTTCTTCTAGCATGCCGTTACATCATCGAATATCTTCCTGCTCTGTCTTCCCCTGTACCTCTTTCCCTCCAGCTTTCCAGTTATTATAATATATAATATATCATTGATTAAATAAGTGACATGTTATTCCATTTCATGTGTTCTAGATCGGGCGATGATTTTTGAGCACATTGAATTACAACGTGTAAATTGCTAAACAATATTTTAGTTTGTCACTTTGGTTTTATTTCTCATCTAAAACATTTTGGCACGTTTTGTTAGCAATTCCAAAAGTATTTGAAAGTTTAAAGCGACAAAATAAAAAATTAGCAGATTTAGTTATAAACACAAACAAAAGATCAAACACAAAACAAAACTGAAGAAAACTCAGAATCTGTCTCTGAATAGACTAAATGATCTACATGACAAAAAGACAGGTCTTCAAACATATATTACAGAGTTGAATAAAGTCTGTATATACTACATACCATCAGACAGATCTTGGAACACATATTGCACGGTTTAATAAAGTCTGTATATACTACATACCATCAGACAGATCTTCAAACATATATTACAGAGTTGAATAAAGTCTGTATATACTACATACCATCAGACAGATCTTGGAACACATATTGCACAGTTTAATAAAGTATGTATATACCACATACCATCAGACAGATCTTGGAACTGATATTGCACAGTTTAATAAAGTCTGTATATACTACATACCATCAGACAGATCTTCAAACATATATTACAAAGTTGAATAAAGTCTGTATATACTACATACCATCAGACAGATCTTGGAACAGATATTGCACAGTTTAATAAAGTCTGTATATACTACATACCATCAGACAGATCTTCAAACATATATTACAGAGTTGAATAAAGTCTGTATATACTACATACCATCAGACAGATCTTGGAACACATATTGCACAGTTTAATAAAGTCTGTATATACTACATACCATCAGACAGATCTTCAAACATATATTACAGAGTTGAATAAAGTCTGTATATACTACATACCATCAGACAGATCTTGGAACACATATTGCACAGTTTAATAAAGTCTGTATATACTACATACCATCAGACAGATCTTCAAACATATATTACAGAGTTGAATAAAGTCTGTATATACTACATTCCATCAGACAGATCTTGGAACACATATTGCACAGTTTAATAAAGTCTGTATATACTACATACCATCAGACAGATCTTCAAACATATATTACAGAGTTGAATAAAGTCTGTATATACTACATACCATCAGACAGATCTTGGAACACATATTGCACAGTTTAATAAAGTATGTATATACCACATACCATCAGACAGATCTTGGAACTGATATTGCACAGTTTAATAAAGTCTGTATATACTACATACCATCAGACAGATCTTCAAACATATATTACAAAGTTGAATAAAGTCTGTATATACTACATACCATCAGACAGATCTTGGAACAGATATTGCACAGTTTAATAAAGTCTGTATATACTACATACCATCAGACAGATCTTCAAACATATATTACAGAGTTGAATAAAGTCTGTATATACTACATACCATCAGACAGATCTTGGAACACATATTGCACAGTTTAATAAAGTCTGTATATACTACATACCATCAGACAGATCTTGGAACACATATTGCACAGTTTAATAAAGTCTGTATATACTACATACCATCAGACAGATCTTGGAACACATATTGCACAGTTTAATAAAGTCTGTATATACTACATACCATCAGACAGATCTTGGAACACATATTGCACAGTTTAATAAAGTCTGTATATACTACATACCATCAGACAGATCTTGGAACAGATATTGCACAGTTTAATAAAGTCAGCAAAGACATCTTTTAAATATTGATCTAGTTCAAGCAGGCTTCTGACACTCAGTGATATTTTCCCCTCTTCATCCTGGCCAAGAGAAAGAGAATACAAATGGCATACGATATTATATATGCTAAATACAAACACACAAAAAAAATAATACTAAAAAATATTAGCACTTATCTCTTTCAAATACATTTCTTGGCATTATAAGCTCTTGATCTTTTCTTTATGTATGTAAATATATATTTGCTTTTGTTGAAAATATCATTTTAATATAAATCATACATATGAAATTTATAAACATGAAGAAACATTTAACTTGAAATAAATTGAATAAGAGTGCTTATGTAATTGCAAACCTACTTTTCTGATCCATTTGTCTCTTTCCAGTTTCTCCAATATATCCTCAGCTTCTTCTTTCCCCATTTTCTTCTCTATTTTGTCCGCTAGCAAAACTGCTGCCAGTGAGCCAACTTTCCCTTCCTCCGAGTCAACTATATGCTCAATCTGAAATGTACATCAGCACAGACGACTAACTTGAGCGAATGAAACATTTGGACTACTTTTAATTAGCATTGTGCCTTGGTGAAATTAATTTTGGACAGTGAAAGCCAATAACTTTGCAATAATCATCTGCATGGGGGGGGGGGGGGGGGCACAAAATGAATATTAAGCCAGGGCAACTTGATGTATTTAAAATTTACAGGTATATATTGACCAGTGTAAGACACTTACCCATGGGTATATTTAACAGGAGTTAAGTATTTATTTCCTTCTCCCATCCTGGGCTGTACTAACCCGGATCACTCTAGGATGTTATATATGACAACTATAAAATAGGCAAGCTATCTAACTTATCAAGCTTAAGAAGTTGAACAAAGCATAGCTCACCAATTTTTTAAACAGCTCCAATTCACTTGGTGTATAGGTGGATGACAGGCGGGATATTGGAGTCTCAACTGTATTCACCTAGAAAATTTTTAAAAAACAAACAACAACTGTACAGAATTCATACAGGTCCAAAACTTTTAAGCAAAATATCCTAGGGATTAAGTAATTTATAATGTGAGGTAGTAGATAATGAAAGAGCATAAAAACATAAACCCTAGCTTAGTCATAAACTAAATGCAAGTAATATTTTCAACAATTACACCGCTTTACAAAACATTGACAACAAAATGTGCCATTTGTCTATACTTACCAAACAATAAAATGGTTGTCCATCATCTTCTTCAAAACCCTTTTTGATTTCCAAATTAAATGGGGCGATTGATTCATTGGCAGTGCTAACAAACTTTGAAATTCCATCTGCAGAGTCTGTAGGCACTTCTAAATCTAAAGGGTTGATGAATAAGGAGAATTTAATAATTTTATATTTATTTAGTAAAATATCCCTTTTTTTCGGCATGTTTGTCCATAAGCCATAAGGCAGTGTTTTCTAGTTGTTTTTTTTTTTTTTTTTTTTTTTTTTTTGTGCCATGGCTAACTAGGTGATTGTGCGGCCAGCACAATGTTCAGCTGTCTTCAATTTTACCAACTAATGTCAGGTCATTGTCATAGCTGGGTAGTTCCATAGACACAGGGTACAAAATACTGGCATTTCACCTGGATTCAACCCCATGACATTCAGATAGGCATTATTAAATGCTGCCACTATGCTCAATAAGCAATTTATCCCTTACATAACACAATATTGTTCCAATAGTTCACCAAGACTGAAATGTTGGCAGAATATTGGGCTAATAAATGTCGTAGATTAGGTCGGTAGGTTGGTTGGCAGAAACAAAGTAGATATAGAGAAGAAAAAAAACTATATAGGACTACCCTCTATAATACATTTTAACTGACCGTTTAACAATTAATTATTGACTCAGTGTAGAATATATATGCTATACAATTTGCCTATAAAAGTATGATTTAGAGCCATGATCAATATTGGCATACAAGTATGGTCACTGCAACTGCTACCAGTGCAGCATTAATGATATGTTATTTATGTATCAAATTTAGAAAAGAGCGGTTAGGTTTATTACAAGTGAATATTCACTACTAACATTGGCAACACCATAAGCAGGTCTAATATACGGTATAAATATAGGCTTTAAGTAAAATGAATAAATTTAGACACACTTCAGGTTTGACTTTTTTTAAACATCAGGTTTAAAAAAAAATATTAAAATACATTAAAATCCAACTTAGAAATACTTTCAAACACAACATAACAAATGTAACTCAGAAATCAATGAAGAGAAAAACTACTTTCTTATTCCCTATGCAAAGAAATAAATCAAATATTCCTTTGCTCACCGATTGGTACTTGGGCATAAAATGACTTGCCTGAATTAGGAAAACCACAAATTTAACATCATTTTTTAAAATTTATTAATCTAAATATAAAATTTTTGCATTCTACCCTAATATAGGGATGATTTCAAAATCTAGAAAAGTGATTTCAAACTGATTTTGTGTAATGTAAAATGTAGGCCTAAGCAACGGCCTAATAATTCTACATAATTCTGATATGGATGATAGTTGCAACAATGACAGAGTAGTGATGTTTATCAAACTTTTTCAAAACTATGACTATGTCCAATAGGCTATAAGCTATAGGTCGCACCCTTATTTAGTATTTTTTTAATCGAAATTTTAAGTTCAAAAGTTAACTATCAGGGATGCCAGCAGGCCTAGACAAAAAGCCTGAAAATTTTTTCTCTCCAAAAACCAATATGCAAGCTTGAACGCGCGACAATACGTATAGTGACACAAACCATAAACATTATTTTTAATTTAGCCTAACTAATTATGTAATGCAAATAGTGGTGTACAGCATGTGTAAAAGAAGGGGAGGAACAGCTAATTGTTTGTCTATTTCCCTTTAAAGGGGCTAGCCGAAAATTTTCAAAAAGCCTGAAATCAGGCTTTAGCCTGAAAACTGGCATCCCTGAACTATACTCTATACTGCGTGAATACAGTACCGTATATTGTTTATACACAGACTCTAGGCATATATATTATATACTGCTTATATATAAGCCAGCAGGTACTGCGGTTATGTAGTAGTAGCCTACAGTACACTGGACTGTTTTATTAGGGTACTGATACTGTACTGTTAACAAAGCTCAAAACGGCCCGGGTTGTAGCCCTGCAGAAGAAGTCTTAGTCTAGGACGTAATAACTGTAATTTAATCTTCTCTATAGACTATAGAATGAATATAGAAGGGACGTCATTAGACATAACTTGACATAATAAATAAGTTAAGTCATAACTGACATAAATAACAGTACAGTATGAAAACAATAACACCAGACATAAGTTTGACATCATAACTGATTCATAACTAAAAAATCTAAAGCTAAACTAAAACTGAAAGTTACCATAAACAGCCTTACTAACCTAATACTTACTTACTAATACACTTATAATAGAGACTTAGAGACTAAAACTAAAAGACTACACTACATCTACTACATTGTAGACTTACTAAGACTAGACATCCGTCATCAGACAATCAATCATTCAAATCAATGTTCAATGATTCAATGTCACAATCCAATCGTTAAATTGTGATTTTTGAACAGTTAAACCAAAGTTTAGCCCTTATTACCACAAACTTTATTAAAATTAATTGATAGTTCTCACCAACTAGCAATTTTTTTATTTCTTGTAAATTTAAAATCCCCCTTGACATGAAGATTTGTAAAAATGTTTGTCGCTGTAAATTTTCGTCTCTGTTCATGTTTACTCTGGAGACTGGAGTCTGGAGTAGCAACAAAAATTAAACTTTTGCGGGAGGTTGCCAACTCCTATAATATGCTTATTTTTAATTTAATTTGAAATAAATGAAGATATGAAGTTTTCATATAGGCCTGTTATATATTATAAATTATAACAACTGAGTTATATTAACATTAGGCTAATAGTCTAGGGCTAATGTTCTGTTATTGACGTTTTTGTGGCGCTACAGTTTTCTCAATGTAAGTCCGTAAGCCCTTAAGCCATGCCATAAGCCTAAGCACTTGCTAAATCCAGCTCTGATTTAATAACTAATACTAATAGCCAAATCTTGTCGCTCTTTTAGTTCAAAAGCGGTTTGTTGATGAAATATTGGTCAAATTTTATCTTGATATCGGGTTTAACTGGAGTAAGAATTTGCATTATATAATTTCATGCGATATAATATCATGACAACCATTCCAAAGTTACATACAGATGCTAGATTTGTTTGTAAATATACTACATTGACAATACTATTTTGTCACTAAGCTATATATATTTATTTAACACCATCTGTGTGTTCTTTGTTGGGCTTTGTACAAAGAAGAGTGTCTTTTTTTTAGCTTTGTGAAACTTTCTGATGAAAAGATTTGTTTACAACATGGCATCAACTTTGCACGTGAAAAAAAAGTCTGCTTGGAAAAGAGTTGCGATTCCACAGAATTTAATTGACACTGAAGAATTTGATGGCTTAATTGATATTCAGGAGCTTACCGACTATGATTTGGTTCAAGTCGACAACAGCGTAAGTATTTACCTTATACTTAAGAATAGCCAAACTTCGGTAGGCCACTACTTTACTACTGCCTCGCCTCACCGTACTCACGAAAAGTACTATAATTATAATGTAAAGTAGGCTTCTAAATTCTAAAAAATTCCAACTGAAATTTTTTTTCGCGTGGGGCTATTAATAAGTGTCTTAAGAAAAGCGGCAGACTCTTAAAAATGAAATTTTTATTATTTTTTTTTTAAATTAAGAATTTGTAGGCTATTGCTATTGTACTATTGTGTTTACAATAGGCTTGTGACGCCACAGCCCCATGATACATTAAATGAAAAAATGGTCTGCCTCGCTTCCACTAATTCTAATCAATAGCTTCTCGTAGCAAAATTTTCTGTCAGAATTCCTTAGAAGCAATAAAAAAATAAAGTTGTTCTTACCATCTATATAGTATATAGGCCTATTATATATAGGCCTAGGCTAGGCCCTAGGCCTATAATAGTGATTATCCGCACGGTTTTAGACGTGCGGATAAGGCCGAGCAATATCCGCACGGTTTCTCGGCGCATGTGCATAATAGTTTATCTTTCCCTATTTCTTTAATTACTATTTTTTATTCATTTTGACTTTTGACTAAGATTTCCTGGTACAGTGGTTAAAACTGCGTTCTAGCAACCAGGGTCACACAGGTTCTACCCCAGCATCATCCACCTTTTTTTTTTTTATTTATTTAATTTTAGTAAAACGAGATAACCATTTGTCATTGTCAGCCAGAAAATACAATAACTGACTCCCAAATGATACTTATTCTGTATAATAAATAAATGGTATGATAGTGACAATACCTAGTGATGTAGCCTAGTGTTGTGCGCGAATGTCAATTGTGCTTGAGTACAAATGATTCTTTATATTGTTTTAAGTAGGCTATATTGAAAGACGAAATTTATGTAGGCCTACCGCAATCAAGTCAAATTTCCATTTGTTTGGATCAATAAAGTAATCTTATCTTATCTTATAATTAATTCAAACAAAAAGGTTATTTAGCCTGATTCTTAACACTTATGTCTTAATCACAATTCAATTAGTGACAATTAGAAATTGATGTTAGTTTTAGATTTAGAGTTATAGTTATAGCCCCTACTGATGTAGCTATTGTTAGGGTCGTAAGTAGGCTATTTACGATGGTCTTGGTTAGGCCTGGTTAAAACTAGGAATATGATCCTAAATAATAACCTATAGGCCTAAAAGTTAATATAAGTCATAAATATAGCCTAATTCTCACAATTTTTTTCAAAAATTTTGGTCTGTTGATAACGCTTGGCATTATTATTATAGATAGGCCGACAGTGAGGATAACGTTCGGCGTTATTCTCACGACCGCACAGCCAAAACCGGGCGGATAACGCTCCTTAAATAATTATCAGTTTTTAATTCCTGAAATAAAGGCTAAATTAAAAGAATTCATTATTTTTAGTGAATTTAAGTATACATCACACATTTCTGGTTGTTTCTCACGTCTAAAACTAAAACCGTGCGGATAACGCTAGCCTATATAAAATGAGACCTATCACTGACCTATCTAGGCCTAGCCCTATGTACTGTCTAATACTTTTTTCACATCGGACATGTGTCTTCGATAGCTCAGTGGTAAACGTAGCGGACTGCTGTACGGGCGACCCGGATAACGATTCTCCAATTAGACTATACTTTTCTTTTCGACAATTTTTTTTTCAAACTTTTTAAAACAAAAGACATTGTAAATCTACTGAAAATTTACATTTTGTTAAATAAAAATACTTGCCTATTTTTTTTTTACTGATTACAATATTTATTTAATTTCCTAAAAGTTTTCAGTAAAAAAATAATAATTTAAATATAAGATTTATAGCTTTCTTTTAAGTGTAGTTTATAAATTTGTTATCTGCACCTGTTTTTTTTTTCCATCCAGACAATGTAGCTTGTATTTAATAAAAAAATAGCACAAAAAAAAAACACAAACAAAATCCTATTTTTGCCTAGTTTATGACACCTGCCTGTTTCAACATACTGCATGGCGGCGCATGGAATGCTTTCTACACTTCCTGTTTCTGTCCCAAGATATGGCCAAGTTGGCTATGTATAGTCAAATAAAAAAAAAATACAAAGCTATTCCTATCCTATAACCTAACCGATACTAATCAATAACAAACACTAATAAGCCATCCTTAGCCTAGAAACTAACGATACTGGCTAAAAGCAACAAGAAAAAAACCAAACTAAACCTACCATAAAAACTAACATATCTAGAAGAAAAAATCTGGTCCAAGAAGCGTGAAGTACATGGAGTGTGTGTGTGTTCGTTTGACATTATGGGATAAAAGAAAAAATAAACAAACCAAAGGGACGTAATAAAGTTTTTATCTACAAAACATAATTTCCAAAGGAGGTAACTCATGTTAAATTTAAAACACACAGTTTCAAAGGGAGGTAATATTTTTTAATAAAAAAAATCTCAATTTTCAACATTTCAAATTTTTTTTTTAAATCACTGAAATGAAACCGCTCAATGAAACCTCAATTTTCGTATTCAGGATAAAAAGATATTTAAATTGATATATGGCTCTTAGAAAAACTCCGTGAGGTAGTTAAACCAAAGTATAGCCCTTCATTAACTTCAGGCAGGTTTCACAATAAGGATTTCAGGAGTTCCCATTTTTTAAATTTTTAATAAAAAATAAAGTTAAGCTATAGGCCCTATAATTATAGTATTATATGTCCGTTTAAAGCCTGAAAGTGTGAAAGCCCAGAAATTCAAATATGAAAGTTGTAAAGTCAGCTGACTTTCCAATATTGGCTATACTTTGGTATAACTGCCCCACGAAATTTTTCTTTAGACTTTAAAGATATTTTTGTCTTGAATACAAAAATTGAGGTTTTATTGAGCTGTTCCATTTCTGTTTGGCCTTTTTAAAAAAAAAGTGTGATATGTCTGTACTGGTCACTTTTGCTCCAACAATGGAGTATAAAGGAGCTGTCTCTGCATCTGTTGATAGTGTTGATGCGATTAACGTGTGCTCTGACTGCCGGTGGAGTTAGAGACATGTTAAAGGACGAGGATCGCTTCCTTAGATTTTTATACAACCAATGTTTTCCATAAACTGAACTTTGTCAAAAATGTAGTTCCCACATGACTTTGAACGATGCTTTGTTTTGCTGTCGTAAACTAGGACAGGTAGTGTGACGTAAAACTGTTGTGGCGACCGGCAGTCCAAGAAATGTTCACTCATTAATAAGTTATTTCACATACCGTACCGGTATAAGTCTAGCTTCTTTTTAGTGTTTTTTTTTTAACTAAATGAAAAGAAAATTAGTAAGGCCCAGTTCTAACACGGTGGCTGACATACTGAAGGTCCTGGGTTTGAATCCTGGTGCAGGCTAGGATTTTTTCCCAGGTCTGGAGGGTGTTCCTGAGTCTACCCAGCTCTGATGGGTACCTGACCTTGGGGTAGAGTAAAGGCGGCTGTGCATAGTGCTGGCCACACAATCACCTAGTATGCTGTGGCCACAGAAACTGGTGAACGCTGCTGCGCATGGATCAATTTGGTCCGACAGGATACTAATTCTAACACAAGGTCGATGTCTCATAAACATTTACCTTAATTTTCAATTATTTTCTGTCACTAGAAACATCACAGTAGATTATCCCGTCACAGTTGTACATACACTGAACTGTCAGAGGTCCAAATACATTAGAATTTGGTTATGATTTTATTATGTTTGCTAATAGAATTTTGTTCTTTTCTTTTCAGTTGTATTCCGATGAGGAGCATGGTAAAAGATCTAAGAGTCTTAAAAGAAAAATAGAAATACTTGAAAGCACAGAAGAAAAGGAATTAGAGAGTACTATACTCGAACCCCTGTCAAAGAAGGCAAAGTCTTCAAAAAAACAAAAATCATCACAAAACAAAAGTGATCACAATTCAAACAAGGTTGATTCCGGTAGCGATGGCTTAAATGAGCTTGCTTCAGATGAAGCAAGGAAAGGCAAGACCATTAAAAATGTTAATGTTGATATTGTGGAGGGAGGAATTAATTTGGATAGCACACGTATCACAGAAAGTACAACTCAAATTGAGGATAAAAAGATGAAGAAGAAAAAGAAAAAAAAGAAGAAAGCGCAGAAAGGGAAGATGGCGCAGGTTTCCAAACCAAATATAACATCAACTGAAAATGAATCTGAGGAAAGTGGTGAAGAGACAAAAGAAGAAGGGGTATCCAAGCCATCCATTGGTAAGTGCAATCAGATACACCAATCATTGATTTTACATTTTATTATTAGTTCTTTTGTATTGGTTTACTTCAGAATCAGTTAAATAAAAATGTTCTATTCCAGCCTGTTTGAATTAAACAATTTTCTCTTATTTAGATATGTCACTGTGGAAAAACTTGTTTGTGCCAGAGGTTATTTTGAGGGCACTGCAAGATCAGGGATTTGATAAACCAACAGAGATTCAACGTCTGGCTCTTCCTAGTGCAATCAAAGAGAAAAAGGACATTCTAGGGGCTGCGGAGACAGTATGGATAATATTTTTATTGCCTTTTTTTTAGCTTTAAATATATATATTTAAAGGCTTACCACATTTGGCAACCTATTAGATGCAAAAACGTTTGTATACAGTACTCATAAGTTTTTATAACTTTATCACTCGGTAAAGTTAAGTAATCCTGTCTGACCAAATTGATCCTAGGTCTGGTAAAGTAGCATTCACTATTTTCTATGGCATACCAGTAGATTGAAGGCCAGCTCAATTATTTCTTCCCATCCAACTTTACTTTGTCCCAACTAATGTTGGGGTACCCATAAGAGCTTAGACAGACTTGGGGACACCAGCCAGACCAGGATTTGAACCCAGGACCTTTGATACGCCAACCAAACGCTCTACCGCTCAGCCATTGTGCCCCTTAACCTTTATCTCAGTAGAAAACTGAATATCATGTTGGTCCATGGCACAACTGAATCAGCATTCACAAGTTTCCCTTGTCAAGGTACAATAACCAGACTTCCTATTCTTTTCCCCCCACTGGTGCCTGTAAAAGATGAGTAGACTCAGAAACACCCTCCAAAATCAAGAAAAAATCCTGGCTTTTATAAGGACTTGAACTTTTGGGACCTTTGGTATGGCAATCCAAGCATGCTCAACCTCAAAACTATAATCACCAAATAAATCAACAAATTTGAAATTTGATAAAAAATATAGAGAATATTTTAATTATTTTTTTGGCTTGATTTTTATTCAATTTGTTTATTGTTAATGATTTTTTGTTTTTACAGAATTTCTTTCAATTCGAGTATTTTTTTTTTTAATAATGTTTATTAATAATTTAAAAACCTGATTTTAGTGGGCTATTGTTACAATATAAACTACATGTCTTCTTTGCTGATTTTAAATGGACTAACGTTTTTGTGTTGCAGGGTAGTGGTAAAACATTTGCCTTCGGCATTCCTACACTAACTAGAATATTGAATCTGCCTCACATTCAAATAAAATTACCCAGCAAAGACTCTGTTAGTGAAAGTGATAAAACCCTTGACACATTTAAAGCGGAGGAAGAAGAAGATGGCAATGTGAATGGTGAAAAGGTAATGTACAGTGTAGGTTTTTTGTTATTTTTGTTTTGATATGTCAAAAACAAATGCCGGTTAAAAAAACCTTTTCAATTATTTCTTATTTTAGCCTATTATTGTTTGAAGACAATGTGTAGGTCAGAGTGGAAGGAGTTGGTGAGGCAGGCCAGAGCCCTCAGTGGGCTGTAGCGCCAAAGATGATGATTGTTTGTTTTTTTTGTCCTATGAATATTTTTTTTTCTCTCTCTATTTATATAATTTATTTGTTTTTGTTTATCAATTGTGATCAGGATAAAGAAAGTGACCTGCCACCCATGGCTCTTATTTTAGAACCAACTCGTGAGTTAGCCGTGCAAGTAAAGAATCATTTGTCCCTACTGGCAAAATATACAGACATCAAAGTGGGTTATTATATTTTTATTAGTATCCTAAAATTAATTTTTATCTGTTTAATTCTTTATAATTAATTTTGAGGAGAAATAAGTCTTTCATTAAGAATAATCACAGTAAACAGGTAAATTTTTTATTGATATCTTGAACTTTAAAATATAACAGGTGTTTAATAAATGTTTTTTTTTATTTGCAGTTTGCAACGGTCGTTGGTGGCATGTCTATTGAAAAACAAAGAAGAATTTTAAGTAAACGCCCTCATGTGATTATTGCAACACCTGGTCGTCTATGGCAACTGATCGAAGAGGTATTCAAAATGTCTTTGATTAAATAACAATGAAGCTTAGAATGGCAGGAAAGGAAAAATCACACATTTTCATTTTTTTTCCAAAACATTTTGCTTTCAGGGTGATGAGCATTTAAATCAAGTGGATAAAATACTGTGTTTAATTGTTGATGAAGCTGACCGGATGGTGGAAAAAGGACACTACGAAGAACTGACCAAAATACTGGAGATGATAAATAAGTATGTACATAAAATTGTACAGCATGTTGTGTTTGAATATTTAATTTTAAAAGACCTCTCTGAATGTGAACAGATTTAAAAGTACTTCATTAAAAGAAGGTTGAGCTAGTTTTTGTGTGTGTTCATTTGCGATTTATTGCAATTATTTCTGTTTAATCTCTTGCAGTAGTCCAAGGCGAGAAAAAAACAGACAGACCTTCGTCATGTCTGCAACATTAACTATGGACGTGGCCATTCCAAAACGTCTGGCGAAGCACAAGAAACCCGCTAAGAAAGATATGGACAAGCTAAGTAAGTTTCTCTTTGTGTCATTTTTGTTTTTAAACATTCTTCAATTGTACAGGATATTGGATTGAGTGGACTTTTTTTTTATCTTCTTCTTCTTTATCTGTGTCTTTAGAAAGTTTGACAGAAAGAATATGTGTAGGTCTAAAGCCAAAGATTATTGATCTCACACCCAAAGACAAAGTAGCACAAACACTAACAGAACTGAGAGTGAACTGTAAAGCTGATGAAAAGGTAACAATTTTGAACAATTTGGAATAAATTAAAATATAGAAATGATTTGACACAGAACATTATCTAAAATACTTGTAGAATTAGTAATAGTATATGGTTGATATCTATATATAGTATATATAGTAATCAGTTTATTTTATCATTTTACTGTTTTATTTCTAAAAACTGCATTTTATTATAGGATTTCTACCTTTATTACTTCCTGTGTCAACATCCTGGGCGCACATTAGTTTTTGCAAACAGCAAAGATTGTCTTCGACGTCTGGTCGCTCTGTTCACATTACTCAAATGCTCTCCACTCCCTCTACATGCGGACATGCAACAACGGCAGAGATTAAAAAATCTGGATACCTTTGCAGGTGTGTATGCTGAAAGTGTTACACCTATTTGAATCTTGTAATCTCAGAGTTGGCATCTATATTAAAAACTCAAATTTTGTTTTAAAACTTAATTTTTAATGGACCATATTGGCTGACTCTAATTTTACACTAAATTTGGTATTTAGGTAGCAGCCATGCACTTTTGGTAGCTTCGGATGTAGCAGCTCGTGGTCTTGATATTCCAAAAGTTGATCATGTGATCCATTATCAAGTTCCAAGAACTATGGAGGTACTGTATTGTTTAAATTACACAAAATAAAATGTAATGTATAACAAAATCGATCATAGGGCTGGTGAAGCAGAGTTTACCAGTTTCTGTGGCCACGGCATACTACTAGTAACTAGGTGATTGTGCGGCCAGGACAATGCCCAGCCGCCTTTACTTTACCCCAACTAATCTCAGGTACCCATCAGAGCTGGGTAGACTCAGAGACACCCTAGAGTTCCGGGGAAAAATCCTAGCCTTCACCAGGATTCGAACCCAGGACCTTCGGTAGGCCAGCCGAAGGGTCTGCCACTCTGCCACAGTGCCGCCAAATGTTATGTATAGCTTGACAAAAAAAAATCTATTTTTTAACTTATCAATATCAGCTTTAAATTTTTATCTCTCAGAAAACTTTTCTGTACAAAAGAAATAAGAAACATTCCATATTTTTCTGCTATTTGATCTATCTGTACCATTTTGAAAGAGGGTTTTCCCAATGTATATTTATCATTACATTTGTTTCTGTTCTCTTCAGAATTATATTCACAGAAGTGGTCGTACAGCCAGAGCCAGCAATTTGGGTCTGAGTGTGATGCTGGTGGGGCCAGAGGATGCCAAAGACTATCGTAAAATTGTGCATGGCGTCAGAAACGGTCAGTATATTTTTTTTTCTTTAAAACTGAATTAATTTCTTATCAGATTATTAATTACTGCTTAAAACTTTTTCATTATTATTTAGTTGTTAGCTAATTAAAAGTTAATGTTCTCCATTTACATTTATGCTCATGTAGGTGAGGAGTTGCCTTTAATGCCAGTAGAGATAGAGCTACTTCCTGCAGTCAAACAGAGAGTTGGACTAGCCAGAGATATTGATGTCAAAGAATATAGGTCAGTGCTCCAACTAACCTTTTTTTTTTTTTAAAGAGTTTAAAAGACATTACATTGAAGTTGCTTTGGCACACTGATCCATAAAATGAATGGATAGCGCCTCTATATTAAATGTGTATGTGCAAATTGACGCCAAAATGAATACCGTAGTGGGAAAGGGGAATTCACTTATCTACATAAGCGAGTTAAAGGAATAAACCACTTATGATTAGAACAAATCCATACGATAAAAAGGAAGTCTAAGTCACTTGAAATGTATTTACAGGTCAGTGTTTAGGAAATTAATTTCATAGATAAGTGAAAGTCACGGGAAAGCCTATTTATTTTGTCTTCAAGAATGCTACTTCCGTGCCTAATACATTCTTTTTATAGATCAGTGCTTTGGCATCATGGGGTTTTCTGAGGGTAAAAATTTTATGTATGATTTTGGGTTGACATTGTGTACTGTTTGACCTAGAAATTGTACATCATTTCAGAATGAAGAAGAAACGCATGAAGAATAATTTTTTTATAAAAGCAGCTGAGGAAATGGACATGATTGTAGATGAAGTCAATCTGTATCCTTTTGTCGTTAGAAGTCAACATATAAATAGTTTATTAAGGCTATTTACTATGCCATTTGTTGTTTTTTGTATAAGGTATATCAATACTGTCAGGCACGGACTAAAATAATCAGAAATTTTTAAAAAACATTTTTGGACTCAAAAACTTTTTTAGCTAATCCTTGATGATGTCTAATATTATTTCAAAGTCTCATCCAATAGATTTTCTACTATATCATTGTGAAAGAGGACTTTGTCGGTACTTTCGTTGCCTGACCTATGCAGTTTTTTTTACTTCTGAAAAATTAGCTTTTTTTTTGTATTTGACCAATTTGCCTCTGACAGCATCGATATGTTAAATTAATTATAAGGCTTACTTTAAAGAAATTATTTTAAAGTTTATACACTTAGACTGTTATAAAGAGTTAATTCTAACAAATAATATTTCATAAAAGGGAAATAATTAAGGATTGCTTGTTCCTCCCTTGCTTGTACCACAATGAAAATCCCTGTGGCTAGTGATCAAGAAGACACTGTGTTTGTGTATCCGCCTGCCTGGGTCCAAAGGTAGAAAACTCTTGGTGTTACCATGGTGAACAGGGATCCCAGACATTTATAATTTATAGGAGCACAGGTGGCAACCGCTAAACTTTGCAAATCTCTTAAAATTAAAACCTCTGGTGTTGAAATGACAAATATGCTTAGTGCGCCTACAAAGTTACAGTAGTGTTTGTTCGTGGGAAGGGGTAGGCCAGCCCCTGAACTTATTGATCAGATAACTTTTAACTGTAATGTTTGTTGTTTTTCTTTCTCAATTCCTCTTTTAAACTTCTTGTATGCCTCAATTGTTCCTTGACCCACCGGATTCCCAGATTGGAAGATTTAGGGGACTCTGTTCAGCAAGCCCAGGACAAGCAGCTGCTCAAGCAAATGAAAGCACAGCTGGAGCTGATGCTCCGTTACCCACTTCAACCAATGAGGATGTCCAAATACCCAACAAAATCTGGACAGCTGATTTTGAAAAAACCAGTCAATTTATTGAATAAAAGAAAATGATTACACAATAGCACATTTTCTTTTTTACTTATATCAGATATTTATTTAACATACGAAATAGTCTTACTCGTTTTGAATTGAATGCAATAAAACTATGCTATAATTTTTATTGTTTATTTTATTTTGTTGTAGATACTGGTATATAAAGTTATGGAATATAAAATCATTTATAGCTTTTGTATTGTCACCTGAGGTGTTAAGACTATAAATCATACAAAATAGAAAGAAAAGATAAAAAACAATTAGCTTCATCTTTTTAATTTATCCATATCATCACATGAGAGGAACAAATTGCTAATAAATATCACTTATTGAATGACACACAATACAAAGACATACATCAACATTGAGCCCTTTTAAATTTTCATAGGCATCACAAATGAATGTTGCATGATACAATCAATATCATCACAGTCATTTCACAATCTTCTAAGTCATTTTTTCATGTTTTGAGAAAACTAAACTAAAACTTGAATAACATTGGTATTACTTCTGTTCTGTTACATTGGTAAATTTTCTGAATCTCAGTACCCGTCAGACCAAATTGATCTATAGGTCCAGTGAAGCAGCGTTCACCAGATTGTGTGGCCAGCATTATGCACGGCCCTTTTTACTTTACCCAACTACTGTCAGGTACCCATCAGAGCTGGGTAGACTCAGGTACACCCGCCAGACCCGGGGAAAAATCCTAGCCTTGCACCAGTATTGGAACCCAGGACCTTTGGTACGCCAGCTGAACGTGCTTCCACATGGCCACCCTGCCCCCTCATTTTCTGAAATGTTTAAGATTTGCCCTTTAATAGAAGACTGTGTAAACTGTACAGTTCAAATCTTAACTCAACCCCACCCAAAAATGACTTAGGCGATTGTGAAATTGCCCTGACCATATTATTATCATTGTAGGATACAATGACTGTGTTGGTTGGATAGCCTACAATCTTAAATTATTGTAGGACACTATCAATATTTTGACTGTAGGATACAAACAAGGACACAATCAATATTTTAAATGCAGGAGACAATATGTTTACTGTGGGACACAATCAATATTTTTTTATTGATTTTTTTGTATCATTATTTTTTAACTTTAAAAAAAAAAATTTTAACTTCTCAACTTTCATTGTGCAATTCTTAAAATTCATCCATTCACACTATAGAAAATTGTTTCCTCGACATTTAATGAAAATGACACAAAATCATTTGAACAAAAATATATGTGCATGTTTCGATTGAAAATTTACAAGCATTACTCTCAAGGTGGATTACACACACTTGTCACATTTTGATCTGATGGGGAAAACATCAGCAACAAGGGCTTTATAAAATTGCCTTATAAAAAGAAATCAAATCTTAACACTAGTTGACTTTCTTCTATTTTTCTTCTTATAAATGTACGCTAAATGATACATATGATGACCAAAAAGAACAGCATTAGACACTGTGATAATCATGTATGAAATATTTAACTAAGGCAGAAAAATGGGACCTGTCCCCTTTAAATATAAATGTTTTTCAATTTCAACTGATAAAAAGTGTAAGCCAAGGGAGACTATGCCAATGAATGAGCAGCAGTATTGGCCAAGACCACATAAACATCAGTTGCCAGTTTGGCCCAATGATAGCTTGGAATGTAGATCAGTAAAAAAAATAAAAAATTTTAAATTGAGAAAATTTAATTCTATTTTTGTATGATCTAAGATCCAAAAAAGAGCGCACACAAAAAAGTAAATTATTAAAATGTATGCCAATACTGTCATTGTTTGGGGCAGTAACTATGTTTTCCTTTGGCATATCTCTGAAATAAATGCACAATACAGTGGTACAGAAAACACAGAGACTAGCAACACATCTCTACACTGACCTATAAATTAATTAACTGACAGTGAAAATAATTTGTTTGAGTATTCCATCACATTAAAATTCACAACACAAAA
Source organism: Anisus vortex (assembly GCA_949126835.1). Taxonomy (NCBI): domain Eukaryota; kingdom Metazoa; phylum Mollusca; class Gastropoda; family Planorbidae; genus Anisus; species Anisus vortex. The sequence continues at coordinate 44,521,974 of OX421493.1, forward strand.
GGCAGAGTCATCTGCAAGGTCAGGAAAACATTAAGAACACTATAGACTTAACAGCAATAATGTACATTGGGAACAAATGTATCCATGGTTTTAAAAAATATACAAAATATAATTATAATTGGGAACTAGGTAAATAAAAAAAAACACTTTAATATGTTTACCAAAGAAATTAAATGCAGCTCTTTCAAATGTTTGTCTGTCTTTAGCATTAGATCATAATTCTAGTTGAAGAAAGAAAACCCTTTTTTCAATATAAATATGAAAGTGTTCCTGAAAGCTTAGTTTTTGTCTGATCAAAAGAAGTTTTAGGGTCAATAGCAGATTTTGATAGCATATCAAAACGAACTGTCTTTCTTTTCAACAATTTGAAAAACATGCACCATGCAAAAAAAGTTCTTTTGATGCATGCTGTAAGCAGATTTAGTTTTGTTTTAAGAGAAGAAATATGTGTTTAAAATCAAGTCTGGGGGCATGCTAATGAATAAGTTTCAATGAGATTTCTAGTAATTTTTTTTATGATTCTTATATGATAGTTGTCCTGCTTTAGAATGTATATTTGAAACTAAATTGATATTAATAAAGATCTTTTTGATTTAATGTACAAACCTTGGTTCATTAAAACTAACACTTTCCCCTTTTTATAATTTTATGTTCATCAATGTAATAAATTATTATTGAGTTTAAATAGATTTTTTATTTATAGATTTTCTAATTAAAGCAATAACAATAATTATTGTTTTTTATGGAGATGAATTTACAAACACTAAAAACAAAATATATCAAACAAAATTTTGTAATGTGAGGTATGCTGGTTATAAATTTCAAAAGTTCTTTTTCAATAGGAGAACAACAAAATTAATTCAGCAAGAAGTGTTTTATAAAATAAAATTGCCTTATTATGCATAATCAAAAACTATAAAACTCAAACAATACCAGCTGGAAAGAAATATTTGAGCCTGTATTGAAAATATTTGTATCATTATTATATCACTATTAGTGTGCAGATTTTGAAAACTTTTTAAGAAAAAGGAAAAAGCTTTACATGTAGGCTATCACATGCTCTTCAAAAACTTGTCTCTGTAAGTTAGCACTATTGCTATGGGAATTAATTAAATTAAAAACACTTAAATAGTTTATAATTCCATGAACCAGTCTTTTACACTTATAATTGCATTTTGAAATCACAGTGTTTTCCACAGTAAAAAAAAATTATTAAAAAATCAAACGTTTGGCAGTAGACCATTGATAGATCACATATATACTATATATATATATTATCGACAAAAGATTATCTCAGATAATGTGAAAACCTAAATTGAATAGCATCAGCAGAATATCTTTGACAATATTGACTAGTCTACGTGGGATTTAATTCTGAATTATACAAACACAATGAACACAGGGACGCCTTAAGTAGCAAAAAAAGAATAAGGAGGAATTACATGGACATGGTTTCTTTGGTCATTGTATGGATACCCAGGACTATCAATGTGATTCTCCAGTTTGGAACTCTCAACACTTTTCAATAAATGTTAAGCATTCTTCTAAGGGTCCCAGACTCAGCTTCTATCTATTGAAAAATAATCTCTGTCTTGTTGTATCACAAGGAATATCTGCCTAGTTGTGTTACAAACAATATCTGGCTAGTTGTGTTACTATCATATCTGGCTAGTTTTATTACAATGATATTGGCTGAGTTATATTGCAAATAATGTTTGACTAGTTGTATAAAAATAATGTCTGTCAAGTTATGTTACAAATAATGTCTGCCTGGTTGTATGACAAATAATGTCTGTTTAGGTACACTACAAATAATGTCAGCCTTGTTGTATAAAAAGTACTGTCTGTCTAGATATTTTACAAATAATGTCTGCACACAAATATTCTGATGGCAAAGCAATTGAATTGTAATGATTGTAAAATAATATTTCTCCAGGATGCATATGGAGGAATGCTTATTTCATGAGACAATTTTATTCTTCTAAATATTGTGCTTTCCATGGTCGGTACTTCATCAATTAAATTATAACTTTGTGCTACTTTATGCTGGCTTTGAAACCAAATGATAAATGATACATGATCTGAGGGTTGCTTAAACAAATATATTTGTATTTGGTCTGTACACATAACATGAAATAAGTTACAAGTGTGTCACCGATTGACCCATCTTCGAGTGGACTCCTCCCAGTCTGTGTTTCCCCCCTCTTCATCGTCAGTTCTAATAAATGATTCATCATCTGTCTGAAAAAAACTTTCTTCATCTGTTGTATATCTGCTGCTTGTCATCTCCTAAACAAACAATTTAAAAAAATAATATTTATTTACTAAGAAAATTGTTTAAATTTACACTTATAAGAAATTGTACAAACTTCCCACTAGATAGAATATTATTAAAATTTGCATACATTTGAAAATATATTTGCCTTTTTTTATTGTAGTAATACGCTTTATTATATAAGAATGAATGTACCGTAATTATAATTTTAAGAAAGACATTTTTTAGATTATAAGCTCTTAACAACAAGATGAAACAATAGAAGAAAGAACGAGAGAAAAGAGAGAGTAAGCAAGAGATAGAGAAAGAAAGAGAGAGTATTACCATCAATGTAACATTTGAAGAAAAAAAAGAGACTTCAAGCTCTTTGTATGAGCCCTGGCCTTCCAAGACCATCAGGCTTAAGATCTAGTCAAATAACTTTTTATACTTGCTAAATGCTACGAGACACCCCTAAAACGATACAAGACTTATAAAAAGCCTCCAACATACTCCTTTTACCATCTTCAGACCTGGACAATTACCTTTGCCATGGCCTCAGGAGCATCCTGCACATCCTCATCTGTTTTCATACTGACACTCTGAACTTCATCCAATCTTTCCCCTTGACAGGAACCAACTTCGTCTGTACCAATGTAACTTTCATCATCTGTTCTGGTCAAAGATTCTCCTTCATCTGTACCTGGGTAGCTACATAAAAAACATAAATAGTCAATACACCAATCTTCTCATCATCTTATGTATAAAATTAATCAAAGCTGATCAAAAAATAAATTTTAATATAGGCCTAATAAAAATGGTTAGTAATTATAAGGTGGAAATACTTTTTTTAAAATTCATAGTCAAACCTTGTTTTAACTCATATGTCAGAATCTTGTTCTGTTTAATTAAGAAAATTACTGCTTTTTATGTAAGCATATAGAGCTCAGTATAAGGACATTTAAAAAACGTATACATTTGAGTAAAATACTTTAATCAAAAGAACAATAGAAGTGCTGTTGATAATAATTGTAATGTACTTAAGGAACAAACAAACACAACTATGAATAAAAAACAAAACCAATGTGTAACCTTCAGATGGTTATGCCATGCAAATAGAATGGAGGGTGGAAGAATATAAAAAAATTGCTCTGTGCAGAGCGTGACGATGAAAAAAGATCTACTGGTCGTCCAAATCTCAAATTTAAAGACATCTGCAAGCTGATAAAGATGCAGCCATTATACAATGGGAAATTGTATCAGGACAGATGTAATTGGAGAAGCACATTATACACCAGTCTGACTGCTGGATAAGAAAAGCTGCAATGCAGCATTGCTGAAGACAAAAGTCTGACTGCTGGATAAGAAAAGCTGCAATGCAGCATTGCTGAAGACAAAAGTCTGACTGCTGGATAAGAAAAGCTGCAATGCAGCATTGCTGAAGACAAAAGTCTGACTGCTGGATAAGAAAAGCTGCAATGCAGCATTGCTGAAGACAAAAGTCTGACTGCTGGATAAGAAAAGCTGCAATGCAGCATTGCTGAAGACAAAAGTCTGACTGCTGGATAAGAAAAGCTGCAATGCAGCATTGCTGAAGACAAAAGTCTGACTGCTGGATAAGAAAAGCTGCAATGCAGCATTGCTGAAGACAAAAGTCTGACTGCTGGATAAGAAAAGCTGCAATGCAGCATTGCTGTAGACAAAAGTCTGACTGCTGGATAAGAAAAGCTGCAATGCAGCATTGCTGAAGACAAAAGTCTGACTGCTGGATAAGAAAAGCTGCAATGCAGCATTGCTGAAGACAAAAGTCTGACTGCTGGATAAGAAAAGCTGCAATGCAGCATTGCTGAAGACAAAAGTCTGACTGCTGGATAAGAAAAGCTGCAATGCAGCATTGCTGAAGACAAAAGTCTGACTGCTGGATAAGAAAAGCTGCAATGCAGCATTGCTGAAGACAAAAGTCTGACTGCTGGATAAGAAAAGCTGCAATGCAGCATTGCTGAAGACAAAAGTCTGACTGCTGGATAAGAAAAGCTGCAATGCAGCATTGCTGAAGACAAAAGTCTGACTGCTGGATAAGAAAGCTGCAATGCAGCATTGCTGAAGACAAAAGAGCAGCAAAGAAATAAAAAGTGCAAAGTCTAGATGTCCTGCAATCACATGTCAGAGATGCAACAGAATGTCTCTCTCTGATAGGACTCCAGAACAACAACAAACACTTCAGAGATGGCGTAAACCCATCCTACGGGCACTTGAAACATAGAGTAAAAGGCTTTTAAAACTAAATTTCCATTGACTGTTTAACTAACCCATCTTGCTCTGTGTCACTTGTTGTCTGGCTGGAATTGCCACTACTTCTCTGCCTCCGAGCACGTAACTGTGCCAGAAATTCTGCCTCTTGTCTCATTCTCCAATGCAGATCATCTCTTCCCCAGGAACCCATGTCTATGTCTTCTGTACCACCTGACCTTGACATTAGGTCTTCATCAAATTTAAAATCTGAACATAAAGAAGAAATATAATATGATTGTATTAATTACCAATATAACTTCCATATGGGTCATATATAGTAGGCTATATATATTTAATGTCTGCCAGCTTGGACATCATTCTTAGTACTAAAGAATATAGGACCAGATATCATTAAAGCAATAAAATGAAATACATTTTTTTACACCATAATATATACACATTTATTTAATCTTCTTTTTTTTATATAAATTAAAGATACCGGTATAATCTATAATCTCTCTATATTTTTTATGATTTTTACTCTGAACTACATTTCCTCAGTAAAAGAAAGCTGTTTTTTAAATATAATTATTTCTTTCTTTCCACACTTTAGTCAAAGTTAAACTGAAAGCTGGGGGTCAATGTCACATTTTAGTGCTATTGTATTAAATGCTCTGTTAACACAAGTAGTCTGAGGTAAGAAGTCTGAGTCAATTCTGTCTGAATGTCATGTGTCAGCTTATATAGCCAAAGGGCATATTACTCTCATCTCTTTCCCTGACAGGTCATTTACTAAAGGATTTTATTGATCGTTTCCTTTCTTTTCCTATTTAAAATACAGCACAATGTTGTTGTTTTTATCTATGCTTAAACCAGAGGAAAAACGAGATAAGCTAATAAAAGATTGACAAGTTAACTAAGAACATTTCTAAGAGTTTTGAATTTCTCAGAGCCTGACAAAATAAATAGCTGCTGCTGCTAAGCTTACTCTAAAAAAAGAAGACTTTTTGCAACTATATTTTAATTTAAGAAAAACTATAATTATGAGTAGGCTTATACCTAACACTAGATGAGTAAAGTTAAAGTGAATGGGCATTCTGCTGACCACACTATCCCCTAGAAGTTTGAAGCCATAAAAGTTTTTTAACGCTGCGTAATTGGCCCCTTTGATCTATGGACCAACATTTGGCCTTTTTATCTTATATGTAATATATGTAGCAGACTTTATACATACAGAAGACTATTGCATTCTCAGTTTATCAATTGTGTTGAGTCCAGTCTTGCACTGTAAAATGAACATTAAACAAAAGCTCACCATTAAATTTACTTTGCAGCCTGTCTTCTTCATCTTCTTCTGCTTCACTACCGTCGTCTGAAACAAGATTTTAACAAAAATCATCTGGTATATTCATATTTTTTTCTATCATTTAAAATCCGTCTTAGTAAAATTAAAAACAATTGTGTAGCTCTTCATAAGATTCTAATCAGAAAAAATGCAACGTATGGCGTAAGCTATACTTTAAGCTTAGGCCTATACCAATAATAATAATAACAAACAACTAAGAGATGCAGGCCTACCTCTCCCCTCCCCACCCGGTCCATTGGTCGTGGATAACCCATTATAACATTCGAAGTTCTACAAAGTCCTCAACAATTTGTTTCGATGAAACTGCATTCAAAGTTCCAATTTTAGACTACCGATTCTTATACTTAGTAACACTTCATGGTATTGCAGTACTCGAATGCGTAGGTGAATGCCTATTATAACCTAGACTATAAGGATATAGGCTATTCACTTAAGTATAGATCTAACGTAATGCAGTGGTTCCCAACCTTCTTAATGCCGCGACCCTGCGGCTACTCGCGTTATGGCGACTCCCAACTGTAATTCTCTACTGTTATGCTTGTAATGTAAATATTTGATATGCAGAATGTGTTTTCAATGTTACAAATTGAACATAATTAAAACATAGTGATTGATCACAAAGGGGACGTCCATTAATTACGTCAACAAAATAGGGGGGAGGGGGGGTCTGAAAAAGTTTGACAATTGTTGACAAGGAGGAGGGGGGGAGGTCAAGAAAAGTTGACGTCAACAATGTTACTTTTTAAAAATAAATAATGATACAAATTTATTACAAAATTCTAGGCTACATTTGTCATGTGCCACTTACATAGCAGACATAATATATAAACATGGTTTTACGTTAATACAAATATATTAATTAAAATTACGGACGCTACATTTGACATGTCCTTTTTGTGTTCATCTTGTTAGTTCGTAGATCTATGTATGACTGGAAAGTGGAAACTAATGCAATTGTTAGCACGGCAAAATGACCGACCAATTGTAAAAAACGTCACCTTCGCTGTAGTCTAGCGAGCCATTGTGACTGGAATAACAAAAGAACATAAATACACCAACAAACAATCTGCAGAGTACGTTCAGAAACAGAAACCCAGTTTTTTGCCGCTCAGTAGACCTACATCTAAATTAGGCGCCGTTCTGTTATTGAGTCCTGAAAGGACTATGAACACCGGCCGAGAGTCGACTGCTTTAATTCAATGCCCATGGTTGAGTCTTTTCCAAGTTCCAACCCTTGAAACCATGTTTGGATCAGCGTTAACAGGCCATCCACTCCGACATGGAAAGATATGAGTAGGCAGGCGTTGTCCTACAAGGCCGTCACTTGTTGGGTCGGCTTGCTCTGTTGGATTCCCCTTTTACGAACGTACATTTGCTCGAGCCATCCATGGCTTGCCTCGTATTCCTGTAATGTGGGCTGACGGTGTGTTGGCCGAGCGGATTTTGTCTGACACGGAGATGTCATCCCCTCAAGGCCACATTTGAAAGCAGCCCTCTTTACAGGACGTTTTGTATACCTTTCCGTACGTCGCATCAGACGTACAGAAATCGGACAGTGGGGTAGGTCTACCTCACAGGCCCCCTCTAATGGAAGAACAGAACAAGCCGATTAATCTCCAGACTTGCAGCTCGGGATACCACGCCTCTCTCCGCAACTTACAGAGATGGGAGTGGAAGTATCTCGACGACCGCTTGTCCCATGCATTAGCTCACTGGTCAGACTCGGGGAACCAAGTTAAAAGGTCTCAAAATAAATAAAAATCGGACGAGCCCGTCTTGTGTCCAGGGCGTAACGTTTAACGTTGAGCTCAGCTCTGTCCGGACCCGCTGCGGGAGCTCTCCCCCATGCGTTCGCCCGCTGGTGTCTTCTTAATGGGAACGTATCGGCGGTTTACACACTTCGCCAGCTTTGGGGCTCATAGGTACAGAAATGAAATTAGGCGCCAGAGACTGGGGTTCGTTATATATACCATGTAAGCGATAGCTGGGATTGGCAATAGAACTAAAAACAACAATAGGCCCTTTCTGAGACTATGTTTGAATTGCATTGAATGAAGTGTATTGTGTGAATCCAACATGGTTACTTTAAAATATTTCCTTCAGAAAAATAATTCGTAGCCCATGAAGTCCGAAATAATTAGCCTACCATTCCTTTTAACATCCCTAATTCTGATATATTATAAACTAATATATTTTTGCTGACACGTTATAATGGGTGAAACCTTAAAATTTGGTGATTAGGCTTAATATAGTAATTTTTTAGTTTTAATTTATAATTTTGTAAAAAAAAAATTTATGAGATAAAAATGTATTAGTAGGCCTGTAGTGGCGTAGCCAGATTGCAAGGTGTGGGTGGCAAATAGTGCAAGGTAGGAGCGGTAGGGGCAGGTAAGCCAACTACCGTGTGTATAATCATATAATGTGTGTGTGTGGGGAGGGGGGCAATAATGCAAGAAGTAATAGTGAGCATATGGTTAAAATAGTAGGTTAATTTACAACTGGTGCACAATTTCCCCCTAAGCTATTTAACAATTAACATTGTACTAAAAGCTCATTAGTGAAACGTACAATCAGAAAGTATTCAATATTTCTATATGAAAAGAACAATAGTAAATAAAAAGGAAAGAAATATTGTTAAAATCCTCGGATTGGAAAAACAAATTGGGAGGGGCGATGGGGGATAGTAAGCATGTTACACCCCTTTCGTGGCAAACGCCTATGAGAGTTCTATCTGGTCAATATAAAATCTTTAAAACAAAGTTTTAAAATGTATTACAATTAATTATAGTAAAGATCTGGACCTCTCCGTTTCAAATCTATTTTAAACATAAAAGCCAGCGTTTAATTTTTTTTTTACTTGTTATAGGGGGGGGGGGGTAACGAATTGTTGACGTAATTATGTAGGGGGGGTCTCTGAAAGTTTGACAGTTGTTGACAAGGGGGAGGGGGGGGGGAGGTAAAAATCGCCAAAAAATTGTTGACGTAATTAATGGACGTCCCCAAAAATAATTTTTTTATTTTATATTGCGATATATATATTTCTAATTAGCCTACAACACGAATGTCAGTGCGTCTTTCTCATCGGATCAGAAATTTTCGGGACAGTCTTTGCAAGAGCACAACTAATATCATCTTCCACAACAAGTCTACCTTTGTATTTAGACATCGTATTTAGACTTGATAACCAACAAGCTGGAAAACCCTGTTATACAAAGATATTTTGTTGGGAATGAAACACGAAGGCGCAACACAGTCTCAGTGAAAATATCATAATAATATGGCTGCAAACACATGATCCAGACTTTGTAATTGGCATTGTAGAGAAAACAGTTCTTGCTGCATGTTTGTTAATAAGTTCAATAAATTACTTCTGTGTTGTCTAAGGAGCATCTTCAACTTTGACTATGCATGGAATTCTGTCAAATGTCAGGCAGATTTGAAAAGTAGATGACATTTTGTCTGCAAGCATGTGAATGTGTTCTTTTGTAAAATAGGCTAATTCTCATCGTAATCTTATTGTCTGGTTTAATGTCATGTTTTTCAAAGAAAGCAGATAACGAAGGCACCATATGCATTTTTTTCATGCAATGCTATATGTAAAAGCTGAAAATCATTTAATTTGATTTGATCCGATCTTTTCAGACAAATTAAGGCATGTTCAGGGCCGGCTCATCCATATAGGCGAACTAGGCAGCTGCCTAGGGCGCAAAATTTTGTGGGGCGCAAAATTGGAAATTTTGTTTAATTTGGGGATTTAAAAATATAAACTATATTAAAGTTTAGTGCTTCTGCGCGCTACTAGCCTAGGCAGAGGAATTACAAGGTAATGAAAGGCGAAGGGTATTTTATTTTAGTTGTCTTATAAAATAGGATAACAGTAGCCTAATTAGTTTGGCAACCTCGCTGTGCATAGCGGAGTGCAAAAAGTAAACCCCTCACTTCCCCCGGCCACACTTTGGATGCGATGCGGGGGCGGAATATCATAGTGAAGTGACGCGACCGTGACCTTCAAGTCAGTTCGTGAATCGTAAGTCGTGAGGGCGCTGAGTTGTTTGCATTGACAGTACAGTTGTTGATTTAGTGCATTTTCAGTCGAAAACGAGTACATTAAATCCCCTAAGTGACCCTAAGTAGCACAAGATGGTCCAGTCGAATTGATGCACTAACACCTCTGCGATACCAGTAATCTCATGTTTGTGATGCTTTTGAAGAGATTTCTGAAGACACTTATTGGATCTAGTGGCAGTATTGCGAAGATAGAAGCACTTGGGTTACTTAAAAATATATCAGACTTCAAGTTTATTGTTGCACTTGTAACATAGCACAACATTTTGTTTCAAGTAAACATAACTATCAAGTAAACATAACTATCAAAAGAATTCGGGTCTCCATAGAGCAGTAAGTCACCTGAAAAAAAAACGAAGAGTTTTTTGTTACAGCTAGAAGTGATTTAGAATTCAATAGAGTTCTCTTTGATGTTAATGAAGTAGCATAAGAAGTTGTATGGAGTAGAACCAGTATTTGAGAAAGAGAAGGTCCGAATTAAAAAAAGAAGAACATGGTTGATTACGAATCAATAGACGAATCGAATAGTAAATTTTGCAGGTGACCCCTCAGAAAGTTTCAAGATCCACTTTTATGTTGCTGCTTTAAACACAGCTGCTTATGCGGTAAAAGAAAGATTTTTTGCCAGTTAAATAAAGTATCGGGTGTTTTTGGATTTTTTTTCCAACATTCCTGACCTTAAAAAAAAGTCTACATCAGAGGTTAAGTCGACGTGCAAAAACTTGGAAAACACATTAACAAGTGAAAAAGAAGGTTTGAATGAATCTGACATTGCTGCTGTACTACAGTGTTCTGAACTTAGAGCAATTTTTCATCATCTCCATAACTCAGTATCAAACCATGAAGAAATCCTAAACTACATTTACCAACAGAAGCTTGAAACTGGATTTCTTATCATTTGTGTAGCCCTTCATATTTTGCTTACGTTGTCACTTTCCGTAGCTAGTGCTGAACGAATTTTTCAAAATTTAAGCTTATTAAAACCTATCTGCGTAGTATAATGTATCAGGAGAGATGTGTTGGTCTGGTGACCATTTCTATTGAAAGTGAGATAGCAAGACAGTTAGACTCAAAAGCCCTCATACAAGAATTTTCTAAGTTGAAATCAAGAAAAGTACCATTAGGGTTTTAGTCTTGAGTATAAATACTGGTGATCAGTATTTAAAAGTGACTTTTGGACCATAGTTAAGAAAACACTAGTCTAATATCAAACAATATCAAGTATTTTTCGTGTATTTTTTAAGTGTTATAAAAACAAAAAAAATATCTATAATCTAACTGTGAGTTTCAGTTTGTTATTAAGAGAACTGTACATAATGCCGGTATAAAACCTATAAACCCATATATCTAATGTAAAACTGTGTGTTATGTAAGTTTTCTTATAATAATTTAGATTTCTAATTATAAATTTATAATGCAAAGCCATTGTTACTTTTCATTCAACTGTTTTATTTACATTTCACAGTCATCAATCAAAGGTTTTAAAATAAAATTCTTTTGATGGGCTATAACAATAATTATTGACAAAAACACATTTTCGAGCTTCCATACCCGGCAGACCCCGCCGAAGGCACTTTAATGAGGGCGCAGAATTTGTTTTTGCCTAGGGCGCCAAAAACCCTAGAGCCGGCCCTGGGCATGTTACATTTTATCCTTGCAGTGATAAATTTAATTCATTTAAGATGGAAAAGATGTCAACCAAGAAAGTTTTTTTCTGGAGTTCACTTTTATCACCGAAAAGTGCTTAACATGCGGTACATCTTGCATTTGAAAACTTTGTTTCTTGACAACCTTCTCGCTTCAGTGTGTAATAACAGAGAATTGTTCGGCGCATTAAAATTTATCTAGTTGCACAACTTTCATATTTTATTTTGTTTTTCACTTTAAAAAAAAAATTAGTTTACTTGTTTCTTTTCGCCCTTTCTTTCTCTTCTCCCCGTCTTTATCTTCGTTCTTTTTTACCTTCCCCATAAAATGACTCTATTTTAGGACGTGCAGTGAGATTGTCAATAGACCTACAAGCATTTAGAAAAAACAACTTAGTTTTATCTGTCATTGGGCGTGAAATTCAATGCACAGTATAATTATAGTTGGTTTTTCAATGAATGACATTTAAAGAAACCAGAGAATCATTAATTTGTTTTATTTTTTTTAAGAAAACCGCTTCACTAAAGATTGTATCAAAGACAGGCCCCATAGGCCTATATATTAGTCTATGATTGTAGGAAAACGTTGCTGTCGCCCCCCCCCTTTTTTCCCCCCTCCCACCCACATAGTAGAAAGGCATAATACAATACATTTCTTAGCGTTCTAACCACCACTCACTGCTCCGTAGAGAATACAATATTGGCGATCTTTAACTCATTGTTTTTCAGCTTTAAATTATTTAAAAAAACAATAACAACGAAACAGCTGAGCTTTTAAAAAAGTCGGTTATGTTATGGTCTACAAGCATGGGAGGGAAGAGCTGTGAAGGACACGTTACCTCTGCCTACTGATTGTATGGGAGTTTTTGTTTGTTGTTGTAATTTTAAAACATTTTGTTTGTTTGTTAGCATTTACGAATTTATTGCTTTTTATGTGTATTTGTGCAACTCGGCAAGTTTTGAACAGGAGCACCGCATCTATTCCCGGTTGTAAGAAATGAAGTGAATTCCATCTTGCCGGAGACGAAAAACTGAAAATGGCTGTTAATGTTAAACCGCTGGACCATAACACCAACAAACAGTGCGTTTAATCATCAAAGGAAACAATTAATTCCATGCTGCATAATGAACAAAAGGAAACATAAATGTGTTTCTAATTCATGTTTTCATAAGTCATCGTCTGCTCTTTGAACACTTGCATATATAACCTTACGCTTAGACAACTCCAATCAATATTTTTTTTTCTGTGGCTTTATATTCTCTTTTGTGTATAATCAATGGTTTTCTCTATGCGGTAAAATGGTAGGCCTATGTTTTCTGTTGTCTTTCAATCAATAACAACAGCTGAAAGACATTGTATTAAAAAAAAAACCACACACAGTTATATGCAAATGCTTACCATTAGTCTACATCGCAATGGCTTCAAGGGTTCAAGTCACAGTGGGTAGGCCTATCATTTTAAATAGTCTATATTATGTTTCTTTGTTGCTACACTAACCGAATTTGGGCCAAAGAGCAACAAAACAAGAAAATGTGTGTGACGTCTTGCAAGCTTAGAAAGCAGAAATCTAAATGGTTAAGCCGAGATCATTTCCAAAGCTTCATTTTATGCAGCTCGGTCACCTTTCCAATTAGAAAATATGTTCTTGAACATAGATCTATATACATATGAACATGTGAAAGTATAATGTAACTTGTATATAGATCTAGACCAGAACACACATAATATTATAATATTATATCCAATAGAATATGCATCTTTTTTATAGAACGGTTCAGAAAATACAGAAGTCAACTTAAACTTAATGGAAATAAAGGGAACTAAAAATTTTTAAAAAAAAAATGTCAGAAAAGGTTAAAAATACTTTTTTGGAATTATAATTAAAGTTTTTAATTGTGTACGTATCGCAAATGTATTGATAACATATTTATTCCAAACATAAACTATGATTAGGGAAAATATTTGATACAACAGGATTTATAAAACTAAAATAAATGTTAATATTTTCGTTGGATAGTCGGGACAGCCGAGAGGATTAAACCAAGACCATCGTAAAGTACTTACGGTGGTCTTGATTAAACTATGCAGGAGAAAGACCTGTTTTAAAGTTAAAAGATGGGAGTTCAGGTTTCTTTGTAGGCCTACATGTACTGTACTTTACGAGCCCCCTTTGAACTTCATTTAGTCCTTGTAGATAGCAATAATCATATGTTGACTTTCATTCAAAGTCAATAAACAAGTAATGATATCAAAGTTTATTTATTTTTACTAATGTATCGTCGATTAATTCAGTCCAATCGGAGGATAGGAAAGAGACCCACATCACGTGACAGTATCTCAGCGAGACATGAACCTACCGGAATGGAGCTCCTTCACGAGTGACGACATGGCGTTGGTGACGGAATCGGCTGCCATGAGGAGGTCGTTGCGCAGGGTTCGGGTCAAGACGGCAGCCGAAGAAGGCTGGAGGGTGAATGCTTGTTTGACGTCTCCGCCCATGCCACTCAAGGTGAGCTCTGCAGACGACGATGGGGCTGAAGACGGATAAGGTCAAAGATACTTTTTTTAGAAAAATGTTGCAATAGCATGACTCGTGAAAGGCAAACCGACGCAAACCCCATTAAAGTTTTGCAATAATCAGTGACGGGATTGCAAGGTAAATGGGCAAATAGTTAAATGTGTGTGTGGGTGGGGGGGGGGTCAGGTAATGAAAAGTAGTGGGCGCTAATAATAGTTAAATCTACGCACGTGCACTATTTCACCCTAAGCTATTTAAAAATAATATTGTATCTAATTATCAAATTGTTATTATATAATAGATATTTTGTTTTTAACACTAGCCTAAGAATGTAAGGATTTACACGTAAACACCTTTTAAAAAAGAGAATGTTAATTCTGTATAGAATTCGATGCGTCCACATCTTTTCGTTTAATTACCCTGCTAATGTTGGATTGCTAGTGTTGGATTGCTAGTGTTGGATTGCTAATGTTGGATTGCTAGTGTTGGATTGCTAGTGTTGGATTGCTAGTGTTGGATTGCTAGTGTTGGATTGCTAGTGTTGGATTGCTAGTGTTGGATTGCTAGTGTTGGATTGCTAATGTTGGATTGCTAGTGTTGGATTGCTAATGTTGGATTGCTAGTGTTGGATTGCTAGTGTTGGATTGCTAGTGTTGGATTGCTAGTGTTGGATTGCTAGTGTTGGATTGCTAATGTTGGATTGCTAGTGTTGGATTGCTAATGTTGGATTGCTAGTGTTGGATTGCTAGTGTTGGATTGCTAGTGTTGGATTGCTAGTGTTGGATTGCTAGTGTTGGATTGCTAGTGTTGGATTGCTAGTGTTGGATTGCTAATGTTGGATTGCTAGTGTTGGATTGCTAGTGTTGGATTGCTAGTGTTGGATTGCTAATGTTGGATTGCTAGTGTTGGATTGCTAATGTTGGATTGCTAGTGTTGGATTGCTAATGTTGGATTGCTAGTGTTGGATTGCTAGTGTTGGGTTTCTAATGCAACTCTTTTTTTTGTACACAACATCCATGATGACATAATATGCAGGCATATGAAAAAATCTATAACGATATGCATGGCTATATATAGGCTATATATATCACAGCGAAATCTATCTAGCTATATATTAGATGGAATAGGCTCGTGAGGTAACAGACCTGGCGATGTCGTTGACCTGTTGACCAAAGCTGCGGTGAAGGTCGGTGATAGACCGCTCCGTGACCTTGGCGAACTGTTGGGTGTTGACCTTGGTGAGGTAGGGTGATTCTGAAAAAAAATTTGACAAAACTCTTTTTTTTTCTCCTAATTATCCGATTTCATTGTAAATGATTTAGTTATTTGTGGTTGGTTTTACCGTTTTACTTTGAGCAATATTATATGTTTCCAGACATTTCTAATGTGAAATCTAAAAGTATTAGTAATTAGGCCTACACTAATCGCAGTTAGTAAAGTACCCCCGCGTGCAGGCCATTTTGATTCAAAGGGCTAAGGAACCCATTTTACTTGCCCACTGAAAAGCACATTTAATTTAAAGCCGCCTTTTAGATTTCTCTACGGGTCTCAGATATTAATCGGACATAGCAGTTTCCGGACCAGGTAACAAAAAATTCCAGCATTTACTTGAGATCTAACGCTCTTCCACCAAGACCAGAAAATGATATTTTTTACATTCAATTTTAATGAATGGTTTTCAACAATATACTAGAATGCGGCGGTTCAATTCCAAGGATATTTTTAAGAATCCTAACTTGACGAAAGCTATTAACCCTTCCCGTACCGACCTACTTCTATCTATGCTGCCTTCAGTTCCGCTTTATTCGCGCCCGGGACTGTAAGGGTTAACTCACTTTTAGCAGTTTCATGAGTGTCTCCAGCTGGACCATCAGGTCCTTCCTGCTCTCCTGTAAGGCCTGCATCCTGGCCTCCAGCTCGTCCTTCCTCTGACGTAGCAGCCTCAGCTCAGCCAGCAGGGTCGGGTTGTACTGGCTGGTGTCGCCACCTTCCTGGGCAAAGGCCTCTTGTTCCAGCCTCAGCCTCTGAATCTCTCGCATGATTTCTCTGTAACACACACACACACATATCTGGATGATTGCTCACATTAGATGAATTTGTTAAAGGGGCTGTCCATATATAACGTCACGCAATTATGGGCAATTTTTACCCCATCCTCCCAATATGGTCACAGTTTATCACAAAAAGGTCACCGATATGATGTCACAAAGACCTGCACACACCCACCACAATGTTTCCAATTACAAAAATTATCATGTTTCAAATAACTTCTTAATCGGTGTAGCATAAGTAGGCCCTATTACACTAATCAATATACTTAGTAATATAAGTAGGGCATGTTATATTATAATCGAAGAAACCCGAAACCGAAGAAAACCGATTGACAAAGAAAACCTAGGTTTGATTGTAGCTGCTACTAACGGCTACCGCAGTACATTCAGCGGCGGTGCATCGACAATTTCACTGCAACAACATGACCATACGACTGAAAACCTTACTATGACATCATTTATCATTCAATCATTCCGCAATTTTATCATTTCATTAATACATCCATCTTCTTTTTACGCATATTTATCCATCCATAATCAACTGGGACAGTTTTGCACACACGGACACTGAGAGTCTTTCTTATCTACAGAGAGGGAGAGAGGGAAAGAGAGAGGGAGAGAAAAAGAGAGAGACAGTGAAAGAGAGAGAAGAAGATTGAGAAAGAGAGAGAAAGAGAGAGAGAGAGAAAGATTGAGAAAGAGAGAGAAACTAAGAGAGAAAAAGAGAGAACGAGCGAGAAAGAGAAAGAAAGAAAGCGGGAGAGAAAAAGAGAGATAGAGTGAGAAAGATAGAGAACAAGAGAGAGATAGAAAGAGAGAGAATAAGAGACAACGAGAAATTAAGAGAGAGAGAGAGAGAGAGAAGAAGAAGTGAGAGAGAGAGAGAAGGAGAGAGAAAGAGAGAGACACCAATGATAAATATGCTGCCACAGTTGCCAGACTTTGTGATTCCTATCTTCAGAAAATTCCAGTACACCAAAGCCAATGCGGAAATTCAAAACAACAACATCAACAACAAAATTATAAAGTTATATTTCAAAACCAGGTCCGACGTGTAGGGGGCCGTCCATAAAGTATGTCACGCTCCAGTGGGAGGGAGGGGGTGTAAGGAAGTGTGACAGTTTGTGACAGGGGGGAGGTGGGGTCACAAACAATGTTGAAGAAACTTGTAGGATAACGTAGGCTACAGAGCTCAGGCTCGGGAAAATGTGCCAACCCAAACTGTTCCAGAATAAACTTAGATAAAACGCATTCGCTGCTATCGCTGCTAGAAGGCAAAGATAACTCATGGCAGTTATTGCCAGAAGAGAAAATGCACACTCAGAGGATGTTGAGTGGCTAGATGAGGATGAAGTTCATCTGTCTGCAATTATTTTTGCAGGAAACGATGATTGTGAAAGATTGATGCCAGTCGTAACTATGGATGAACACTTCACTTCACCATGGATGGATGATGTCCAGTGATATTTTTGAATTAAACATGAATCACAGACCCATAATAAACAGATTCAATATAGCACAAGAGTTTGTCACATAATTTGTCAATCCAGTCCTTTTTTAGTCATTTTTTTTTCCTTTTTATTATTTAATCACTGGGTTAGGTCAAGTTTTGCTAATCTACTTCTTATCCTTTGTAAAAGGATAGTATAATCGGAAGATTATCTAAAACTTGACCTCACCTATTGTAAATGAAAAAGCAGCAGATAAATGATGTGTATTATATAATTGTCTAGTCTTATTTTTGCAATTTTTCTTTTCAAATTCAATATAGATTGAGTTGCTGCTTCAATGAATAAATCTGACAACTGTTGACAATTAACTATTCTACTATTAAAGTCATTTAATAATGTGATAGTTCTTTTAAGTGGAAATTTTATATTTTAATACTGTTTAATAGTGAAGTGTGTTTTAGATTAAATTTTAAAAAGGTGTTAATAAAAAAAAAATTGTTCGAAAGTGTGACGTACTTTTTTTTTTTTGGAGGGGGGGGGGGCGAGATTTGTGACAGTTTGTGACAGGGAGGGGGAGGGGGTTAAAACTCAAAAATAGCGTGACATACTTTATGGACAGTGCCTAGTCTATGTCTATAGTATTATAACAAATGGACAATGACCTTTGTACATTCCCAAAGTTTTAGTTTTGTTTTTGTTGTTTTTTTTAGCCCATGGTATTCACCCTCCATCCTGCCACCCCTTCTTGTTTCTATTCACCCTAATCTCGGAGTATATGGCAATTAGCTAAAAGCGAAAGTGTTGACATACTGGAAGGCATTAATAGTTGATTAGGTTCAGCCAATAAGCCGCTGGGTGTGGGCGCCTTTCCTTGTTGTCATGACAATATTTTACCAACTAATCATATTGATGCATTGTGTGTTATCTTTTGTATTACGGCGGTTATAAGTTGTTTGCTGTGCGAAAAGTCTACAACAGAAAGCAGCTAGTATGTTTAAGATAAGAAAAAAATCGTTTAGTTTGATAACTAGCCTTTTTTTCCCCCTTTCTTTTCTGTGACCATGGTTTGTACTTTCATTCTTTTAAACCGCAGTAAGAAAGTTGGCAATAGGTTGTTTAGAATATCATAATCATCCGGGCTACATGGCTATCACTGATGTTTCTTTTCCCATCATACATTGGCTGAATTTTTATACTAGTATTTTTTTTATATACATAACTCGATTAACCATTAAGCGAAATAAGGCTTGCGCTAAGGGGATCGAGAGCTTGGGAGGGAGCAGGTGGGGGGCGGGGGGCACCGCGGAAATTATCCATATCAGGACTTCGCCATAATCCGTGACCCCATATGGCGCAATATTGCAAATGGTGCAGCTGAACCCGGCTCCACAAAAAAAAGGGACCCACATCACATTCTTTTAATTCTTATCAAAGAAATTTCGCAATTTCAAACAGTAGCTGAAGAAAACAAAATTCTAATATAACATGTAGAATTATTCAATAACAAAACATTTTACCATTTAAAAAAAAAGGATTATAATGAGATTGTATTTTATGTTTTATTATTGTTTATATTTTGAATTATCAATATAAAGGAGGGAGGGCCTGTTTGTATGGGAGTATATTTAGTCATACAGGATATTAATTATATTCACATGTAAGATTTTTGCATTTCATGGTTCATATAGTCAATTATAGTGCTATAAAATATGTTAAAATTGGGTTGTTAAAATGTAGCCTAGTTCACTAAACCTATTGCTTATAGGTGTTTAGGTTTTGTTTGATTTTGGGATCCAGTCCAGTTAGTTAGTGATCAATAATTTAAAAAATGTGAAAGGTTATATTTGGGTATTTTCCATTCGGTAATGTGGGCCATTTCATATAACAGTTGACGTAGGGTCGTACAACAAATTCATAAAACAATTCGTAAATTGACTAATAGAAATTACTATAAAAAATTACTATTTATAAAAATATGGAAATTTTTTTTTTTCAAAATCCCCCCATATGACAACAAAACACATCAGTTTCATTTAGTACGATTACAAAAGCAAAACCAGAGGAAATATGACAATTACAGAAGGCTCACTCTCTCCTTTAAGTGCAAATTATTAACAATTTGGGTATTTCTGATATTTTGATGTTCACCCAAATCTTTTTTTAGCAACTCATCTGTCATAATTCAGTTTCCTATTACAAGAGCTCACGATTACCTGTCTAAAAGTAAATTTATTCTATTGCCGTACATTAATTTTCTTTTCTTCCATCATCCCATTCCTTCACAATACATGTAGTTACCTGGTTGTCACGATATTTGACTAGTTAAGCGAATCTCACCTGTCTATTTACCTGACTAGATATATCTACGTATCTTGTGTAATTACTTTCATGTTTTGAAGTACATCTCGTTAGTCACAAATAACATCTTGCACACGGACACTCATAAAGTCTGGCTAGTATAATCACGAACATGTTTCAAACATTGAATAAACCATTCTATACTGCTAAATATATATAAAACATTTAAAATCCTAAAATTTAATCCAATCCAATGCTCGAAACGATGTAAGGATCATAACTATTTACTTAATCCTTATCTATGCAATGACGAATTCATATACATTCTATTTCAAACCCATAGACCGGCCTCTCGGGCATCGAATGGGTTATTTTAACTAATCAGGCAAACCAACAATCATCATTTAAAACGATTGTTCAAAATGCAAAGTCTATTCACAATCTTTGGCTAAGCGTAGGACGCAATAATATCCTGACTAGAATGAGCGCCTGAAACTTAAAAGATTAGACTTCGATCTAAAAAATAAAATGTGCATACTTTTTCTATCGGACATTTTGTCGTATATAAAAACACTGGTATTTGTCGAAACAAATCTACAAGAGTCTACAATCTACTGATACGATTCATATTCTGTGGTCAGGCAGTGGATGCATTGTTTGGGTTTGCGTAACTTGATATCATATTATGATATTGATGGAGTATAGGCCTAGTCTAACCTTGACCTTTATCTCATGTACACACACAGCTTCCTTTATGTACTGCGAAACCTTCTAATTATGATTTCCAATTTAGACCATAATATCTTATGATGAAAGAAAGAGTTGTGAAATCCGTTGTTGTTTTGTAGTTGGCATAGCTAACATAAAAATTTCCTTTGCACATCTTGGGCATCCACATGTCCGATAAGTTCAACAGTTTCATTCGACGTGCCATACCAAGGGGTAGTGCGACCGGCACAACATAATTTACTTTCATTGACAGATGTTGGGCGGCGCAGACTCCCGAACGCCCTTCATGCAACTGGATGAAACTTAAACCCGGCTTGTAAGCCAAACGCTCTATCGAAAGACCACATCTTAACATACGGGAGCTGATAAATTTATTACGCCAGTAACTGTACATTTACCTATTGCATTTGATGGGCCTGGATCAACACTACAAATGTTGCAGTCAAACTACTTCTGAAATTCAGCACATACGCTATAGATACTACAGTCCAGTGAGAAACCAAAGTTGGCACTCTGAAGAACCAATGATGAAACATTTGTATGTGGACGAGTCAATTCTATTATTATATCATTCATTGAAACAATTGACAAGTCTTGATGAGCCCTGACCTTTTCAAACGGAAGAGATCATGAACTTCGGGTGCTATTTTTTTTATATTATTTTAGGCATTTCTGTAAACAAAAAAGCATGCTTTTGCTGGTGTTTGACAATTGATTTCAACCTCGACGGTCAGTTCTGGTCTTATAGAAATAACCAATAAACAAGGGCTACAAGATAAGTTACGACAAACCCGCTTTAAAACATCAAAAGTGAGTAGGCGATAATTAATACTCAAAGTGTTAGTCGGTTAAATTCAGCTTTGTTTATAAAATAAATTAGTCAAGAGTTGCGTCCTTGTTTATTAAAAAAACAAAATGCGTAGATTCATAAAAAAAAATATTCTTTTATATCAAGTTATTAGTTTGGGATTATAAATAGGTGATTCTTCACGTCTGACATTCACAATCCATTGTTTTCTTTTGGCGCCATATTTTGGAAATGAAATTCTTATAGGTTTACAGCATGGGCGCCCGCAGAAAACTGAACACCTTTTACCGTAGGTGTCTCAGACTCGTTTTAGATATAAGATGGCAGGACAGGGTTTCAAACGCAGAGGTCCTACGAAGAGCAGAGTGTCAAGACATCCGTATTACTCTCAGTAACAGACGTCTCAGCTGGCTAGGTCATGTACGCCGAATGCCACAGGGTCGACTTCCACAGGACATTCTATATGGAACGTTAGCTTCGGGACAGAGACCTGCTGGACGTCCAAAACTGAGATTTGCGGATGACTGCAAAAGAGATATGAAACAACTCCAAATTGACCCAAACAGTGGGGATATCATGGCGCAGGATAGGCCCACTTGGAGGGCAGGAATCAAAGAAGGTTTTAGGCTTGAGGGAGAGGAGCGCGCCAGGAAAAAGACAGTGGAGAAAAATGTGATCCACTCCGCTACTTTCAACTGCAGCAAGTGTGACCGTTCCTGTACGTCCAGGATTGGCCTCTTTAGCCACATGAGGGCTTGCAAGGGAAATGAATCGTCTCTCGAGACGAAAAATGCCGACGAATGTGCTGAACGATCGCTCCACCGTACATGTTGTTGCTGGTAATGTTAGCGAAACTAGTAAGGCATACGGCAAGGTAACAAGTCGATGAAATTTTGGCTACTTTTGTATTCTCGCGTTTTCCGAAAATCAAACTAACTCAAGGCTTCACTATCTCAAATATCAATGTGGTATACCTGATTAATCCCCAAAGATAACGAGATCGATATAACAATGGAAGGAATCACAGTTGTTACAATTAATTATAAATGTTTTAATTATTATTTTTTTTTGGTCTATTGTAGTCCAAATTTTTTTTAAATCTATCAATCGGGGGGGGGGGGGCACTTTTCCAGGGGGGGGCAAGTGCCCCCCCCTTGCCCCCCCCCTGCGGGCGCCCATGGTTTACAGACGTTCCTTCTAGATAGAAGATTATTACGTCCACTAGGCCCAAAACTCCTGCAGGGCGACAGGGATCCGTCGGTGCCTGGGAGAGAACCCGCGACCTGTCCGTTGGTGTTTGGTTGACAGTCCGGTGAACTTACCGCTGGACCACTAGATCTACAACTTTTTGTACAAGCAGTAACGCAGCACACACAAACATGTGTTTTTAAAATAAAATGAACGAATGGGACCGGAAATGTTTTACACTTCGACCTTTTATGCATGCATAATCGTTTAAACTTGTCAATTCTCAAACTTAATTTCGTCCCCAAATGCTCTAAATATAAAAATAAACTTTCGCCTTAATGTGTACACATTAATTTTCATAAACCAATTCGGACGTGACGCAAACAATATTTCCAATTAGATGACGTCATCAGGGGAAGACAAATCATTCGTCTTTGCTTTGTTGACATTCAAACTTTTAATATTTGCTCATTGGTTAGTTTTGTGGTGTGTGTGTGTGTGCTCGCATGTGTGTCTAGTGAGTGTGTTTGTGTACGCGTGTGTGATAGTAACTTATAAGAGTGTTTGAGTGTGGCTGAGAGTTTCTAAATATTTTTTTTTTACCTTTAACCGAAATAGTTTGTTTTCTCTCTCTCTCCTAGTACAGGTATTCTCCACGACTGACAAAAGAGGATCAAAAATTGAATCAATAAAAAAAAAAGAGTAAAGATCAATACGATTATTTTGTGTTCTTCCGTCCCCAGTCGATGCTCTTGACTTGAACCTATGCCCTACTGACCGATGCTTCAACTTCAATCAATGGTTCTTGCAATTTGAACAATAATTGTATGTTTTACGACAAAGCTCAAGTGTTATCACACTGACACTGTAAAGTGTGGTGCATAAAACCAACAATGATTAATTAGTTAAGTCACAATTTTACCAGCTTTTATAGTAAGTATTTATTCTCAATTAAAGAGGTAGTATGGTTCGTAGATAAATATTTAGGCTTTTAACTTTGAAATGATCTACAAAATAAACATTCACACAAAGGTATATTACACAGAGCAAAGTGGACCAATAGCCAACAAAGACTAATTCAACGACTAATCCCTTTTTGAGGAAGATTACATCTTTTAAAGTATTAGTGCCTACTTTAACGTACGTGTGACTGTGTTCATAATTTCATCAAAAGTTCATCAAATGTTCTTCAAAAGTACATGTGTCTCTAATAGTTTTGCTTTGAATGTTTGGGTTTCATATCATTTTTAGTATATGACCAACAATATAACCAATAACTCAACCGTAACAAGTCACATATGATCACAGTCTGATATGTTCAGCTAATTATTAACCAGAGATAACCACATCCTTACATGCCCATTTTTCAGTTAGCAGCACATGAATGCAACCTTAAACGTCCAGCTGAATAAGTATTTAGATATAATCTTACTCTTACATGTCCACATCAACCAATAACCACATAATATGTACACATTTACTACACATCCTAGCATAGTAAACTAAACAAAATAGTAACATTTTAGTGCACCCTTGCACATCAAATTCAACAAACAGCCACACATGACCAGACAAACAGATAACCGTTTGACCACAGCTGGTCATAACTAGCCACGAAGAGTTCAGTCATTTTCTCGACAACACAACCATGCCAGCGCCATCAAGTTTTGTGCCAACTTTAAACTCAACTGACCTGTTTTTGGCCTCCAGTTGTGCTATTAGCTCCCGCTGAGCTTGGTTGCTATCCACTGAAAGATTAAGTTCCGCCGTTGATCTCGACTGCAAGAAGAGGAAATAATAACAAAATAACAAACACAATTATTAAAAAGGTTTAAGGTTAAAAGTTGTGATGGGCATATTATAATCAACATGCCACGAATGTGAGTTACTCATTAATGGACACGTTTGCATTTGCACATTTTATCAGTTAATCCTTCACCAATTAGCAACTAGCTCAAGATAACGCTTGAATTTGGGCTTCTGCAAGGTGTACACTTAAGGTTAACAATAGTAGCCATTCAAACTTTTCCCGACCCCACCAAAAAATAATTAAATCTATCTAATGCAGCTTGCAAGTAAATGATTCAGCATGTCCTATACTTTATATTTTGGGACATTTTATATTTTAGACTAACTGTGCCAGGAAAGTAGAATAAATGGGGAGGGGGTGAAAGTCAATTTAGTAGTAAAGATTTAGCGGCGAAGAATTCTAAAGGCAGAACCGGAAATCAGACGGCTGGTCGATGAAGAAGATCTGCTCAACGCCATCTTGGAGTCCAAGCATACTTATAGAAGAAAATGTATTCCCCCTCCCCTTTTCAGAAAAAAAAAAGACAACAACAATTTAACACCATTTAAAAACCATACATTAAAATGCAAGACTTGACTTAAACCATAAACATTTGAGGCAATATTATTTTACAATGTGCCATAGGATATATATATATAAATAAATAAAAGGGCATGATCAAGACCTGATTAAATCCATTCTACAAAGTATACACAAGAGTTTCACGATATTTGATAACATTACGTGAATGCAAATCAAAGTCTTCAACATGATTCATACTTTCATCCCCCCCCCCCCCCCCCCCCCCCCCCCCCAATATTGGAATTCTGAGTGGAACGCAAAAAAAAAATGGCTTCACAATCGTCAATACTTTCTTTTCAGACATAATTGTCAAAAACAAACATATTAGGATTGTACTGGCAGACTAATCCTTTCCTCCAACTGACGCAGCCAATTACAGATGGAAATACTCCACCTCGTTCTCTTCGAGACGTGCCAGAAAAAAATCATTTCGTTCTTACAATACTCGTCTTGATATTTGCCTAGATCTGATATTTTGTTGCTGATGATATCGACCGAGTATCCTACTAATGACATTAACAAATATTGTAGGTTTGCTAATGACTTTGGCAAAGAATTTAACGTTAAAGCTCTTAGCAAATAACGTGACAATGTCGTTGTCAAAATTTTTTCGAGGCATCGACAAATGGTTCACTATTGAAATTTAGAAATAGTTTACTAATGACATTGACAAATAGCGCACTGATGATGTTGATGACTATATTATACTAAAAGTTTAACCAATTATAGCACTAACGACTTAGTTCACTTACAACATGGCAAATAGTTCACTTATGACATTGACAAATATTTCACTTATGACATTGACAGATAGTTCAATTATGATATTGACAGATAGTTCAATTTTGACATTAACAGATAGTTCTATTATGTCATTGACAAATAGTTCTTTTATGACATTGACAAATAGTTCTATTATGACAGTGACAGATAGTTCAATTATGACATTGACAAATATTTCATTATGACATTGACAAATAGTCCACTTATGACAGTGACAGATAGTTCAATTATGACATTGACAAATAGTTCATTTATGACATTGACAAATAGTTCACTTATGACATTGACAAATAGTTCACTTATGACAGTGACAAATATTTCCACTTATTACAATGACAAATATTTCCACTTATGACAATGACAAATATTTCCACTTATGACAATGACAAATATTTCCACTTATGACAATGACAAATATTTCCACTTATGACAATTAAAAATATTTCCACTTATGACAGTGACAAATATTTCCACTTATGATAATGACAAATATTTCCACTTATGATAGTGTCAAATATTTCCACTTATGACAGTGACAAATAATTCCATTTGTGTCATTGACAAATAGTTCACTTGTGTCATTCAAGAATAGTTTACTAATGACCCTCACAATCAGTTCACTTGTGGCATTGACAAACAGATCACCAAAAGGCAATATCAAATGTTGCCAGACTTTCATTGACTAATTGTTTACTAATGGTTTAGACACAAATTGACCGTTGTTCTACTGTCGTGAAACCGTATTCTTTGTGTGTGTGTGTGTGTGTGTTTGTTTCTGTTCGTTCAGAAGTCTCTAACCATTCTGCTTTCTGCAAAAATAAAAATAAAAACGCCATCAAACACACACAGTGTAACTGTATAATAAATAAAATAAAAAGTCAGGAAAAAAAAACGTAAGCCTCACTTTCAGTGTGTACTCTGGCCATGCTAATAATTCCCAGGGGTCCTTCCTCCCAGGAGGTCATTCTCAGGGACAGAGCGATAGAGACAGTGTAATGACTTGCCGGCAACAAAACTAACCGTAGGTCATTAGCATGGAGTGCAGTCCGTTGGGATCTGGGGGCCGTGATAGTGATTTTAGTTTTTTTACTTTGTGAGACGAAGGTATTTTTTTAGATCAATAATTTCATATATTATGTATAACAAAAAACTGTGGACCTATTTACTGAGTGTGTTCCGTTATAATAAAAACAAAAAAAAACAACAAAAAACAAACAAACAAAACAACAATGACTTTGAGATATGCCCCCAATACAATGTAGAGTTATTATTCCATCTAACCCAATGCCGAACTATGTTCCCCCTAATCCAATGTTGAGTATTGTCCCCTTATTGGAGTTATGGGCAATAATCGAATGCAAAGATATACCTTTGAATTTTGAATCCAATGTTAAGATGCAATGTTGAGTTATGCCATGTCCTCTAATTCAATGTCGAGTTATGCACCCTAATCCCAATCCAATATCGAGCCTTGAGTTATGCCTCCTAGCCCAAGGTAGAGTTATTATTCCATCTAGCCCGAAAGTCGAACTATGTCCCCCTAATCCAATGTCGAATTATGTTCCCTTAATCTAATCTAGTGTCATGGCCAATAATCCAATGTAACGATAGATCCTTGAATTTTGAACCTAACCTTAAGATGTCCCTTAATCCAATTTCTTTTTGTAGAAAATACTATACGTCGAGACACTTTTTTTTATTTCCAATAAACAGTCTATAGACAAATGAAATTGTTATTTCGGAAATTCCTACACCTATAACAGGCTAGTATATCTAGTTATAGTGTAAATAAAACCCCAATTTTTTTGGCAGTCAAATATTCTGGAGTTGATTTATTTAGCATTACATTATGTACTTTATGTTATTTGGGTACATTGCGATACATAGGCCTAGTGTTTTATTATGAGTTTGTACTCCAGGCTTTAAAATTGTTCTTAAAAAAATATACTTTTGTAGAAGGGTAAAAGTAATCGTATCGTTGTTTTTATTTGTATTTACTCGGACTTTGGTGTTCTTTTACTAAATGTAACGTTAATTTTATCTTTCTGATAACGTCTTCATTAGAGGAGCCGATATGTCAAATTACACGAATATTATAACGAGGCAGTAACGATATATATTTTCTGACACTAGGTACGATAATTGGGATAGCTCTTTCAAAAAAAATGGTCAAATGGAAGTTATTTTCCATTAATGATACATTTTTTCCTGAGATCAAAACAATAACGTTAGGTGGTTCTTGATATAATGTACAGGTGATCCACGTTTACATGGAGGCTTTGCATGTCGATTGATCCATGTGATGATCATGGACCTGATTAGTCCCGAAGACATTAAATACCCGGGCTCAACGAATCAAAGGGTTTTAGCTTGGCACGTGCGCCCCTTCCCTTCTCCATGGGCTTCGCATAATCGACAAACTTTATCCCGGTACGTTATCATCATAAAAAAAAAATGATGACAAATAGTTAGTCTATCATCATACAAAAAATAATTATAATAAATTGTTAGTCTATCATAAAAAAATAATGATGATAAATTGTTAGTCTATCATCATAAAAAATAATGATGATAAATTGTTAGTCTATCATCATAAAAAAAATAATGATGATATATTGTTAGTCTATCATCCTAAAAAATAATGATGACAAATAGGTTATCTATCATCATAAAAAAAAATGATGACAAATAGTTATGCTTCTTTTTTTTTAAATGAAATTAGCCCAGAGGGAAATGATATGGATACGATTTCTTACAGTGGCATAGCGGAACAAAAAGAAAAATGACATAACATCGTGGCATCCAGTTAAAAGACTATGTTATTTGTTAAGAAGCTGATATGGACGTCATGAAACTTTTGAGTTTGATCTGGAGAATAATAAGATACTTTCTAACGTGTTCACACCTTTGAAATAATTATAGTTATAAAATCCATTTTACTTCTAGGGCATAAAAGATCACATGCTATTATAGTCACACTGTGGACAGGGTAAGTTAGTACAATAGAAGCTATAATCTTGTAAGGTTTGCGTGTCAGCATGCATGCCGCAGACAGGAGATAAGTCCTCCATTACCTAAACCGGGTGAAAGAGGGGGAGAGAGATCTTCGTAATTGGACTTACGTACCGACATTTTCAATAATTGTTACTTCAAGTAGATGGTAAGGTTCGAGAAAAGAGAGAAGGCCCAGAATAAAATAAAAGTACATAATTTAAATGGCCAAAAATACTAAGTTGGCAGCACTTGCCCGAGCCCTTTAACGTTTGTGCTTGTATCAAGCAGTTTCAGCCCAGACAAAGTTAAATTTTCTCAAGTTTTCTTTTAATCATTCTTAAAACATCAATTGAAAAGTCTGCGTTTTCCCTATTCATCTTATCTTCTTATCTTATACATTACAGACGATCCTTCTATAAAGAAGATTATTGCTTGCTACGCTCGGCCGTGGTCTGAGTCTAGTCTTCCATTTTGATTTGTGTTTTAAAGGATGTTTAAGTTACTGGTTTTCCTGGTCTGTTCAAGTAACCCATTCCATCCCCGGACCAAAAAACAACAACAAATTTCATATGCCCGTTGTCTAATGTTTTACGGATGAACTGCAATCAGAAATAAGATAATACTATCATCATCTGTCCTTTGGGTTCCTTGTGGAACATAGGGCCTCTGTCAAAGCACGCCAATCTCCACGATCACTTGCCAGTCGCTTCAATTCTTCCCAGCTCTTTCCAGTTCTTCCAGAAATACGATACTATAGCTTTTTGTTATGGCATTAATGATTATACTCCCCCCACCACCTTCTCAGAAACAAGCAATGTAAAGTCAAAACACGTATGAATGGAATAGATTGCAATAGCATTAAGAAAAAAATATCTTAGAGATGTTACACAATATTTGTTACATGTGTTACAAAATGTAGGACTTCCAATGTTCTCCGAAGATTTTTTTTTACAGTCTTGAAGACGAGTGTCCACTTATCAAAGAAACTTTTTTGTTACATCTACCGCTTACACAGACATGACGTCGATAATTTAAATAATTTAACTTAAACTGGCACATAAGAAATACGTAAATTATACTTTCAGAATGAGATCTAGAGAGAAAAAAACCCAGCCGATAGTGGTAATGGTAATGGTAATTTATATAGCGCTTCTATCCATGCTATTTTAGCATGCTCAGTGCGCTCTAGAAGACTATTAATCTGTGAGAGGTTTCACTGCTGCCGGTTAAGCGCACGTGATAACAACTCAATATTAACGTCATCTAGTCCCAAAACTCCTGTAGGGCGACAGGGATCTGCCGGTGGCGGGGCTCGAACCCGCGACGTGTCAAGTGGTTTTTTGGTTGACAGTCTGGTGAGCTAACCGCTAGGCCAGCCGGCTTCATAGTGCTGTATATGATTTAGTCCGCACTAGATATAGAGATTTATAAATACTATATCACATTTTTTAGGAGAAAAGAAACTCGCCAGGTAAAGAAAAGTCCCAGCAGTAACTTAAACATCATTTTAAGACACAAGCCCGTGGAAACCAAGTTTTTTTCCCCGTCGATACGACGTGGTGTGCCCGCTATCCGCTATGGTTGTGAAAGTCTAAAAAAAAACAAAAAAAACAACAAATGCTACAAATTGAGAAAAAAGATTGTGATATATATTTAAGATCGGTAATTTGATTAAATCGACAACGATATAATTTATCTCAAAAATCATGTGAAAGGAAGGTGTTATAAACCAATCACGTGACCTACCTGGACCACTTGTTTATAGACAGTCCTCCACGAAGAGCCGTAACACCAGTCGTACAGTTCTGGCGTCATCTCCATAGGGGAGATCATCATGGTGGAATCTATTTCCGATAGGGGAGACAGCTCGTAAACTCGTGGAGAAAAAACCCTTACGTCCGGGTATTTACGGTAATCCGGGCGCCATTGTTACAGTGTCCGCAAACAATCAGCTCTTCTTTTGGGGGGGAGAGACCGTGTGATATGACATATTGGTTTCTCAAGAAAATCACAAGCAACACCGTTCTTTGGAGTTTTATCCCCTTCTTTTCTATCTTAAAGACAAACAGTGTCAAACACACACTTTTTTTTTTATCGCTCTATAGCGTTTTTCTGAAAAACCGGATGTCACGGCCACAGCGCTTCTAGTTTATCAATGACGTTGGAGGCCATCGTTATTCCATAGTTTGTTTCTTGATAATCCAATAGCAGAAATATTGTTTGATTTTTTGGTTTAATTAAAAGAAGCAGCCTCTGTTTTCAATTTTAAAGACTCAATTAACACATGAGCATCTTAAACATCATCTACATTTTATTTCACATTTCTCTCTCTATTTCACATTTCTCTCTCTCTGTCTTTTTTTTCTCTCCATCGCTTCTCCCTGGTTCAACGAATGGGTTATAAAACAAAAAAGAGAAAAAAAAACACCATATCGCAATCTTTAAAAAAAACTTATATTTGTATCACCGAAGGCAATGTACGTTTTTAAAAAAATTACATGAACATAAAGTATGACACAACTTATTAGGTGAATAAAAAAAAAGTGAACAACTATTGATCGTTTACAAAAAAAAATACGGTTAAGTTGTAATTTAATATATAAAAACATCGTTTTCATAGCGCTGTAAACAAAACAAATCGATAAGGACCTCCATAATGTAATGGAAATGACTGAAGATTTGTATGGTTTTTATGATATAAAAATAGTTTCTAATCCGCATTATGATAATTAGGGTTCAACAAATATAACAAGAAGATCCGTAAGAAGACTTTGTAGAAAAATTAATAGTTTCAAATAAGTGTTAGGTTTCATGGTTCAAAGAAAATTTATGATGAAAGGTGTGTATA
The DNA here is from genome assembly GCA_949126835.1 of Anisus vortex. NCBI lineage: Eukaryota > Metazoa > Mollusca > Gastropoda > Planorbidae > Anisus > Anisus vortex. The sequence continues at coordinate 44,553,577 of OX421493.1, forward strand.
ACATTAAGCATAAAGTATAACATAATACGTCAACAAAACAGACAGGCCCGCTATTATAGGATCTATAGTTGTAGTATGTTTGTGTATTACTGTCCATAAAAAGGTGCGTAGATTATACTATACTAATAATAATAATAATATTTGTATAGCGCTGCCAACAAACATAATGTAAGCTCAGAGCGCGTTTAACATACAACTATGAATACGGATATTACCCTAGGCCAGGACTATAATGATATGTAGAGTAATGTACATTAATAGCTTTCTTAAACATGATGATAAAAAGACAAGAAAAGAACTTTAAAGAAGTATTACATTTTATTTTTTTAAAAACGCTTTTGTTTGGAGGATTCGACTTTCCTGACTAATCCGGCTTTTCATGACGCAATAACATACAAGATTCAGATAATATTAGGCCTATAAATATAAATATGTACGAGTTTTAGCTAGGCTATTTACGTGACAGACTCGTTAAATTAAATGTTCACATAAGAAAATGTAAACTAACAAATGCTACAGTAGAGACTGTAGACTGTAGACTAAGGCTAATAAAAAATATGTAGGAAAACGGAAGTTGTGAATGCAACTTGATAACGTCATCTGAATGAAACCAATGCTGATACATGATGACGTCAACTTTATTCCCCCACAAATTTACACAGAATTTAAAAATTTCTCGAAATCTTATTCTGCTACTCTTGGGTTTCTTAAAGTTTCTTCTTCCTAAGAGTCTTTCAGATTTATACATAAATAGACACCCTCTAAAATGAAGTCAATACAAATAATTCAAGACCAAAATTTGCATGTGATGGCACATCGACAGAGCTCGTGACCATATAATACGAATATATTAAAGTGCTAAACTAGAAGATAACAGTTGATTTAGTTTTCAGGGCTGTTGTCGATTTTCGAGTCAAACCAAACTTAAATGGCATCAGTAGGATACGTAAATGCGAATGGGCGTTAAAATGCCCACTTAACTTACTTTACTTAAAGACGTCGCCCCACCAGGGGCATAGGCCGTCAAAAAGCGGCTTCCAGGTCTCTCGATCCTGGGCCAGTTTCTCTGCCTGACACTAAATTACAATCTAATTTTTTTGTAGTCAGCTTCCTTCCATATCTCGCCTCCGGGTGTTTCTCGGCCGACCTCTTTTCCTTTTTGCACTGGGTGGTTCCAAGGTGAGGGCTAGCCGAGTGATAATGTATGCCGATATTCTGAGGGTGTGGGCAATCCTTTTTCATCTCTTATGGGTAATATTTTCTCCCCCATGGCCATTTTCAGCGCGTTGCCAGAGTTCTTTATTGCTGGTGTTTTTTGAACCAGTATACCATAAGGATCTTTCTAGCAGGTGTTAATAAATGTCCGTATTATTTTTTAAAACATTAGAGGCTGTATCTCTCCCTGTCTCTGTTTTCGGATTGTACATCAAAACGTACTTTACAATAATGTTGACAATACATATATTTTTTTAAATCAAGGCTAGAATTCTCGAGATCCAAACATTCTTCAATTTGATAAAGGCTGCTCTTGCTTTTCCAGTTCTAACTTTTAAATAGCCACACAATTTCCTTAATATTCCCTGTCTAATTGAGAACTCTTCTTCACTTGCCCTTAAGATCAAAACGCCACGAGAGTGTTATTTTTCTCGCTAATGCCCATTAGCTAACGTTTCCAAAACACACCGGGGGGGGGGGGGGGGGGATGGCTTTACCTCTCTCCTTTGAAATGACACCAGTGAACAGCCAATGTGACATGACATCTTTGTCGTGTTTCTGACTTATTCTATCGCTGTCACGACCCCGCCCCCTTTTTCACACACACACACACACACACGTGTGCACCCACAATTCCCCAACTGTCGATATCCCCATAATTATCTCCCATGTAAATAACTTTAAATGAGTGCAGTACCCTTCATTGAACATCCGATTTCACTACCCCCACCCCTCACACCATCGCCCCTATGTCTGACTGTCCATCTCCTAGAACTCAACATCGGGTCTGCATTAAGTTTGGCGGATGTGGGGGAGGGGGGTGTGGAATGGGCGTGCCCATCTCTTGCACAAAAGCTCTCTCACCGATCGGATGAAATGGGGGAAATAATAACCCGTCCGCGCCCCATCGGTTGCCTGTTACTGTCTGTCAATCTCAGTAATGTAACTACCCTGTGTTTTTATCTTTCTAACTGTAATAACCATTTCAAGTTCTTGTTTCTTTCTCTCTCTATTTCACATTTCTCCCTCTCTATTTCACATTTCTCCCTCTCTATTTCACATTTCTCTCTCTATTTCACATTTCTCTCTCTATTTCACATTTCTCTCCTATTTCACATTTCTCCCTCTATTTCACATTTCTCCCTCTAATTCACATTTCTCTCTCTATTTCACATTTCTCCCTCTAATTCACATTTCTCCCTCTATTTCACATTTCTCCCTCTAATTCACATTTCTCTCTCTATTTCACATTTCTCCCTCTAATTCACATTTCTCCCTCTATTTCACATTTCTCCCTCAAATTCACATTTCTCTCTCTATTTCACATTTCTCTCTCTAATTCACATTTCTCTCTCTATTTCACATTTCTCCCTCTAATTCACATTTCTCTCTCTATTTCACATTTCTCTCTCTATTTCACATTTCTCCCTCTCTATCTCTTTTTTTTCTCTCTATCGCTTCTCCCTGTTTATGTCTACCTTATTTTCTCTGTTTCACGATCTCTCTAAGTTTTATCACTCATTTCTTTCTTTCTTGAATAGTTTCTCTCATTATATCCCATTCCATCTATCATCTCTCCCCTTCTCTCAACCGTAATATTTTTGTTGTTTCTTTTTTCACTCTCTTTCTTTTTCTAACTCTCTTTCCACGTCTTCCTTACTTACATATTATCTTCCTTTCCTATCCCGAACAAGCTATCTTTCTTTGTGACTTTTTAACGCAAAACAATAAAACTAACTTAATGCAAAATTACAATTTATAATGAGCCACAGAAGGCCTGCGTTTGCATATACGCATTGTTTTTATATAGTGGTATACATAATTAGGACATTGAAATACATGACATGTATTTAATATGCGGATATTTCAACCTTTTTAAACATACGGGTATTCCCGAACTCATTTTAAAACATTGTTATTTTATATAATTGGCTAGCATATAGATTGGCCAAACAGACATTATACACAGGGCCAACAGAGCTTATACACAGGGCCAACAGAGCTTATACACAGGGCCAGCAGAAGCTGATACAAAGCTCATGAGAGCGGAGTTAAGACTTTGGTATTGCTTATACACAGGGCCAACCGAGCTTATACACAGGGCCAACAGAGTTCATACAAGGGTCATGAGATCCTTATTAAGACATCAATGAAACAGTTTTTTAGTGATCTATGTGGATTAGGCATTTGGCCAGGTGATGAATACGGCGGTCTCAAGGGCTAGTTGATTTGGCTATCACTAAGAATATTTATCCATTAAAAAATCGCGAAATTAATGACAAAGTCAACTACTCACCCAGACACAGAACTAAAAAAAACAACAAGAAAACACCACCGAAAAACACTACACAATCTTCTGCTATATAATCCCCCACAGACACAGGCTATAACGCCTACATTTTTCAACTCAGATCTAAGTTTTGTGTGTGTTTTCTTTTTTTTGGGGGGGGGGGGGGGGAGGGGGAAGGGGGAGGGTCTTATTTTGTTTGCAGGTCACTTAAAAGGAAAAAATAAAGCAAAATCAACAAACAACCAATTTCGTTCACGATGCAAACAATTATAACTGTAAATTATAATTCGTTTAAAGCCCCATTGATTACGATAAAAACCTAAGGGCTCCTAGGTAATAACGACTGAAGCAATTATTTTTCGTCCAATTTGTTTTCAAAAAGAAAATTAATTCAGTCACTGAGCCGAGGATTTTAAGTTCTATTGCTCTTCATATTATGAAAAAAACAACAACAGAAACCCCCACAATGAAAAACCCATTTTGTCTGAAAACAAAAACCACAGTCACACCCAGACAATAGTAATGCGGCGAAGGATTTGATGGCGGTTTGATTGGGTTATTGACTTACTTTGTTCTTCGTTTTCCAACCTTTAGGTGTTTTTTTGGTGATTCCGGTAATATGTGTACTTCTACTTCATTGGGGTACTAACATTTTATTTTATCGTATATAGTCTACAATCGCAGATATAATAAAAATAATAATATTTTTATAGCGCTGCCAACAAACATAATGTAAGCTCAAAGCGCATTTAACATACAACAAAGAACACGATTATAATCTCTAGGCTAAGAACTATAAAGCTAATTGATGATGAAAACTTTACAAACATAGGACAAATCAAATAAATGAAGTATTAACCGACCTAACATATAAGTAAGACAGTAGGTGTCTAAAGTATGTTGTCTAAGGTAAATATTGAAATAATGAGTTTTAATTTAAGTTCTTTTTGAAAGTAACAATATAGCTTGTTTGCCTGAGTTGAATGGGAAGTAGATTCCACACCTTCGGACCGGATATTTGAGAAGACTCTAAGGCCAACGGTCGTCAGAGAGAAACGGGGCACTTCCAGAAGCGAGGAGTCGGCTGAACGAAGTGTTCTTTGCGGAACATATAGTTTAATTAGTTCCTTGAGATAGGACGGCATCTCTTTGTTATAAAGGCACTGATTGCAAAGTAGCGCCACTTTATATTCTATTCTGGCTTTCACAGGGAGCCAATGGAGCCGACACAGGAGAACTATCACAGAACCGCGCCTTGACTTACGCAATTTGTCATTACTGGTGAAAATATGTCATTCATAAAATATGAAACTTTATAGAAAGTTCCAGAAAAAATATTTTTTTAAAGGGAAAAAGAAAAAAAGAAGCCGCAGACGTGAAACGGATTGTTCTTTTTTAATGTCTCTTTTGTCTGTACTTCTGCTCGTAAACTCTGAATGTCGTCATCGCGGTCGTCATAATTTAAACCGAGCAGGGTCAAGGTCGTAAGACGCCAATTGATTTTGTTTGTTGCTTGAATGTATACAATTAGAGAGATGAAAATGGTCTTATCGCTGTTTCTTGTTGTTTGCAAACGTTTCGCTTTAAGACATTCAAAAAACTAACTGGCCAATTATGTGAAACATGAGGTAAACGTTATGTGGAAATCTCTAAGAGTTTTTTTTTGTTTTTCTCTTTCTGTTTTAAAAGGGCGAATCAAAAAAAGAACACAGAGAAACAATGCGAAACCTTTATTTTCTGTTGCGTTTTAAATTTAGTTGAACACAATGTATAATCTTATATTTAAAAAAATAGCATTATATTAAGTAGTTTTTTTCTTCTTTGCACAAATATCACAATCTATTTTTGTTAATTTTTCGGTCAAGATTTATATTTATATTTAAATTATTCATTATATCAAAGCGTTTAAGATGATTTAGACATTCACAATATATCTAGCCATTCGGGATCTCTGTAAATCTGTCACAATGTATTGAGTCTGTCAGAATATATGACTTCTATCAAAATCAATAAAATCTATTACAACCTATTCAGTCTATCACAATCTCTTTAGTCTGTGACAATCTATTGCACCTACCACAATCTTTGATAGCTAAAACCAAAAAACAACTCGGTAGCTACACACCCATACACTCACACATACACACATTCACATACAGTCATTCACACACATACACTCACAATCACACACAAATTGACTTACACACACACTAACACATACACTCACACACACGTTCTCTCTTATCACACACTGGCGCTGGGACAACCGATTCAGATCAGGTTCACTATAGGCTAAAGATAGATCAGATTTTCCTAAAGGCAAGCATAAACAAAACTCTGCCCAAGATGTCAGTTACACCATATATTATACACATACACGTAAATATATAGGCAAGTGTCCGTTACCGGTGGACGACCATATTATATAGCCTAGTGAGACAATCATTAAAAATTAATTAATTGTCACTCAATACCTTAGAGACATATTAGAACAAAATGGTGAGTAACTGTAATAACGTTGTCTTAATGTCTGTTTGTTTTATCGTAAAAATTTGACAGAAAAATCTATACTGTAAACGCCTTTTCGTTTTAAAGTATATACAATTTTGAAACTGTTTTTTCCCTATATTTTAAATTGTATCCTACACATTGGTAATTGCGTTAAAGTGGGCGCATTTATCATTGAATCGCTTACTTGTAATGAGTAACTCTGTTTGAAATTTGTATCATTTAAGTGTGTGCATCCATCAAAGGGTCAGTTCAAATGTGGACATTCGTTATTTAAGCGTCAGCTTAACCTGAGTGCATTAGCAGTTAGATCAATCACATCCTCACGTGTGTGTACATATTATATGATTTAAGATTAGATGACTCATGCTGCACTTGTTTTTACAACAAGTACTTCACCGATGTGTGTATTTTTTGTAGTAGATCACTCAATTCACTAACGCGTGCATTCACCATTAGATCCCTCACTTCACTAATGCGTGCATTCACCATTAGATCACTCACTTCACTAATGCGTGCATTCAGCGTTAGATCCCTCATTTCACTGATGCGTGCATTCACAAATAGATCCCTCACTTCACTAATGTGTGCTTTCACCATTAGATCACTCACTTCACTAATGCGTGCATTCACCATTAGATCCCTCACTTCACTAATGCGTGCACTCACCATTATATCCCTCACTTCACTAATGCGTGCACTCACCATTAGATCACTCACTTCACTAATGCGTGCATTCACCATTAGATCACTCACTTCACTAATGCGTGCATTCACCATTAGATCCCTCACTTCACTAATTCTTGCACTCACCATTAGATCACTCACTTCACTAATGCGTGCATTCACCATTAGATCACTCACTTCACTAATGCGTGCATTCACCATTAGATCCCTCACTTCACTAATGCGTGCATTCGACATTAGATCACTCACTCCACAAATATGTACATTCACCTTCAAATCACTCACTCCACAAATAAAAAAAAACAACATTCACTATCAAACCACTGACTCTATACTCTATACTGTATAGTCTACACTCAGTGTAGCATTAGTTGAGTCGTGCTCTATTGATTTGAACTCTCCTCCATGATTTCCCCCCACCCCTTTCCCGCCCCTCCTGCTCCCTTCCTCTCCCCACCCTAACCCAACCTACCGACAGAGCGCTCAGCGTGACATCCAATTTGATTGAAATATAAGACCTAAATGTCATACGCTTGGAGAAAGACAATGACAATGCTAAAGGAGAACCCCCCCCCCCCTTCCTCCGAACGCCCACCTTTGCTTCAAGCATTAGAAGTAAGACAAGTAAACACGTTTGAACCCACACAGATACTGCGACTGTCTTGTGTCTTGTAGTGACAGGGAATTGTGTCGTTTCTCATAAGTTTAATTTACCTTAAAGACAATAAAATGTTGTCAATGAATTATAAAGACAAGTTTTTATATTTAGATAAACGGGGAACAAAGTATATACAAATCAAATCCATGAGATTTTTGATTATATAAATTTCTGAACTTTATATTAATATTCAATGGCTATTGTCCTAGGTGTGAGTGTTTGTATGTGAGAGAGAGAGAGAGAGTCAGAGATATGTAAAGAGAGTGAAATAAATAAAAGGAGGGGAAATAGAGAGTCAGAGAGTTAAAGAGAAATGGAGAGGAAGGGAGAGAAAGAGACAGGCGTAGAGAAAGAGACAGAGAAAGGAAAAGTAAAAAAAGAAAGAGAGAGAGAGAGAAAATGAGAGAAAGAGAGTGTAAGAGAAAGAGATAGAGAAATAGAGAGATAGAGAAAGAGAGAGATAAAAAGAGAGATGGATTGGGAGAAAGAGATTAAAATGAAAAGACAAAAGACAATAAGATAGAGAAAGAAAGAGAAACAAAGAGAAACAGAGTGAGAGAAAGATGAAGAAAGGGAAATAAAAAAGAGATAAATTGGAAGAAAGAGAAATAGATTGCACTGGAAATTGGAAAGATTATCTTATGATTCTTTGTTGAGATTTCCAATAGTGACCAAATATTCCGACAAGTACAGTGTTGTCTTTCGAAATTATCTGGAACGAGAAAGAGAAATAAAGAAGGAAAGCGGTAAAGGTATAAAAGAGACAGCTGTAAGACATAGAGAGCAAGACAGAGGGAGGGAGAGAGTTTCTCCAGACCTACTATTTCTCCATATCATCGAATTGAAGGTATGTACGGCTGTACGTGTAAAACTAAAAGGCATGAGAATACGAATATAACAAAAATTTCAAACCGCACCATTACATAGATGGCAGGAAAAATAAATACAAAAAACGAAACAAATTATTTCAACACGACTCCGAATTTTTTATTTCTCTGCAGTTCTCATATCTTACAGAGGCTTTTTATATACATAAGATAATTATTGGACAACAGTATTTAAGTATAGCGCGGCATATAGATAAGAGACACACGTTTAAGAAACACACATACACAACAAAACCGACCACAGTAACAACATTTAAAAACAACAACAACACTATTTTAGAATGACTCCCTAACACGATCACCGTTCTTGTTGCTATGATCAACCACAAACAATTCTTTCGCGAACCGGAAACAAATACAACGCCATGGCCGTCACTTAACTCCCTTTATTTTTTTTTAAATTCTTGTTGGGACACAAAAAAGGCGAGATATTGATGCATCGCAATGATATGGCCAGCAGGATTGAGTTTTTCTACAAAAACAACATTTCCATGAGCCAAACGATAAAAATATATTAAAAAAAAACCGTTAAGCTTTATTGAGCAGTCACTTGAAACAAAGGGAGAGAAGTTGGCTTTCTGAAGGCGAACAATGCGGTATTAGTTTCCATACATGTTTTGCGCTAGTGAAGAAAAAAAAACGTTGACTAAATCCCATTAAAAAAAACAACTGCATTAAGAAATATCGCAGTATGTTTTTATAAAAGCATTAAGATGAAAACTAAATTTAAAAAAAAAATTGATTGTGATGAATATGACTTATATAATGACTCCTGACCGGACAGGTAACAATACGGCCCTGGTTCTAGCCCTGCCGCCGATCAATCCCTGCCGCCCTGCAGGAGTTCTGATTTTAGTGGACGCAATAATCTTCTATCTAGAAGTAACGTCTGTAAACTTAAAAGTAAAAAAAACGTTTATCATGGAAAAACTTTAATTGCATTTGAAAAATTCGCAGTATGTTTCTGTCTAAACGAATGTATACCAAAACGAAATAAAACAAGAAATGGGGCATGGAATGGGTTGCCTGAGATAGTCAGAAATACCAACATCTGAGTGAGAGGCAGGAGGGGGGGGGGGGAGTTACAGAAGTTTCGGTAGATAGGCCTAAAAGTAGAGAATTCCCCCACCCGTCTAAATCCTCGGAATTTAATTTATTGAAACGTTGCTTACAAACCCTTTACCCGGTAGACTTTTTATAGTTATCCGTAAATCTCATTTCCCCAATCCCCCCACCCCCTTTTTTACCTTTTGTTAATGCTATAAATTATTATCTTTGCGATCGTGTAAATAACATAAATAAATAAATGCGTATTTCCAAATTCTTAAGTGGTTGTGTTCCTGCGCTTGCTAGCTAGTTTTTTCTCATGTACGCATTGTACAGACGTAGTTTAGTTGCAATTCGATTATAAATACCCCATTATTAGTTTTATGCCTAATGTCCACACCAGCTACGACTGCATGACTTTGTAATCTAAGCCAAGTAATGAGCCTATAGTCCACCTTTTGTGTGCGTTTTGCTTTGAATGGATCACTCCGCGAGTAGCGAATTGGCACAAGGCAACGAGTCAACGAGTGGGTTTAAACATAAATGAATCGGAAATCGCCGGAACTTGATGGATTTCTGTAGTAGTTTACTTTGGCTTTCAGATATTATATTTTCATTAGTTGCTCATTCCATTAGCCATCTTTGAGGCTTGGTGGTACTTAACACCATCCGCGACTTGTGTTTAGAAAGTCTGATTGCTCAATGGATGTATATTTATACTTTTAAAAACAAAATAAAGATTTGCAGCGGATTTCATAGCTGTTATAAATATGCAGGATTTGTAAAGGGATGAAATTTCATCAGTTTCTATGGGAACGGAGGTGAATATTGTCAGGGCGTGGTTAGTACATATTACTTAGAAAATATTTTGTTAAATTACTCCAAAGATGTTCCTATAGATACTTAAAACTACTCATTTTTTTTCTACATCTGAAGACCAGCAATTAAAAAACTTTTTGTTTTAAAAAACTAGTAGTAAAATGCACACCAATGGTTTTCACGGCAAAGAATTTTTGTTCGTGATCAACGACCAAATAAAATCGTTGGAACAGTAAACGTACTCGCTTCATGGACCTTTCTGAATTTAAGTTTGAGCAAAAAAACAACAACAACCATTGGCTAGAAGTTTTACAATTTATCAAAAGTTTTAGCGCACTATTTCTCAGAATACTCTAGGGCACCACGGTGTCATGTATATTGTTTTTCCAAGAATTGGAACACGCAATGTTTATTCTCCTCTCTCTCTCTTTTCTTACTACACGCGATATTAGGACGTTTAGTAGGAAAACGAAAGGTTCTAGGTAATGCTGGGATTCTGTGTTGATCTCAAATTCTCAGAGTCTGGGAACGACTCATTATTTAATAGGGGAAGTTCATATCGTTTTGTTATGAGTTTTGTAATGTTACCATGATTTTCACCCCTACTGGTAGTGGGTCTGTCCCTTGCACCACTCGGATAGTATTTAATGATTTGTTTTGTCTGAAAGACGGAGAGTTTCAAAATATGTTCCTTTGAACGTTTGTGTTTGCACTATTTTATTCTAACTGTACATAATAGATATATTGTATATATTGAACATACCACCTGAAATAAACTATCAACAACAGTTACACTGAAGCTTCTTTGTCAAGTTACTATCCTATTGTGTTGTATACATTACTATAAGATTTATCTACTACCATAATTTACAAGAAAGGAAATGTTGGAATACAAATACTGAATTTGCGCCCAGGACTATAAGAAGAGTTCGTGTAATACTGAAACATAAATACTAATAATTAAAGTCTCCCCTAGGACTAACGAGAATTATCAGCAAGATCTACACAGCTCTGGCCACAAGGGGATTGTGGACGTAACAAAATTTGGTGGTCTCGCCCGGTATATTTGAGTTCTACTTTTCCTGACCTAGGATTGACAAGATTTGGTAGTCTCGTTCGGTAGATTTGAGTTCTACTTTTCTTGATCTAGGATTGGAAAAAATTTGTTGATCTCGTCTGGAAAATTTGAGTTATATTTTTTCCTGACCTATAAATATTTTGTGACATGAGTAGTACTGAGAGCGGCATATTTGTGTTTCGTTTTCAGGACTGTGAAACTATTTTTTTTTAAAAAGAGGAGAGAACTGGTTTGCGTTTTTATTCCTTGGGAAGTGTGAAGATTCCACGAAGTGTTTAATATTATATTGTGCAAATTTCTGGACAAATCGTAAGTTGGAACTTTATATTTTATTATACAATATATACTACTCTACTATAACAAATATTTCGAACGCTATACTATGGCTTCGAATATATCAAGTGAGGAACTTAATGCCATGTCATTTGCTGAACTAAAAGAATTAGCTGAGTCCTTTGGGATTGAGGCAGGACAGGCAAGACCTAATCGTAATCGTTTGACCAAAGAAATTATGACATGTTTGAACGGGCAGAATGCCATGAACACTGGTAGTGTAGTTGAAGTGGGACAGAACGATATCAATGAAGGTTATGTAGCTCCCAGTGGGGGCGAGGTAATTGCCCACGGAGACGAGGTAAGAAATATGTCATCTAGATCATCAAACAATGATGAAGATGAAGGGTTGAGTGAAAACCTAAAATTCCAATTAGCTATGAAGAGAATGGAATTGGAAAGAATGAGGATAGAAACTGAAAGAGAAAATGAAAGAATTAGGATAGAAACTGAAAGGGAAAATGAAAGAATTAGGATAGAAACTGAAAGGGAAAATGAAAGAATTAGGATTGAAAGCAGAGAAAGGATAGAGATGGCACGCATGAACAGACCTGACCATCGTAGGGACAGCAATGGTATGGATATTAGCGCAATGAAGCAACACTTGCCTATATTCAGAGAAGAAGATGTTCAAGATTTCTTTTTGCTTTTTGAGAGGATAGCTGTAGATTATCAGTTCCCTGATGATAAGATGGCTTTATTGTTAAGGTCAACTCTCAACAAAGGAAAAGCATTGGACGTAGTGTTGAGTTTAACACCCGAGGAAATAAATGACTATGAAGTAATCAAAGATAGGGTGCTAAAAAGTTATTCCCTGACACCAGAAAAATATAGAAAGCTATTTAGAGACAGAAAGAAGGCATATGATCAAACTCATGTAGACTTTTTGAGACAAAAGGAGAAAATGTTAGAACAGTGGCTAAGGTCACAGAATGTAAGTGAGTTTGATAAACTCAAGAACCTAATATTGTTTGAGGAATTCAATGATTGTATTCGAGTGGATATTAAAACCCACATCTCAGACCGAGGGGTTGAAGATGTGCATGAAGCTGCTAGATTGGCAGATAACTATGCCATAATTCACGCCAGCATAAAGCCATATTATGCTGACAAACCCAAAGTGCACAAACCAGAGCCCAAGGAGGCTAGTAAACCAAAAGAGACAAGTGAAAACAATAATAAGAACAGTGGTGTAAATAATAATAGTAACTTAGTTCATTTCAGGAAGCAGACAGATGTAAATAAAGCAAAGGTGGTATGTTTCAATTGCAAGAAAGAGGGCCACATGAAGAAAGATTGTTGGATCCTTACCAAGAAGCAAGGTGCTATTCTACACTGTGCCAGAGTGCAGAAAGATAGCAAGCAGACAGAAGAAGTGTGCAACACAGGGTCAAGAAACTCAAAAGAAATGCGGCCGGCATCGCCCATAGTTGTGGAGTCGATGGTTTTTGAGAACAGTCTATCTAAGGTAAAAGAGAATAGCTGTACTCAATCTATTATGCTTTCAGAAGGCCGTGAGGAACAGATGGTTCCTGAAGTCCCGGAAGAGGACGACCTATCCGATTTTCGACCCTTTGTCTACGAAGGGACAGTGTCGACAGAAGTCGATGTACTCAGCAAGAAGAAAATACAGATATTACGTGACACGGGTTCTGCTGTCAGCGTGATCCTGGAGGGCAGTGTGCCGTTAACAGATGCCACCAGTACCGGTGAGTCTGTTGTGCTGAGAGGTGCTAGTATGGAGGCTGTGGAAGCTCCACTGCACAGAATAAAACTCGAGTCGGATATTTTTACAGGTAACATCGTAGTGGGAGTGTGGCGCGCACTACCCGTCAAAGGCGTTTCCATGATATTAGGAAATGACATTATGGGCGGCAGAGTCACTGTCGAGCCCATGGTTAAAGTGTTGGAGACAAAGATGGCGGAGGACAAAAACCTACGTCCTGCCAATGAACGCCCAACATGTGCACTGACAAGAGCAATGCAGAAAAAGAAGTCGGTAAAGACTCCTGCTACGCCGTGTAGTGCAACGAAAGATGTGTTTGTCTGTTCTGAAGACACACATGCGAATGAAAAAGTGATAACAGAAACACCTGACATCGATTTAAGTGCTACGTTCTTTGCTGAACTAACAACTGGTGATGCAACCGAGAACGATAACATTTTGTCACCAAAGCAGAAATTGGTGAAAGAACAATTGAATGACGAAGTAATAATGCAACTCAGAATGAAAGCTGTTGATGAAAAGACTGCAGATGCAATGGCGGAATGTTTTTACATGAAAGATGAAGTGTTGATGAGAAAGTCGAAACCGCTCAACTCAGGTACAAACGAGTGGGACAGTATTCACCAGATTGTAATACCTAAGTGCTATCGTCAAGATATACTGCGTATGGCGCATGATCTTCCTTTCGCTGGTCACATGGGAGTCCGAAAAACGCACCACCGTATCCTCCCTTACTTCTACTGGCCAGGACTGAGAAGAGATGTCGAACAATACTGCAAGACTTGCCACGTATGCCAAATGGTAGGACGTCCTAACCAACGAATTCCTGTCGCTCCACTCCAGCCGATACCAGCGTTCGACGAACCATTCAGTCATATACTCATTGATTGCGTGGGCCCGTTGCCGAAAACAAAAGCCGGTTTTCAATACCTGCTCACAGTCATGTGTTCATCCACTCGCTTCCCGGAAGCCATTCCGTTGCGGAACATAACAACAGTGAAGGTGGTAGACGCCCTGACAAATTTCTTCACACGTTATGGCCTACCGAAGACAGTACAGTCCGACCAGGGGACTAACTTTACTTCGAACATTTTCAAACAAGTCATGGAACAATTAGGGATAAGCCATAGGCTATCAAGTGCCTATCATCCTGAGAGCCAGGGAGCTCTGGAAAGGTTTCATCAGACATTAAAATCGATGCTTAAAAAGTACTGTTATGAAAACGAGAAAGACTGGGATAAGGGTGTGCCTTATGTACTGTTCGCTGCAAGGGAGGCCACTCAGGAATCCCTGGGGTTTAGCCCATTCGAACTTGTGTATGGACACTCAGTCAGAGGTCCGTTGAAACTTCTACATGAAACTTGGCTAACGGACAGTGAACCGATTGGACTTTTGTCATATGTAGATAAATTTAAAAATAGGCTTTATCATGCTTTTAACCATGTGAAGATTCATTTTCCACAGATGCAGGAGCGTATGAGACAGAACTATGACCGTAAAGCTACAGCTAGAACTTTTGCACCAGGTGACAAAGTTCTTGTGTTTCTACCTTTGCAAAATCAGCCTTTAAGTGCAAAGTTTAGTGGACCCTATGAGATAGAGTCAAAGCTTGGCGAGGTCAATTATTTGATAAAGACTCCTGACCGGAGACAAAAACAGAGGGTATGCCATATTAATTTACTTAAGCCCTATGTTTCCAGGGAAAAGAGTAAACCACGGGAGGTCCCCATGATTTCGTTAGCTAGAGTCCCGACGGATTTATCTAGGATAGAATATAACTTAGCAGAAAGTAAACTTAATAATACAGATGCCCTTAAGAGTTTAGATACAAGGCTAGAACATCCTCCGGTAGAAGATAAGGAGAAGATTATTGAGCTGGTGCATGAAAATAAGTCAATGTTTACAAATGTTCCCAGTAGGACACATGTCATAGAGCACGATGTAGTGTTAACCGATAGTGCCAGGTCTATTAAACAGCATCCATTTGACCCCATCAGACCTGAGCATATTAAATTAGATGTAAAGTATATGTTAGAAAATGACATAGTAGGAAAATGTGATAGCAAATGGTCTACACCCTGTGTGATGGTACCAAACGCCGACCACACACTGCAGTTTTATAGAGACTTTGGGAAATTAAGTAATTTGACATAGACCGACTGGTATCCCATTTCCCGTATCATCGACAAGATAGAGACAAGGTCATAGCTGATAATCTATCTCGGGTGCTACATGATTGACTGAATAACCCTATACTTCTTTTTCAGATCATCTCACTTATTCATTAAGAATGTGTCATGATAACCTATCATTCGTTTGAATTTTGATTATGGAATACCTATAGAATACTTGTATCATACAGAAGTCAAGTCTTTTGAAAGTATTAATAATTCTTATAATCATGTATAATATTGATGTTCTGATATATTTTAAATTCATTTGATTATGGAAAAGAAATTCCATTTAAATGTTGATGCATGATGCAATAAATATATAATATGCACGTATTTACTTGATATGGATGGATAAAAGTAATTGTCATCACATGCAATTAAGTGGGAAAACTTTGAGATAGTTGATTTATCATCTTGTTTTATTTTAGTTAATGAATGGAACTAAATAATAATATGTACAATTTTTATCTTAGAAAGAGATGTAATCTTAATTGGTATAAATTAATAGATAATATTGGAAATCTATTGCTAAATTGTTATATCATGGCAATAGAATGGGAAAAAACTAGTGGATATTCACTATGTTGTATAGGTTGTTATATATTCCATATATCCGGGAATGGAGGGAAACAAAGGTACCTAAAGGTGTGCACTCATTCAACCCTGCACAATCTTTTATATTAAAACTTTTAAATTTGCCAAAAACGCATAATAGTGGATTACATTTTAATATTTAGATTACTGTAGTAATCGTAACTAGAGTGTATTTTCTCCTCGTATTTGAGAAAAGGGGAAGTATCATCATCTTAGGTATGAACCCTGTTAATGTCAAGTTGACACTGTAATTTAAAGGGGAAGTAACCTATAGTTTGATTCGAGTTATGTATTACTTATCTTTTGGTTTGTATATTAGAAGTAAACTGTTGGAAATTGACAAGAGTTTGAGCAATGTTATATTTGTTTAAATAGATTAAGACTTTTTGCAAATTTTTGGTGGAAATCCACACAACTGTACATAGTTAAAATAAGAATGACTAGAATATTTTTGAATTATTTGTACTTGTTGAGACATTAGTTAATATTAATACTAACGGTGAAATATTTGTCCATCACGTTATAATCACAATTACCATTGGGTAGTGACACTTTTTATAATTTAGTTGTGCCAGTGAGCCATGTTTGCTTAAATTGTCTAATAATCTTCCATTGATTGTTGGTTATTAAAACGATAGTGTTAAGTACGAAAAATGTACCATGTTGAGTATTACTTGGGTAATTATGGTACATTATTTCTTTCATTGGGTGGGGGCGTGTCATGTATATTGTTTTTCCAAGAATTGGAACACGCAATGTTTATTCTCCTCTCTCTCTCTTTTCTTACTACACGCGATATTAGGACGTTTAGTAGGAAAACGAAAGGTTCTAGGTAATGCTGGGATTCTGTGTTGATCTCAAATTCTCAGAGTCTGGGAACGACTCATTATTTAATAGGGGAAGTTCATATCGTTTTGTTATGAGTTTTGTAATGTTACCATGATTTTCACCCCTACTGGTAGTGGGTCTGTCCCTTGCACCACTCGGATAGTATTTAATGATTTGTTTTGTCTGAAAGACGGAGAGTTTCAAAATATGTTCCTTTGAACGTTTGTGTTTGCACTATTTTATTCTAACTGTACATAATAGATATATTGTATATATTGAACATACCACCTGAAATAAACTATCAACAACAGTTACACTGAAGCTTCTTTGTCAAGTTACTATCCTATTGTGTTGTATACATTACTATAAGATTTATCTACTACCATAATTTACAAGAAAGGAAATGTTGGAATACAAATACTGAATTTGCGCCCAGGACTATAAGAAGAGTTCGTGTAATACTGAAACATAAATACTAATAATTAAAGTCTCCCCTAGGACTAACGAGAATTATCAGCAAGATCTACACAGCTCTGGCCACAAGGGGATTGTGGACGTAACAACGGGAATCTTTAAGGGAAACACTGCCATAGACACAAATGTCTTAAAAGGAAATTCTGGTGTCATAGGCTTCTGATTTTGTTAGCTTTTTTTGCCAGAGTAACTCCGGAAATGTTCTATGAGTTTAGTCCTTCGCTCACACTGCACCATAGCAACGCAGTGTATAATCAAAAGAAGGAACTATGTAATGGAAAATATCTCAAAATATGTTACATAAAAAAACAAGCTTTTATACAGTAACAAATCAAAACATGTCGTATAAAATAGAGCACCTTTCCCCGGCGTTACGCTGAAGCTTTATGCTCTAAACTCCAGTTTTGATGCTTTTGCCAACTCAGAAATACATTTCCAATGAATATTTTACTATTTCTACATCTTGATCAAATAAGAAATAAAAGACCTCCTAATTAAATAATGTACAAGCAGCGAACGGTGCAACTTCTCTGAGTTATTTTTAATATGAACTTTAAAGCCAAACTGTGAATTTCGAACGATCTCCATGAACTGCTTGAAGCATATTTCCACCACCCCCCTCCAATGTTTAGTATTAAGTTTGTAGAACTATTTGATTTTTTTGCATGTTACGTTCTACGTATAAGTTTGTGTTATTCAAATGGTGCTATTTTGTACACCACATAACAGTAGTTTTCCACGCATGGTTTTATCAAATGCTGTTTCAATGCTAACTTTTAAAATATGTCAATACATTTATTTTCAAGAAAAAAAGTAACCATTTTGTGAATGTTGTTTTTTAAACTTCCATCATCTCTGCATCACCTTGTACATTACGCCTACTTGAATAAGCGGCATATTCAATACCATAAAATATAATAATTCAACACCCACTCTCCCTAAAACTAACAAATAAACAAAACAGGACCAGCCAGTTTCGTTTCACAATATAAAAAACAACATATTGAGGCATTATATAAAAAAAAAATTTGTTCTCAGAGATCGGAATCTATATCAGCCTGTTTGTTGGACCGTAGACGGTCAATAGTTGTTTCATTCAATGAACTTAGACAAGAGTTTCCCGCCACTTCTCATAGTTGAATGCGGATCAATACAATTGCGTCTTTCTCTTTTTTTTTGGTTTAAACTTTCTCCGATCTGCATTATTGAAATGCCGAAACTACACACACGTGGGATGGAATACTCTACCCCCCTCCCCCCTCCCCCCACAATGTTCACGCTGCAAATGTACACTGTAATGGGCTCTATAGTACGCATTAATTGAATAATGTACTTACATTAAGTTTACATGTTGTAGCATTGCAGCGAAAATGGGGCTTATGCAGGGGCGTATCAAGCTTTGACAGCTGTTGAGCCCTGTGAACTGTTATTGATAGACCTATACCAGCATACTTAGCCCCCCCCCCCCCCCCCCCAAGCAGACTTTTTGTGACATTTGAAGCCTATACTCAGCTATAGGCTATACGTCACGTATCCACCCAAATAGTTGTTACTTATAGGCTAGTACAGGGGTCGACAACCTACAACATGCGGGCCACACTTGGCACGCCGAGCAATTTTCAATGGCACGCGGAAGACTCTTTACAAGTCTCTTCTACAAGTTAAAAAGCAGAATGACTTTTAGGCTGTTGGCACGCTGAATAAATTAGAAATCCTACTTTGGCACACTAATTTCAAAAGGTTGCCGACCCCTGGGATAGCAAAGGCGATATTATTGTTAGTGGGTTACGAAATAAAAGTAAAACAATAACCGGATTATGAAAAACGATTTTTTTGGAAACGCTGCTGTACTTTAATAAAGATTATCATTTTCGAATCATTTTTGAGGCATGTAAAGACCTGAGGGCCAGCCATTCCCATGAGACCCCGTCCTAGAGCCAGGCCTTTTCCTCCCCCCAGACTGAGATTGCTTAGATAAGTGGTAGCAAGCCATGCATGTTTTCAAGCAAAGGTTGAGGAAGTCATCTTAGATCCAACATTTGATAGCACCATGCAAGCCCGTCTATATAGACAATTGCACGATTGGTCAACTTGCTTCTCTCCGACCAAAGAGGAGTTTGTGCTAACCCTAGAGCCATTGGGGAATGCCCAGGGCTGTGGAGTCGGTGGATAAAATTATGTTCCGACTCCAACTCCGACTCTTCGACTCTTCGACTCCGACTCCACAGTCCTGGAGAATGCCTCGTATTCATGTAATTGCAATCTGAAGGTTGCGCCGACCGAGTGGATTTTATGCCACGGAGATGTCCCCCGTCCAGAGCCAAGACATCTCCTCAAGGTCGTCTTTGAGCTCAGACATTAAGGACATGATTGTATACCCTTCCTGATGTCGCATCACGCACCAGCCCCGGGGACGCCAGAGCTTGTCATGGCAGTAATCCGACCACCACGGAACAAGTCATCTGTCATCTTAGCTCCAGAATAATTCAAACCTAAGTTATTGCCCCTGCCACAATCTCTAGGCAATCAAGCAATGAGCGCTTCGTCGCAAAACTAAAAGAAATGTTAAGATCACATTTTGATAGCAATATAGATCTTGTCTTGCCAAATCTTTACAATGAAAAGTCCTACATCCTTGAAATTAAGTTACAATGGAAATTTAAGAAAACAATACATAACTCGGACGACCCACAAACGCCATCGGCCACCGAGTCCTTTTGGAGAAAAACATAAGCTAGGAAATACAATAATTTTTAGAGATAACCCTGTAGTGGCTCACAATTTGAAATGTTTTGTTTACATAGCTATTAGAAAGAGAGAGAGGGGGTGAAGGGGTGTTTGTGGTGGTGGCAGCGAACAATGTAAACAATAGTTAACGCTCTGTGAAGTTATCGCAGGCGTCGTATTAGCATTCACTTAGATGAGCAATTTGACACAGAAAGTTTATAAATAGAACATTCTCAGTCAACTTGTTCGGTGTATTCCCAGAAGTATCCAGACTGAAATAGAAAAAAAACTATCACGTACACTCTGCACATGTTTGTACCCGTAGCCTATTAACACATATATTCACGCAGAAATAATAATTATTTTATAGAAAACTGTCACAACTGATAAACAGCTATAAAAAAATAAATTTAGAAATCACTTCTCAACGATAGCCTATTACCCGAAGACTTTAATTTCATGAGTAGATCTATAATCATAAAAAATTTACAAATTGTAGTAAGAATTATTTTTCGTTACAAATAGAAAAAATATATAAAAATCTATCTTTAAACACCGCGATAAAGTTTCAACATCGCCTCAAAATACAAGGGTGATAACTGAGTAATTAAAAATGTAAAAAAAAACAAAACAGAACGCAACAAGACTATTTTCTGGACTTCTAGAAAAGAAAAAAATGTATTAGAAAATCTTCCAATTTTGTTATTGTGTTTATGTCCTTTTAAAAATGTGTAATAATGTGATATCTAATGTCATGTGACGTTTTGTTTCACAAAATTATCTCACATTAAGGCTTATATTTTTTTGTTGTTATTATTTTAGTGACCAATTTGCTATTCTTATAATTCGAATGTTTTCTCATAAAACTTTCTCACAACGTGGCACATTTGCAGCAGTGACACGTTTTTAAAACTACGAACGCTTACCGGTAATCAAAAACAAAATTACCGTTTGAAATAAAGTTGTTCAAAGACAGATACTAGTTCTCATTCGAAAAAAATTATTTTTGTTTAACTTTTTTGTACACGATAGTGTAAACAATTCATGGACTGAATGAACACTTTATGACCAAAATTGAAGAAACACACGATGGACACCATTTTAATAAGCTCTCTCTGGACCAAAACGGAATACTATAAGATCAAAGAACAACAAAAGACTATGGACCAAGTTTGAATAAACTTTCTATTGGAATAAGCACTTTTTACTCTATAGACTAAAGTTGTATAAACTCTCTATCGACCAAAATTGAATAAACACACTATGTACCAAGATTGAATAAACACTCTATAGTCCAAGTTTGAATAAACACCCTATAGTCTAAAGTATTATAAACAATCTATCTAAACCGAAATTGAATAAACACTCGATGGACCAAAATTAAATAAACACTCTTTGGACCAAAATTGAATGAACTCATTATATTACATCCAAATTATAAACACACGCCTTTGATGAACATGAATAAACGCTGCCACAAAAGAGTATTCCGTAAACTTCCACGTCAGGTTCTATAACTCCGAGTAACAATCTGCCATGTTCGCGAGAGTAAGATCCGCAATGGAGAATAAATCGCTAAGTAGGTCGCAGAAAGCGGGGAGTGCGTCGGCCTTTGCTATTTAGTCCGTCAGCCGCTGCCACCGAATGTTAGATGCAGTCAAGCACCGTGATCGACTCCCCCACTCCCCTCCCATCTCTTTCACCCCCCACCCCCTGCCCACCCCGCCACATACACGATACACTAACGCAAAACACAGACCTAACCTCCCCCTCTCTCCAGCGAGTCACCTGGATTTCAGATTATGAGAATCTGACACTGTGGAGTGAGTTATCAAACAGTTTATATTCCACTCGTATGGACACGCTTTTAATTTATTTTATTTTGCTGTTTTTCATAGGTATAATATGTTATAGTTTGTATTGTTTTAAAGTTTGAATAATTGAGTTTTTACCAAATTTACAAGTGATACAATTATTCACATAGGCACAGTGGCCGAGCGGCAGCGCGTTCGACTGGCGTTCCGAAGGTTCTAAGTTCGAATCCTGGTGTAGGCTAGGAATTTTTTTACTAGTTGGGGTCAAGTAAAGGCGGCTGGGCATTGCGCTGGCCACACCGAATGCCGTGGCCACAGAAAATGGGGAACGCTGCTTCACCGGACCTATGATCAATTTGGTCCAGTGCCGTTGTAAGGGATTTGGGGGCCCGGGGAGCTCGGCCTCTTTAGGGGCCCCTGCATTTTGACATTCGACATTATGACATGAGAAAACAAATCTTTCGGACACTCCTTTGGAGCCCCCCCCCCCTCAAGTAGGGGCCCGGTGGGACTTTCGAATTTGGACCCCCCCCCCTCTCCCTGCCCTAGCTACGCCACTGATTTGGTCCAATGGGTCTTTTACTTTTACTTACAATAATTTACACTTAGACTGATTCTTGAAATAAATGGAAATTATTTGTGTGTAATTCACTAGTAAAGTTATCTTTAAAAGTTTTAAAGACTATTTCTATTAAGTGTATTAAAAAACATGACTTGACCTTTTTTTTTAAAACTTATTCCATAGGGACAGGGATCAACAACCTTTTGATAAAAGTGTGTCAAAGCAGGATTTCTAATTCAGTCAGCGTGCCAGCAGCTTAAAAGTCATTATGCTCTAGCATTCAATTTCTTGAAGAAAAGACTTTTTGGATGGTCTTCTGCGTGCCATTGAAAATCGCACCGCGTGCAAAGACTCGCACGCGTGTCGTAGGTTGCCGACCCCTGCCCTAGGGTTCCCCATTGGAGAAAAGGGCCGTAATTACACCTTTCTATCAGTGTCGATCTTGGGTGGCTCCCCCTCAGTTGTGACACCAGCATCCTTTGCCTCGCCTGAAACCGAACTTCTTCAGGTCCTGCTTTAATCGACCCACACGCACACGTTTACTTAATTTAGTGGAAAACCATTTCTTCACTGTAGCATCTTTTTCAACAACAACAATAAAAAAAACAACAACTCAAAAAACAAAAAAATAAAAAACAGCAATAAACAACAACAACATAACATACAATAAATACAACTACTTGATATTATTTTTTTATTTTTTGAAGTTACATTTCAGGGCAACTCTTAACATTACGAGTGTTTACCGAGAGCTTTAAGTCAGGTGATTCAACCACTCAACGTATGCATATTTCTAACCATCTGGCTTTTGAAAAAATAAAAATTAGGTTTGGAGTGAGTGATGGAACAAGGAAAGAGGTGGGGGGGGGGGGAATATGAAGCAGGAAAAACAGAATTTATGGTGGTAGATGAAAGGATCCGTCGGACCCAATTGAAGCAGCGTTCACCAGCTTCATTGGCCACGGCATACTAGGGGATGCGTGGCCCGCACAGTAACCAGCCGTCTTATATTTACTCCAACTAAAGTCAGGTGCCCATCAGAGTTGAGTAGACTCAGGGACACCCTCCAGACCGGAGAACAAATCCTAGCCGAACCCGGGACCTTCGGTACGCCAGCCGAACGCGGGGGAAAATAAGCAAGAGTAAAAACAGAAGATTGAGCGTGTCCCATGCAGCCAGGAATTTATGGTAGTACTTTCATTAAATAATTATATAAATTTTCCTTCTTTGTATGTTTATTTAATAACTACGTCCCTTATATTTTATTGCTATTTTTGTTCACAAAAGTACGTAAATGGAAGAACAATATCTGATGTTTATATAAAATACATCAAGTGTAACATAATTAGTTAGAAAGTTAGACCTATACTAGAATATGCATCATCTGTATGAGACCCATCAATTAAAGAAAACAATAAACACAATTTAGAACAAATCCAGAAAAGAGCTGCAAGGTTCATTCACAACGAATATTCACAATAGACAAGAGTAACATCAATAGTTAAATCACTGAACGTATAAACACTAGAGCAGGGGTCGGCAACCTTTCGCTAACAGTGCGCCAAACTAGGATTCCTAAATCATTCAGCGTGCCAACGGCCTGAAAGTTAACCTGATCTCTATTGCTTTTTAATAAGACAATGTTTTTAGCGCTTAGCAAGACCAATGCCAAAAACAATGGAGCTTCATACAGAAAATCGTTAAAGCGTTTTCTATTTCATTAAAAATTAAAGTGTTTATGATAATCATCTTTTTTTATTTTTTGCATTGGTCTATAGAAAAATTATTATACCAATTTCACATAAATGATTAGCGTATAATAATTTTAATATAGTTTTAAAAGAGAAAAATTTATTCGAACTTCTACTATTAGCTCATTATATTTAGATCTTAACCTGAGATCTTGTTTACTGCTTTCATTACCAGCTACAGCGATATTGTTAACCATAGCTAAGTGGTAGTGATACGTTGTAATCATACAAACTGGGTAGTTAATGTAATGTTCAAAAATGTACATACAAATTCTTTAGTCACAAAATATTTCTATAATTTTTAATTACCCTTTTTAGTATGAGTATTTCAAAGCTATAAATTATTTCATTTCTAAAGAAAAATTAGAAACATTAAAACATTTTAACGCAAAGAAAACGAATTAATTTTCTCCCTTTAAATAAAATTTCCCCAATTAATTTTGATTTTAGTGATGACTTGTTTGATGTGTTTTTATTATTTTTAGTTATTAATTGTGTTTATATATTTGGAATGCTTTTTCAAACGTCGGGAAACAGGAGCTGGAAGTAAAGTATGCATAAGTCATGGTTTTAAATTTAAGAAATGACGATTCTAATTGCTGATCTTTCAATTTTATCGAACTACTGAGATAAATAAAACATAAACATAGTTTGATTTAACTGTTTTTTTTCACTGTCACTTTTAAAGCAATATTGAGTGTTATTTCCTGTAATGTGAATGCCTAAAATATGAGAATGGCAGATAACTTTCCTAAGCAGCTTCCTTCCAGACTTTCCCGCAAATTGGGATATTTTGATATTCGACCTCCATTAAAAAAAGATCCACAACTAAGTAGGTTGTATTAAGTTCAAGCCAGTCAAGCTTAATGGGGTATGAAAACACGAGCCCAAGAATTTTAAGTCTTGTCTTTATTTATAA
Source organism: Anisus vortex (assembly GCA_949126835.1). Taxonomy (NCBI): domain Eukaryota; kingdom Metazoa; phylum Mollusca; class Gastropoda; family Planorbidae; genus Anisus; species Anisus vortex. The sequence goes on from OX421493.1 coordinate 44,578,668, forward strand.
ATTTTTGCTTTGAGTAGTTCAAAGTTCAAATTATATCTGAAAACGTCCATCTTTCAAAATACATCTTAAATTAGGCATGTTTTCGAATTGATATATTCAGTTTCAATGCAAATCCATCCCAGTGGCCTTACCCTTTCATTGTAAATGCAAGTTCAACTCACTGAAATGTGTCGCTTTGTCATTCAGAAACGTCGGCTTCAACTGTCAGTTCTCCTAATTCACTATCGGAAAATGTTGTTTTTTCATCAAGAAACACCTTAATTGCTTCCAGACAAGAAACGAATCTATCCAAGACTTAACCTCGTCTAAGCCAATGAACACTGTGTGCAACAGTAGATCTCTATATTCCGTATCACTTTCTTGTAGAAGAGACTTGAATTGCCTGTAAATCAAGAAAGGGTGAAATACTATACAATCGACTTTCTTTACAAAAGATTCAATCACAGATGATGAAATATTTTAATATTCCAATGATGAAATTTTTGCCCCAAAATTTCCTGAACTTTAACAGTTAACATATATTGTGATTTTCTTGAAGTTTATCACGCAGCAGCCATTAATATGCTGACATACCGGTACGTTGTTGATGCATTTAAAAATCTCTTTCTTATGGAGATATCTCGCGTGCCATTGAAAATCACCCTGCGTGCCAAGTCTGGCACGCGTGCCTTAGGTTACCGACCCCTATACTAGAAGACATAAGCGCAAAGAGTAAAGTAGTAATAATACATAGGGCATTGTAGTCTTAGTTACAAATACAACACAGCAACGATCTATTACGATGCTCAGATAAACGGAAGGATAAAACAATTTTCTTAGTTCTTATGCAATGACAAATGCATATACGTTCTCGTTATTCCCGAGTGGCATCTGGGAATGGAATGGGTTAGTCTAGGTTAGTACAGGTAAACTAATATTTTAATATCATTTAAAACACTAATCAAAATGCAGACTCAAACCACGGACGCAATCATCTTTTGCAAAGAAGTAGTTTGTAACATATATGATATGCGTAGGACGCAATAATTTTCTGCATAGAATGAGAGTCTGTATTATATAAGATAAGCGTAGGACGAAATAATCTTCTGTATAGAAGGAGCGTCGGTAACATACAAGATAATATAATATGAAAAGTTTGAGTATAATATGAAATATTACAGGTAAGGGTAATTAACATCACCAATTGACCACGTCATCACTTCTTCTCCAACTTCACCATTATCAACTCCTAGTGGAGCCTAGGTCCTTAACAATTACTTTCCAGGTCTTCCTGTCTCTGGCTATCTTCTCTAACTCTTTGCAGGTTTTTTCCGATCAGCTGCACATCATTTTCTACTTCTCTCCGCCAGGTGTTATTGGGTCTATCTCTTCGTCTAGCTTGTCAAGTAAAATTTGTAGTCGGTTTTCTCAATGTCATCACAGAATTACGTAAAACAGCAACAAGAACAACACAGAGAAATACTTTTTTTTGTGTGCATAAAAGCAGTTAGGTTCAAGGCTGCCTACATCTTCCCAACATTTACAAGTGGTATCAAATCTCCATCAAATGTACGCCAAGCATTAACTCTGATGTGTTTTAAATGAATACACTAAACACTTTGCAAAAGGACACTTTGAATAATTTAACCCAGCTAGTCTAATTTAGAGAATGCATCGGACAAAAACACTTTTTGATTCCCCTATGCGAGAACAAATGCATATAAGTACTCTTTCTTCTCGGGTGGCATCCGGGCATAGAATGGGTTGACTGAAATCACCAGGAAAAAAATTCTACTAACTACACATCATTAAAAACGCTAATAAAAATGCGAGAATAGACCAAGACCACGGATGAGCGTAGGACTCATCACTCTTCTTTATAGAAGGAGCGCCTTATAATATATAAGATAAAAAAGATAAGATAATCCCCTATTACCTACACATGTTTCATCGTTTGAGTCCTTTGGATTCTAAATCAGTAGCGTAGCCAGGGGGAGAGCATGGGGCGCGGCCGCTCCCCCTACGACCATTTTCGAAGAAAAAGGGCCTTTTTGGGAAACAAATTATTTAGTTAATAATTTTAACAAGCCACGAAGCACAATTTATGCTGTTTCAAATTTTTTTCTTTAAATTGCATTTCAACAATTTAATTTATTACAATCATTTTGAATCATTCAGCGTGCCAACAGCGTGAAAGTCAAACTGATCAACTTTATAATTTTTATAACTCAATTTATTTAGTGCAAGACCAAGACCAAAGGAAAAGGAGCGTTATAGAGAAAATCATTAAAGCGTTTTATATTTAATACTAAATTAACCTGTTTGTTATAATCAACTTTAAAAAAATCCATTCGTAGCTAATACACAATGTCATTACTCAACTTACACATTAAAAGTTATCAACATAATTAAAGTCTTTCATGTTTGATCTCAGAATAATTGAGATTTTTTTTTTCCATTAGGAGGCGCGTCGGATTTTTACATCCTTGCCCCTCCTTTGGGTAAGTTTAGATGAGAGCCATTGCTCGGGGGGTGAGGGTGACTAAGGCTTCCCACACCTGTGTGAAAAGTCTAATCGCACGAGGCGGACAAGATCTCCACGTTGTGTGGGGAAGCCAGAGATTTACTCATGCATATTATTTTTACCCGAAATATATACGATGAATTGGTAATAAAATTAGGAGGAAGAGATACGTATTTATCATACAAACTGGGTAGTTATTTTAATGTTTAAAAATGTACATGTACATTCTTTAGTCATAAAATATTTATATAATTTTCAACTATGTTGTGTAATTTGATCATTTCAGAGTTAAAACTGTAAGCCATTAATTTTTTAAAAAAGGAAACAAAAAAGAAACATATTAGAAATATTAATGTACAGAAAACGGGTTAATTATCTCCCTTCAAGTAAATTCTCCAAATTTGATGCAAGTAATACCAAACGAGTTAATTGTTTAATATAACTAGTGTACTTCTGAAAATGCTCATCTATCTTAATTTGCCTTAAATTAGGGAAAGAGTGAAATGTTTTGATATTGATTTCACGGAAAGATTTGCCCAGTTTCAATGCAATTCCATTCCAGTTGCCCAACACTTCAAGTGCTTTTGGACCCAGTCTTGCAAAAGGAAGTTTAACTCACTAAAACGTGTCGCCAAGTCATACAGAAACATTGGCTTCAACAGTCAGTTCTCCTCATTTTTTTCTACATTCAGATACCTCTTTAATTGCTTCCAGACAAGAAAAGAATGTATCCTAGACTTTACCTATAGGCCTACTCCGTATGACTTTCTTCTAGAAGAGACTTTAGAAACTATACAATTGACTATCTGAACAATAGATTCAATCACAGATTGCAAGTCCAATGATGGGAGCTTTGCAAACAAAGATTCCTGAACGAATAAAGTCGACGTCTAGTGTGATTCCCATGTAGTTTGCCATGCAGCACCCACTAATTATGCAGACATACATTGTATTCACTTGCATTAAACAATATTCTTGGAGGTCTTTCGCGTGACGCTGACAATCGTTCTGCGTGCTAAGTTTGGCACGCGTGCCTTAGGTTGCCGACCCCTGCTATAGAGCATTTGCGTTGATTCTATAAATAATTTTCGATACTAGATGTTCATCCCGAAAATGAGCAGTAGATGCAATCAATTTTGCAGAAATTTCCATCACTATTAGCTGCTAGAAAAAGAATCGTGAATGGTTAAATAAAAACTTCACTATTATAAGTGTGTGCATTCTTCTGAGGCACAGGGTTTTCTTATAAGACATGATACGTACAAATTCTTAGTTACTCTATTAATCTTGGAAAATGTCTAAAAGAGGGGCCTTTTTCCTAAAATTTCGCTCCCCCTAGCGTCAAAACCTGGCTACGCCACGGCTCTGAATGCATCGTCAATACAGACATCCTTTGCCAATCATATATCTAAACTCTATATATCAATCAAATACATCATTCAACATCCGTTCATCTTCACCCGGCATACCTAGCCAATATAGACATCCTTCGTCAGCCATTCAACTGTGCCTTAAAGCCTGGCGTGCCAACTGTGTGCGTGCAGCGGTGGCCCAACAACTCTATCGCCCGAGGTCTTTAATAAATGATCCCTGAAACAATGTTGCCAACTCCGTGTCCGTGAAATCCGTATTAAATGCAAGAGGACAGGGTTTAATCATCCGCAGCTATTGTCGTGTGTCTGTTAGTTAGTATGTTCATTTGTTCTGGTCTTGTTCGTTCTCTAGAAATACATTTACAGGTTAAAAACAAAAACAAAAAAACATGTATGCAAATCAGCGTTGTGAATACATATTTAATATAATAATAATAATAATTGTGTAATGTCGATTTGTCATTAATATTCTGACATGTTGCTGTGACAAGTGCCGGTTGCTTGAAGGATGTTATGCTAAATATTGTAAAGGTTAAACCTGAACTATTTCCTACCCTTCCCACACACAGAAAAACCAACCAATCCTTTCCATCGACACTACCAATGCGTGAAATTATCATCTTTTATTAGACTTCTGTGTGACCCAAACTCTGCTTCAATAATATTAAAAATTGTACGTTTTATAATGTTAGAGAATGAACGAGTGCTGCAAATGTCTAGGACTTTAGATAGATAAAAAACATATTTACCCCCCCCCCCTTTCCCCCTCCCCCCCCCAAAAAAAACAACAACAACAACAACAAAAAAACACAAAGGTCTTACAATCTTGTACAGGCTATATAACTGAACGGATGTATAATAATATGTATAATTTCGGAGGAGTTGGCAGCCCTGCATCCTCTCCATTGACAAGTAAAATACCCGTCGGACCAAATTGATCAATTGAGTCGATGAAGGGTGGCCACGGCATACTATGTGGACAGCACATTGCCTTCTTTACGTTACCTCAACTAAAGTCAGGTACCCACCAGAGCTGGGATAGACTCAGGGCCAGGGACACCCTCCAGACCCAGGAACAAATCCTAGCCTTCACCAGGACTCGAACCAGGACCTTCGTTACGCCAGTGGAATGCTCTACCACTTAGCCACCTTGATCTTTCGTTATTTAAATGTCCTCTCTACCCCCCCCCCCCACCCCAGACCCACACAAATTAAAGACCAATATTTAGTCTTGACTTACCAGAGAAGATAAGGTAACCTAAAAGCACGCCAGCCATCGATCGAAAGGCCAATAATTGTTGCCAAAAAGTTAGGGAAATAATTTATGGCCCAAGTTTAAAACTCTAAACTAGTCTAAACAATCCGCGGTAGATATCAAATTGTAGCCTACATAAAGACGTAATGGTTTCAAACTAGCAACGCAACAGGTTGATAAATCTCATAGTACGTAAAATCAAGACTCTAGAAATCATACAGAAATATTACATTTCGTTATCTTATCTTAAATGTTACCGACGCTCCTTCTATAAAGAAGATTATTGCGTCCTACGCTCATCCGTGGTCGGAGTCTAGTATTGCATCTTTATTAATGTTTTAAATGATGTTAAGTTACTGGTTTTCCTGGTTTGTTCGGACAACCCATTCCATGCCCAAATGCCACTGGTTGCCATTCGCTTCGTTGTGTATTCTTACAACTCTACCGTCCCCGGGTTATAGGCAGATGTGAAGGGCTTTACACATTCGTGTAATAATAGGCTTCTACCAATACCCATGCTGCACTTGGGCGAATTTGTCAAGGCCTCTCCAGTTTCACCAACACGTGACAGACCGAAATAGCCACACGCAGATACACCTAAGAATTTATACCGCTGCATAAATTGGACACCAGGCCATAACTCCAACCCTTTCTCTATCCAATATGCTTGCGGTAGTATCGAATACATGACAAATGTACGATGGGGAATATTTGTATTTATTTCCGGAACGTTGATGAAAAGTTTGGTTTGTTTTGGGGGTTTTCACAATTCACCGCTTATCTAAAGGCATGTTTTTTCATCCATGAATTGTGGGACTTCGTAGACGGTAAATTTCTACGCTCCTGGGTTCATTCCAAATGTTTTGGCTATATTTAAAAAGTTGACGTGGCCACACAATCCCTACCGTGCGAGGACAAATTTCAAGTATACAACAGTATTTTTTTTAACAACGTATAATTTAGGGCCAGTGCAGTAGTCAAGCAAAGTTCTCAAGTTCTCAAGGCCAAGGACACTATAAGTGTGTGTGGCCAGCACAATATATGGTCACATTTGCTTTTATCTATTGATGTCCCGTTGTAAGGCGCTTTTAAACGTTAATGAACTCCTCTTGACCTAACCTGTCATAATTATGTCACTTCTCTCTCAATTGATTTTGGTCTATAGAGCTTTGTGTACCGTCGTTCACAAGTTCCTCGTATCCAGCATGTCTATGCAGGGCGACGGGATTTCCCCCAAAATAGTTGTGCTTAATTTCTAATTAGAAATAATTGCCCTACTTCCTACTCCACGGGCATTGAAACGTTTTGCTTTAAAAATAATGGTTTAAAAAAAACCCGACAACTTCCAGCTGTCTTAGCTGAAGTCTGGTCAATGTAACCCATGCTTGTCTGTCGTATGTAATTGTGTAAAAAAAAAGATTTTTAAAGTGTGTGGGGGTAACAAGTGTGCTGTTATGGCGTTAGCACGCACACACACGCATAACATACACACACTAGCACAACACAAACACACCCACAAAACTTCACAGAATTTTAATGTTCCATTGGCTTTCTTTTAGCACCGGAAATGTGTTCAGACAATGTCACGTGACGTAAAGAAACAAAACAGGAAGTTGGGTTGAAGCAATTATCTGCTAGGTCACAGTCAAAATAGATTTTAAATACAAACTTTTTAGTGTTTTTTTTTCTTTTGAGGGTCGGTGCGTCATTAGAAGTGGCATTCGGTCATGGTAATGGGTAGCCCGAAAAACAACAACTAGACAATCTATTGTCCACATGATGCAAGAAAGACATGGAGTGAGAATGTTAATTGCCTGGGCTCACTTTGAAGCTGAATAAGGCAATTAAGAAGAGCCAATACTATTTAAAAAGAGCTACGACCAACATATTCTTGATGTATATCAGTGGCTATGACTTTTTTAGCACTAATAATTGTACACGCCACATGCAGAAATGCAGAATATTTCATACAAAACAAGATGTCAGTCAATTATCATAAATACATTTTGATAAGCTTTCTGAATTCTGAGTTTTACGATTCTTTAGCGTTCATTTGTTGGCTACACCATTAGCATGTCAAAATGCAGGTGACAGCTGAATATATTACATGGGAAGACATTTTGTGTTTATTTTTTTTATTATTTATTATTTCCGGAACCATTATTTTTTTTACAAACGCGGATGTTCACCGTTGTGTGATCTATTTTCCATGTGGATTATGTCTATTTCTTTGATGGTTTACTTAGTCTATCAGGAATATTTTTGTTTCAAAGAACTAAAACCTAGGAACAAAGTTAATAATACAGTTAGGTACAAAGCTAGGGGCAAAGTTCGGGACATAAGTAATTATGGAAACAGTTAGGAACACAATTATGGACGATGTTAGGGATAAAGTCATGTACCAAGTTAGGGACAAAGTTATGAACAAACTTAGGGACAATGTTAGGGATACAATTTCAGACGATTCGGGGACAAACGTAGCAACAAGGACACAAAGCTAGGGACAAAGTTTGGGGGCAAAAAGAACATATTTTATTAAATTGCGTTCAGTAAACTACATGGAGCGTATGGAGCAAGTTGAATTCTCGATTGCTTCGAGCGCCCTTCCCACACCACCACCACCAACAAAGATATTTTCATATTGACACTCCTCCCCCTCCCACCCAAGATCTCATAGTTTCTTGTTCCCTTTCGGACTGACCTCCCTGGTACAAGTCTTCATCGCGAGCCCTTTGTACCGGACGGCACTCTAAAGCCTTCGGATTACTTCGGAAGCTCCTTTTTTTTTTGTTGTCTTCATTTTCTTCTTCTTCTCTGTCGTATCCGATTAACACACGGGTAAGAACGGGTGGAACTGCTGCGGAATGACCGGGTGTATATCAAATTAACAGAAGGCCTTGTGGAACCAAACGTAATTGAAGAGAAAATCAAAGAGAGTTTTACAGACCTTAGCGCACTGGGAAATGAAAGGAAAAGCTTCATGGCATAGATGCAAAAAAGTTGTTTATTTTTTTGGCGTTACCGATTCTGGTGCACTTCAAGCCTTTGGTACGTCTGTGTGTGACCAGTGGTACAAATAGAAATCGTTAACTTTTTTTGCAGGTAAATTTGTTGAGACCGTAAGGGCTATACTTAGGAAAGGTCTATCGGAGTAAGGGTCTCCATGTTCATATGCAACGAAGATGGCTATCAGCAGAATAATGCAGAGCCTCCGTATCATCGTATCCCAGGATTCCTAGAACGTGATACAATACTGTAGACCTTTTCATTTTGTTTATTATTCCAAAAAAAAGGTCAACTTCTGCGCCTGCGCAGTCGGTGTAGGCAGAAAGAGTCAGCTGTTTGTTCTTTGCCTTTGTTATTTAACTGGGGGCCTAGTGGTTTTTAGGCGTAATTATATTAGTTGTTCATTAAAAAAAATAATGACTTCATAAAAACTTTATACCGAGATGCCAGGGATCGAACTGTACTTTTTTTTTACATTTTGAACCAGTTTTTAACACACAAAAAAACATGTATTATATATTCTAGGCTTACGAAGTGTCTATGGCGACTATGGCTACCCAGACCCAGTTAATATGTAGCGAGCAATCGATGTGTCAGTAAGTCGTCTTATAAAACATAGGCTACAATAAATAGCATTTTAGATAGTTATAAATCTTTGTTTGTGTAGAAGTGTCAACACTTATTTTGAATTACTTTCTTATACTTATATTTTGCAACATAAATCGTTGTAGGTCTAATTTTACTTTTTCTTAAGTCTTAACCTAGCGACCTAGCCTAATAGGCTAGAATTAGACTAGTAGCTTATTCTATAATATAGGTCTAGTACCTATAGTCCTATAGACTACTATAGCCTATAGAGTCAGAACAGTATACACATAGCTATAGGCCAATATAAATTATAAATATATAGGATTATAGGCCCTATTATTTAATGAAGGATAGTCCTATCGTCCTATCGCTCTATCTGTCGAATCGGCCTGCCATATAGATAACTTTATATAATTATACAGTAGGCCTATATATTATAGTCTATTTATATAGCCTAGGCTATAATTTAAACGGTTTAAGCTCAAACTATTTAGGCTACTTTATTATAGGCTATAGTCCTAGGCTTAATCTATAATAATTTAAGCCTATTAACTATTAAGCTATGTCACAATATTAAATATAGAAAAAAAGGCCTTTGCTTATATAAATGTAACCTATATTCTATATGCCATATAATAGGCTAAGGTATAGGGCTATGCCAAATTATATGATAAAGAATATAGTAGGCCGCTCTGTCATATTATATATAGGCCTAGAGTCGTATCATTTATTTGATTTATAGAAAAGAGGTGATTAACCGATTGCATGAAATAATTAAGCGAATATGAAGGTGGGCTATGCTATATATTTGATATTTGCAAACTGATGCGTGTTTTCTTCATGAATTTTTAGTTATAAGCCTATTACAATTATTGAATAATATTTCATGCACAATGACAAGGACAATATGAATATCTATAGGCCTATCATATTCAATATGGAAAACATAGGCCCACGCCGACATACGGTCATAGGCCCGACTATACGACATAGGCCTATATATATTAGCCTCTTCCTACGAACAATATTTTTTTTAAGCTTAACATAATGTTTGCTATGGCTATGGTTTTTATATTCGTGAAGAGGCATCGGCTTTTGCCTCTGTCTCTATCAAACATAAAATATATCTAGAATTATATTTGCCTTTTTATTAATCAAAACGAGCGATCTAGGTCTAGGGATAAGTTAAGCAATGGCTTGAATAGCCGACAGTAATAAAAGCATTATAGATCTAGGCCTAATTATTATTTTTTCGATACAAAACTAGTTCTAAACGTTATTTTTTTTTACTTTACATTGAAGAAACTCGAACAAAAAGTAATGGCACAGCGATCACAGTAGAATCGACCATAATATTAAGGTCCAAAGCATAGATTCCAGGTCTAAATATTTTTTTTCAACAAAAAAAAAAGAAGCTCTAAACGTTATTTTTTAACAATTCCCTTTCTAGGTTGTTAGTTTAAGGTCTCCATGTGTTGTTATGGTTTAACATTAAAAAACAACTATAATAACATAAAAAAAAACCAACGCCTTTAGTAAAATACTATATGGAAAGAAGAAACAAAAATCTTTGTCCCCCCAAAAGAAATACATGTCAGTGAGTCTCAAGGACAAGCCCCTTTTCCGGGGTCAAAGTAAAAAGGTCAATAATTGCCTTTAAAAAAACAAGCGGCTCTTATATCTAGAGCATAGGTTCTCAACCTTTTTCGGCTCACCGCCCCCTTTTACAATTATTTTCCGCTCACCGCCCCCCCCCCCCCCCCAACTTTTTTTTAGCGCCCCCCCCCCCCCCCTAGACCTAGAGAAGCTGATAGACTTTCTCCCAAAGAATCGCATTTGCTTTTCAAAAACTCGAGCACCGAATCCAAGTCTCATACATTATGTTTAAACAGTCATCGTTTGCTAACCAAAGCACCACTGTGTGCAGTAGCCATCGCTTGTAATCCTCGTCAATGAACAATGAACAATATTTATTTTGTCACATAGTACATAAGAACAATAAAGGCATAGACAAATACATAACAAGTAAATTAGAAAATTGGCAAACAATAAAAAATTATATCGGGACAATAATAGTAATACAGATATTAATAATAATAATACAAATTAAATAATAATAAATTAATTTAAGGTTTCAATGCAAAGTTGTCAATAAAAAAATCATTGAATGTATTACTTATTTGTGAACTGCTTTAATATTGAAGTGAGCGATACAGAGAATCTCTTTTTTTTTAACTCAAATAAATTAACTTAAGCTGAAAGTAAAGCATGATTGTCTGGTAGCGTGGACGCATCCAGTTATAACGAAAATTGTGATGTCTTTAGGTAATCTCACAATGTACTCTAATTCAGGGATCGGCAACCAAAGGTATGCGTTCCACACTTGGCACACAAAGCGATTTTCCATGGCACGCGAGAGACCCCCAAGAGGTGTTTATTTATTGAAAAAAAAAAAAAAACATTTTCCTGTTCTGAATGAGGAAAAGTGACTGTTGAAGCCGATGTTTCTGACACATTTCATTCAGTTGAACTTGCATTTACAAGGACCACTGCACTGGATTTGCATTGAAATTGGACATATCTTGTCGTGAAATCAATTTCAAAACGTTTTAACTATATGTACATGCATATGTTTTAGAAAATAATAAGATAGATAGTTAGGCTTTTTCAGAAGTATATCGAAGCACTCAAATTGGAGTTTTCTAATCAAAGGCAAGTCTTTCAAATTGATGGACAGATTTTTTTTTATACCACATCAAACCTAACTGGTTTGATCTTACTACAAACTTCTTAGATGTAGATATCTTTTTAAGTGGAGGAATATTGGCGATTTTAAAATGGTAAGTTAAATTTTAAACTTTTAAAAAATGGGCATCCAAATGTGCCCGTTTGCGGAAAAAAACTGTAAGGATGCTGCTTAGGAAAGTCAACTGCTATTCTTAACTGCTTGGCATTCGCTCCTTTACTTTCAGCTTTCGATTCAACTTACACTTGTGAACATATTTGATCGCACATCAAAGCTGTTTGTAAGCATACAAAGAGGTCACCTACACTTGACCGCTCATTAATTGATACTGACTAATTACATTTAAAAGAGTTTTTATTTTCATCTTCTTTAATTAAACATAAATATAATTAACTCTATAACAAATTTATTAGTATAATTAATTTAGAAATATAAGAGACTTATTTAATAGCACTATATTAATAATTTCTGTACTTATTAATGTATAAAATATAAACTCCTTCAATGGACAAACAGAAGCAGTAAATGTTTATTTGCAACTGTTTAATGTAAGTTATTTTAATCCGCTAAAAATTAAATATTGTTATGAGCACTATAATGTTGAATGTATATAAAGAAATAATAATAATAAGTAATATTTGTTATATTACAAAACAGAGCTTGTTTGGCATCACTATTGAATCAAATGTGGAAACATTTTTTAATTGAAGGGAGATAATTAGCCCGTTTCATTTGAGCTAATATTTCAGAATATTTCTAATGTTTTTTTTTCTTTTATAAGAAAATAAATGGCTTACAATTTATAACTTTGAAATGATCAAACTGTAAAAAGTATTTGAAAATTATATAAATATTATATGACTAAAGAATTTATATGTATATTTTCAAGCATTACAATAAATACCTAGTTTTTATGATTAGTACGTATCTATACCGCTTTACAATAGTCTGACCTGTCTTCGATCGCTATCAAACACACCAAGGACATCTCGGTAAAACTGAGATCAAAATATTAACATTAGCAGATGTCAGGGCGACATTGATCGGGTGACAGTACAGCCGGCTGCACACCATATTTGTCAAATACTGACCCCTACTTCATCCAAAAGGCATTGCGATTCCCATTTGTTATTAGTATAATAATATGTAGGCCTACTGTTGAGGGATATCAGATATTTAGCAGCACTTGCGTTTACATCACATTTCATCCAAAAACTAATCGATTCAAATAGCTGTGGTGTTCAAATTATATCAGTTACGTTTGTACCGCCCATTTGCCCTTCACCGCCCCCCAATCGCCCCCGGGAATGTCAACGCCCCCCTAAAGCTTCTCACCGCCCCCCGGGGGGCGATATCGCCCCCGTTGAGAACCTATGATCTAGAGCCTAAGGATGTCCAGGAGAGAACAAAGGGGGGAGCACACAAAGGTTCTGTCTGGGCGCCAGCCACCCCATGGTACGTCGATATGGCCTGCTTTGTACTTTAGGGTCTGGTTTCCGCAGCCACGTGCACTATTTTTTTCCCCTCTGGGGCATTCCCATCGGATCATTATCGTGGTGGCTCGCCATATACCTGCTATGTCGCTCGGTAGCATAAATCCCATACTATAGGTATATGCATCCAGGCACCAGGTTGGTATTGAGGAGGGAATGCTGCGCTCATTGCGTCCTCCCACCGAGCCTCGGGGCCTATCACTGATAAAAATGAGTCTCGGGTCTCTACCTGTATGGAACGAGGCTCCCTCCCTCTCTCTCTGCATCGATCCAATGAAAAATGCCCCGACTCCATTGGCTGTCCTTAACAACCAATCAACGTCGATGAGTGTCCGAGTTTTAAAAAAATTGCTCATTCACACAAATCAGACCGGGGAGAGAGAGAGTGAGAGAGAGAGAGGGAGAGAGAGAGAGAAAGAAAGAAAGAGAAGAAAGAAAAGAACAACACCAACAATAAAACAACATCAACACCCAAACACTTTCTTTATAATAGCTGACACAGCAATTTATTGGAAAAAAAAATAATACAAGAAACGACAAAAAAAATTAACTCAACTGAACGAGTGTTTAATGATCCAGGCCTCCGACAGTGACGTCACAAGCCATGAGCGGAGGCCTAACGATTTCTCAACCTGCAAATTCCGGAAAGGGGGGGGGGGGGGCTATTGAGGGTGGTGATTGTGATGGTAGAAAGGAGAATGGGGGTCGGGGTAAGGGGTGGTGGAGATGAAAAACTTTGCTAACTGACCTGGTTCACACGTCTAGCGGCCTGAACCGAAACCAGTTAATTATTCAAGGACAGACGGCCTCCATCAACTCAGAATGGAAGTTAATAGATTGCGTCCCTTACATTTGAACATTTGTTCAGGCATGTATAAATTGGGACTGAGATGAAACAAAGTCTAAGTCTATCATCTGCAATCTAGACTATATATTTCTCAATCAATCAATTACGCAATATATCTATCTATCGCTCTTTCTACATGTCAATCAATCGATCTACCCATCCATCTATCTATAGATCTATCTATTTATGATAATTTGTGAATAAGTCAATCAATAAATCTATCTTTTATCCGACTATCTATCAGTCAATCACCCAATCAACCAATCTATCTATTAGTTTCTATCTATTTATGTATACGTCAATCAATTAATATATCTTTGTATCCATCTATCATTCAATCAATCAACCATTCAATATATAATATATATTTATATATTCACGTAACTATCGGCCGTTTATTTTTATCTTATACATTACAGACGCTGAATTTTATAAAGAAGATTATTGCGTCCTACGCTCTTCCGTGATCCGAGTCTAGTCTTGCATATTTATTAGCGTTCTAAATGATGTTAAGTTACTGGTTTTCCTGGTTTGTTCATGCAACCCATTCCACGCAGGGATACCACTTATGAAGAAAAAGTACTCGTTGGTTTCCCTCTGCGTCTGTCCTAATATTAATACATGTATTCCTACCCCCCCCCCCCTTTCATTAGTTGCTACTATAGTTGCAATCTTCATTCTTCGTTTCTTTTATGTTTGAAAAAAGAAATAAATGTAATAACTCAAACTTTAAAAATGAATACCGTATAAACTCGCGTATAAGTCGCACCGGTGGATAAGTCGCACCCCTATTTCTTAAATTTGTCAAAATTTTGAGTTTAAAAAGTGCGTCTTATACGCGATTATATACGGTATATTTTTTATTACTTTCTTCTCATCTAATCTAAAACATGAACACAGGCATCAAACCCCTATACAAAACTACTTTATAGTATAATAGTAATAAAAATAAAAAGTCAACAAGTTTAAATATAGAAAAACAAAAAACCCATGTATGGGTAGAAAGAACAAGAAAAACCTCAAAGACAATAATCACCTATGCACATTATATTGGAGATGAAAAAGTGTCACGATTAAAAAAATATGTAGCACGACGAATCAAATCTAAAATGTCAAACCATTAAAAATAATATGAAAGTACATCTACCGGGTTAGACACAAATTAACAACAAAGAAACCAAAAAATCAATGTTGAAACAAAAAGAAAATTTCACGAAAATGTTATGGATCTAGATCTATAACGTAGTCATTTCTAGTGTTAGAATTGGTGTTTATTTTTTGTTTTCCATTCTGCGTTGTTGTGGTTTTCCTTGAAGTATAAAAAATAACGTTTACAGGTGAAAGAGAACAAGAAAATGGTTAGAGTTAGCCACCGAAATGGATTTGCATATATATCTTGCATATATCTTGAGCGAAATAAATTTCAAAACATTTAACTATATGTAGAATATGTACCTCCCTTTATAAAGGCATATATAAATATTGATAGTTGGGCTTTTTCAGAAATACCTTGATGCTTTTAGAGTTTTCTAAACAAAGACAAGACTTTCAAATTCATGGACTAATTGTTTCATACCACATCAAGCCTAACTGGCTTGATCTTACTACAACCTTCTTAGATGTAGATGTTGTTTTTTTAGTGGAGGGAAATCGGCGATTTTTTTTAAAATAATTAAATGGACATCGAAATGTGCCGATTTGCTGGAAAATCTGGATGGAAGCTGCTTAGGAAAGTCGTCTGCTATTCTCAACTTCCAGACATTTGCTCTTCTTTCAGTTTTTGTTTCAACTTACGCGTGTGAACAGTATTTATTGCACATGAAAGCATTCAAAGAGGTCATGTATACTTCCCTACTCAGAAATGACTAAATATATATCGGCCATTATAAATTAGCGAAGAACATTCAAGACGAGGAGCTCATTAATTGATAAAGACTAATTATATTTAAAAGAGTTTCTATGTTCATCTTCTATAATTAAACATAAATATCATCATCATCATCATCATCAATCCCTTTACCATTGTGGTCGTCGGGGAAGGGGGGCCGAATGGACACCTCAGCAGTCAACTTTCTCCACTTTTGTCTATCTTAAGCGGTTATCAATAGTTGAGTCAACTGCAGCCCTGTCCAATATTTTACATTGCCGAACCAGCAACTCCGCTGTTGGCCTCTCCGACGCCCACCTTCTACCGTGTCCTGGAGGATTGTTTTTGACAGGCTATTTTGCCGCAACATATGACCGAGCCCTTTCAGTTTGCGCCGTTTGATCGTTGTAAACATATATATAAGTAATTCTAAACTAAATTTTTGATTTTTATTAATGTCATAAATATAACATACTTTTTAATATCATTATACTATGCAATTGTTGTAATTGTTAATGTTTAAAATATAAACTCCTTAAGGTTAAATGGGCAAACAATTAATGCAGAAAATGATTATGTACAAATGTTTAACGTAAATTAATTAAATAGGCTACCCGTATTAATTAAATCCTGCAATGAATACCATAATGCTGGATTTATATAAAGAAATAATGATTAGTAATATTTGTTATATTATAAAACATAACTTGTTTGGCATTACTATTGAAATCAAATTTAGAAACTTTATTTTAATTAAAGAGAGATAATTAGCACGTTTAGTTGCGCTAATATGTTTAATATTATGTTTCTTAGTTTTCTTTTGTAAAAGACTAAATGGCCTAAAACTTTTAACTTTATAATGACCAACATGTAAGAAGTAGTTGAAAATGATATAAATATTCTATGACTAGAAAATTATATGCACATATTTTAAACATTACATTAACTACCCAATTCGTATGATTAATACGTATCAATTTTGCTCAACTATACTCAGTGCCATAAAGTTTATTGTACATGAAAATGTCAGTTAAACTGAGAACAAATAATATTATAATCAATATTAGTAGTTGCTAGATCCTTATCTTGACAACCTAATGGTAATGTTTACAAAATAATTACTATAAATGTGAAAGTTCAGTAATAAAATGTTGTTTTTGGTATATATTCAAATAAAAAGGTTGATAATCACAAACAAGTTTTCTTTATATTAAATATAAAACGCTTTAACGATTTACTCTATAGATTTCCTTTGCTTTTGGCGTTGGACTTGCTACGGAATTAAATTAATTGTCTTATAAAAACAAATAATAAAACAAGTAGGCCTATAATAGAGCATGTTGACTTTTAGGCTGCTGGCACGCTGAATGATTTAGAAATCCTAGTTTGGCACACCTTTAGCAAAAGGTTGCCGGCTCCTGATCTACGGAATAGTCTTTTAATGCCAGTATTAACATCCCTCGAGAACAATAGCGAGGGCGGAAATTTTCCGAAAGTAATATATCAAAAGACAAATAATGATCAGATGACTGAACGAATTACGCTTCTTTTATCCAGTCCTTTACAAAAATGTTGTTGTATTATTAACAGGTTGAATTGATAATAAAATTATATCGTTTTCGAATGATCATTATAGGTATTGTTTTCTAAACCCCTTTCTCATTTTTCTTTTCTTTTTCTATCAATCTATTTCTCTCGTTATCTTTTTTTTTTATCTCTATTTAAACTTTAAACTCATCATCTCTATTTCTTCTTGTTTTCTCTCGTATTATTTCATTCACATCTCCCTTCTCTCTCTCTCTCTCTCTCTCTCTCTCTCTCTCTCTCTCTCTCTCTCTCTCTCTCTCTCTCTCTCTCTCTCTCTCTCACTCACTTAATAAATTGAAAACAACAACAACAAAGTAACAATAAAAACATATTTTCACGGTCTGATCGAAATAAGTGAACAATAATTGATAGTTAGCATTGTAGTCATTGATCCGTAACACGGGACGTTGCACCCCCCCCCCACTTTACCCGCTACACCACATGCAACGCCACACGCATTGCCACACACACCGCCGCCACCGCCACCACAAAGAGCAGTTATACCAAGCCAATCGATCTGTCGTCACGTGAACAGTTTGATGATAAACGTAGGCAATTGAGGGATAGAGAGAGAGAGAGAGAGAGAGAGAGAGAAAGAGATGGAGGAGAGAGTGTGTGTGAGGGGAGAGAGAGAGGGGGAGAGGTCACCAAGCCAAAACACACCAAACAGATCAAGACGCACAATACCCAGGGCTAACAAGCGTTTTGTACACAACACCACGTCAGGATTGCGGAATTTAAAAAAATAACTTTCTTTTTGTATAGTTTGTCCACCAACACCCCGTTCGTAACACACGCCTCTGATTAAAAAGGAGACCACGACGTGGCACTAAGGAAATAGGGAGACAAGGGGGATGCCAGAGAAATGCGCTGCCACTACAAGAGGTTCCATTAAAATCATATCCTTGTGTTGGTTTATATTCTTGTTGTTTTTGTATTTTTCATTAAGTTATACATTTTGGGTAACTATTAAGTTGTGACTCCTAGATATTGGGTGAAAGGTGTGGATGATGATGGGGGGGGGGGGGGGGGGGCTGCAGAGCTAATGTTGAACTTAGGTATCCTCAGGGAATAGAGCAGTTATGCGTGTGTGTGTGTGTGTGTGTGTAGGTGTGTTAATTTTTCTAGTGAGAAAACAAGAATAGTCCAATTAGCAGAGAAGCATCTCAGTAAGGAGATGGAGATGGATGGGACACGTCTGCAGAATGTCAGCTGGCTCCCTCCCCGGGACAGCCCTGAGATGGATCCCCTCCCCCCCCCCCCCCCCGCCCGGGAAGAAATGATTGAAAGGTAGAACAAAGGAAACATGGAGACTGACGTCGGAAAGGGACTTGAAGACTTCAGGCCTGTATTTGGAGACAGCACCTCGAGCTGCAACAGAACGAGATAAATGGAGATCTTTGGCTTTCGCCTCAAGCGCCAACCGGTACGAGAGGACTGAGTGAGTGAATGTATGTTTGTTAATTTGCAACCGTTAAGATCGTATCTTTAAATATATCAGAAATGTCTCAAAAATATATACAAAATTCAATAACTCTCTTTGAGTACATTATATATATATATATATATATATTATTATATATATATATATATAATGAATATGTATATTGTTTATTGAATATCAGAAAATCGTAAGCAAATGTGTTCTGCTCGACCTTAGTCTTAAATTTCGCCCTCCTTACCTCCGGCTCATATCTTAAGGCCCCCACCGGTTGTTTAGTTAAAGGGTCAAGGCGATTCTAGTGATATATCCCAGTTTCCGTTAGCGTAATGCAATTTAAAAAGTCAAATGTTAAAATGTGTAAAAAAAAAAAAATTAACTAAATTAGCTCTGTCATGGTCATTTTCATTATTACTATATTTCTTATATAGATATTATCTTTATTTAAACATGAACGGACCCTGGTGGCAGTGCGCTCAGATTATCGAACCAAAGAGCCCAGGTTCCAATCCGAGTAAAGACTTTGTTTTTCCCTCGTGTCTGAAAGATGTCATCGAGTCCACTCAGCTCTGATGGGTACCTAACACGAATTGGAGAAAATTGAGGTGGCCACACAATCCCTTAGTCTGTCATGGTTAAGGAGAAATCAAATGTGGGTCCGACAAGAATACTTTTACCTTTATAAGTATGAGATTTCTGAGTAAGTTCATTGGATATGTACTTGTACACAATATAAATCAATATAGATTTAATAGTTATTGTCGAATGGTTCGAAAAGTTGAAAATTAAAAAAGCACAAATTTACTCGACGATATAAAAACTCCGCACTCGAATTATAATGGCCATCGCCAGGGGAAGTAACGCAACAAAATTAATTAATTTACTTCCGGAAGATTGAACAATTGTCTGCCCTTTAAAAGCACTCTTCTGGTGACAGAGAAAGGGGGTGAAATGCCCTCGAGGTAAAGCGAGTTAACTGCAGTGCAAGATGCACTGGCAACATATGTCTTGAGTGTTTAATAAAATAATTTTGATAAATTATAGAGCGAAAGTTTATCTTTGTCCGAGAAATAATCCACGCTTGTTTTTTTTTTTTTAACAAGTTGAAAATAACTGGCATAGTCAGACGTTAAAACATTTTGATAAATTATATTTTTCGTATCATATATATATATAAATCTCAAAAGGAATATGTGGCTGGCTGGCTGGCTGGCTGGCTGGCTGGCTGGCTGGCTGGCTGGCTGGCTGGCTGGCTGGCTGGCTGGCTGGCTGGCTGGCTGGCTGGCTGGCTGGCTGGCTGGCTGGCTGGCTGGCTGGCTGGCTGGCTGGCTGGCTGGCTGGCTGGCTGGCTGGCTGGCTGGCTGGCTGGCTGGCTGGCTGGCTGGCTGGCTGGCTGGCTGGCTGGCTGGCTGGCTGGCTGGCTGGCTGGCTGGCTGGCTGGCTGGCTGGCTGGCTGGCTGGCTGGCTGGCTGGCTGGCTGGCTGGCTGGCTGGCTGGCTGGCTGGCTGGCTGGCTGGCTGGCTGGCTGGCTGGCTGGCTGGCTGGCTGGCTGGCTGGCTGGCTGGCTGGCTGGCTGGCTGGCTGGCTGGCTGGCTGGCTGGCTGGCTGGCTGGCTGGCTGGCTGGCTGGCTGGCTGGCTGGCTGGCTGGCTGGCTGGCTGGCTGGCTGGCTGGCTGGCTGGCTGGCTGGCTGGCTGGCTGGCTGGCTGGCTGGCTGGCTGGCTGGCTGGCTGGCTGGCTGGCTGGCTGGCTGGCTGGCTGGCTGGCTGGCTGGCTGGCTGGCTGGCTGGCTGGCTGGCTGGCTGGCTGGCTGGCTGGCTGGCTGGCTGGCTGGCTGGCTGGCTGGCTGGCTGGCTGGCTGGCTGGCTGGCTGGCTGGCTGGCTGGCTGGCTGGCTGGCTGGCTGGCTGGCTGGCTGGCTGGCTGGCTGGCTGGCTGGCTGGCTGGCTGGCTGGCTGGCTGGCTGGCTGGCTGGCTGGCTGGCTGGCTGGCTGGCTGGCTGGCTGGCTGGCTGGCTGGCTGGCTGGCTGGCTGGCTGGCTGGCTGGCTGGCTGGCTGGCTGGCTGGCTGGCTGGCTGGCTGGCTGGCTGGCTGGCTGGCTGGCTGGCTGGGTATGTACATACCGCATAATCTTTTTAAATACTGGACATAAAAACGTGAAATTTGCTACAAATATTCTTTGCGTTACGGCGGTGAACACTGTCAAGGTTTTAAAAAAATTTAAATGACCGCAGTGGTCAGTTTGGTCAAAAAACGCGAATAAAACGACATATTTTGGGTTCATGTTGAATTTGCCGTTCCAACTTTTTATAGTTTTTCGATCGATCGCGCTAAGAAAATAAAAAAAAAGGATGGCGTTGAGATTTTTTTCAGGATGACGTCATCAAAATTTGCGCAGGGATAGCTGGTTGTCTTTTTTTTTATGGCGTCATCGAATTCTGCGTATTCATTTTAATTTACTTCGCTTCAACCTTTGCTAATGTACTTTATGAATGATTAGAACAAAATATATTCACGTTTTAATTTGCGTCGTAATTTATAGCGGGATATTTTTAAATTGTTATAATGGGTAATGATTAATGGTTTTAATGGGTATCTTACGTTGTATCTGGCAAATAAAAAATTCCTACACGTTTTTATTCGTGTTGTATATGTCCACAGAATAGGTATAAAACAGAATGCGCAATCGCATTTTATTTCTGTTTTGGGCAGTAATACCGACGCCATACTAAGCTTATTTAAACGCAGCGGTCCTGGTTACACTCTATATTTATGCTTATTTAGCCTACAACGTCCTTTTCTTCAAATCTACAAGTTCGAACACCCAAAGCTAATATTTCAGGCAAAATGTGCATGAACGGTTGTGTAATAAACTACAACAATGATGCGAAAACGACTGATTAACGTAAAAAAGAGCATGTCAAACTGCATGGCTTTCCTGACTCCATAAAGGATAAACAACAGCATAAACAACCTCATATTAACTCATTATGAATTATATGCCTATTTCCCATCATAATTTTAAAAGTTTATTTTGGTTTAAAAAGTATATATATTTATGTACCGGTAGCCGTAGCAATTTAGTTACCGGTACCGAGCTACGTCTAAGACATTTTTTTTTCAAATCAGTACCGGGTAATAAATATTTTTACATCATATTGGCCTAATCATATAATGTTCAAAACAAAATGGGTAATTAAGTCAAATTTATATAAAAGTAAGCCTATAATGAAAGATAATGTAGGCCCTATATATATTGTATATATTTATGGCAGACGTAGATATCCTTTCACATTTTACTATAGTAGCGTCTCTAGCGACCGCTGCATTGCGGAAAATGGTAACTTTTAGTGACTGCGTATATAGGGATTGTGCATTCTGTTCTATACCTATTCTGTGTATACGTCTTATAAACTTTGTAGCGGGAAATTTTTCAATTGCCAGGCAATGTTTAAATTGCCGAGCTCAACGTTTTAAAGTTTTAATTTGTATCGTATACGTCTTATAAACTATGTAGCGGGAAATTTTTATATTGCCGGGCAATGTTTAAATTTGCCGGACCAACTTTTAAAAGTTTTAATTCATGTCGTATACGTTGTGTAAACTATGATTCATATCGGTTTCAGTTGTTATTGTTTTTCCTGTTGAATGTAAAATTTAATTCTAAGTTTGCTTCCAAAGCAACAATAAATAAATAGCAAATAACACCAACAAAAACAAAAAAAAAAGCAAAAATAAATAAATATTGATCTACGACTAATGTTGTAGCAAAAAAATATATCAAACAATCATTTTCGAATTAACAGTACTTTTTAAAAGACATTTGAGTTCTGTTTTACAGAAAGAGTTTAATTACCCATTAAACTCACAAAATTCGATCATAGTGGTCATACTTTGAGCAAGAAATAAAAAAAAATTATTATTATTTGTTTTTCCTTTTTAGTTGTATATTGAATTGGTGTATAATAAAGTGTGCAAAACAAAAATAAATTAAAAAAATACTGACCACGAAAAAAAACATACTACTTTATGTATGTTGCAAAAACAAAACGACAAAACTATAATGTGTCAAGCATATTCTAAAAAAAAGCCCGTTCGAAGAATCGGGCACATAACGGCTTGTATATATATAAATCTCAAAAGGAATATGTATGTATGTACATACCGCATAATCTTTTTAAATACTGGACATAAAAACGTGAAATTTGCTACAAATATTCTTTGCGTTACGGCGGTGAACACTGTCAAGGTTTAAACAAAATTAAAATGACCGCAGTGGTCAGTTTGGTCAAAAAACGCGAAAAAAACACAACTTTTGATTCACATTGTCTTTGCCAGTACAACTTTTTATAGTTTTTCGTCACAAAGTTAGAAAAAAAAAGGATGCGCTGAGATTATTTTTATGACGTCATCAAAGTTTGCGCATGGATTTTTTAGCAATGAAGGGACATTTTTCATTCATAATTAAATTGACGTCATTAAACTATGTGCATGGATTTTTATCTCAATGATGGGAACAAATTTTCTTCATGTTTAAATTGCCTACGTGCCGTAAACAACATAAATTCTTTACACTACCAATACTGTAGTTGATTTTCTTAATCTATCACTACTTTAATACTTTACACTGTGAATACATGACTTAAAGTTAATTAATAATTTAAAACTTTACAAACATAGGACAAAGCAAATAGATTTAGCATTTTTTTCTGTTTCGGGAAGTAATACCGACGCATTACTAAGCTTATTTAAACGCAGTGGTCCTGGTTACACTCTATATTTAAGCTTATAATTATATGGCGTCATCAAATTTTGCGTATTTATGCGTTTAAGAAGGGAACCAAATTTTGTTTTAATTTGCGTCGTAATTTGTAGAATGCAATATTTAAATGGTTTAAGTTACCGGAAAAGACTATTGCTTATAACTCCCTGGGTTATTTTATACAGTTCCGAGAACTGGGCACCTTTAGGCTTATCGCCTAGGTAACGGCCATTGTTTAAATTACCGGGCAATGTTTAAATTACCGGGCAATGTTCATAATACCGGGCAATGTTTATAATACCGGGCAATGTTTAAATTACCGGGCAATGTTTAAATTACCGGGCAATGTTTATAATACCGGGCAATGTTTATAATACCGGGCAATGTTTAAATTACTGGGCAATGTTTAAATTACCGGGCAATGTTTAAATTACCGGGCAATGTTTATAATACCGGGCAATGTTTATAATACCGGGCAATGTTTAAATTACCGGGCAATGTTTAAATTACCGGGCAATGTTTAATTTGCCGGGCAATGTTCAAATTGCCGGAACTAAATTTTTAAAGTTTTAATTCGTGTCGTATACGTTTTATAAACATTATTTCATAAGGGTTTCATTTGTTTTTTTTTACATGTTGAATAGAAAATTTAATTCTAAGTTTGCTTCCAAAGCAACAATAAATAAATAAATAGCAAATAAACAAAAACAACACAACATAGGTCTGCGACTTAATGTTTGTCGTAAAAAAAATATATCAAACAATCATAAAAAAAAAAAAGTACTGTCGAATGTTCTTAATCAATGAATAGAACAAAATATATTCATGTTTTAATTTGCGTCGTAATTTATAGCGGGCAATTTTGTAATTGTTATAATGGGTGATGAGTAATGATTTTAACGGGTAATTCATGTTGTAGCGGGCAAATAAAAAATTACCTCACGTTTAAATTCGTGTCGTAGGTCATGCGGGCAATCTCATTATAACTGCCTGAGTAGTTAGAGTGTATGTAAACATAACTTTTAGCCGGTTCGGAGGACCGGGCACATAACGGCTTGTATTTTTATATAATATAAAAAGATTTAATATTAAATTACCAAAAAATTAAGCAATAATCCTTTACTTAAAAAAAATATATATAACTGGGATAATGTGCTTTATAAAGTGCTTAGCGCTTGATAAATTAAAATTCCAGTGTTATTAGTTGGAATAAACAAAAATATTTTCTCTTAAAATGAAAAACCAGAAGGAAAATAAAGAAATAAAAATATTTATTTGGATGAAAATGTTAAGCCTTGGGTGGTCATTTTAGTATTTTGTTTGCTATGTTTCCTAATGTTTTAGTTTTTCAATCAGAAAATCTTTAGCTAGAATACAAAAGGTCACGGTTTCATTATAAATTAACTGTCGAGTATTTTTTTTAAAAGGATGTTATTTTCAATGTGCTATAATTTCTTTTTTGAAGTTCATTGTTTTGTTGCACCTTACTTGCTGCTATATGGTTGTGTGGGTGCAAGAGTGCAAATAGCTCTGTGGTTAATAGAACTATGTGTGTGTGTGTGTGTGTGTGTGTGTATGTGTGTGTGTATGTGTGTGTGTGGTGTGGGGGGGGGGGCTATATTATTGAGAAAGTCCGGGAAATATATTTTTACCAAACTAAAAAAGTTTTTACGACTAAAAAGATAAAGATAGTGTGGTATTTCCATTTTTTTTTAAAATCTTTAGCAAAGAGCTGCTAGACCCTGCTTGATTTTTTTTTTAACAAATTGCATTTACTTAATTCATTTTTAAAAACTCTGACATGAAATAAAAAATATTTTGGCTCAATTTTCTTAAGCTTCAATTTGATTGGTTATTTTAAAACGCCAATTTTTTTTTACAATTCTCTTTGGCCCTTTTTTTTTTGTTCGTTTGCGTTTAGCTCATTGGCTCTTCTAATATAGTCAAACATTACTCACATTTTTTTCTCTCTAAACATTTACAGACACATCAAAGGTCTTTATTTTTCCAAACAAATTAAAAATTACAAGTTAACATATTGTAGGTCTACTGCTTTTTGTGTGTGTGTGTGGGGGGGGGGGGGTAATAGAGAATTTTCGAAAAAAAAAAGGTTTAAATTATGTTTAATTAATTTTTATGCCCCTTTTCTCATTTTCCCCAGTAGCAGAAGTATCGGTTACATGAAAGATTAAATTATAATATCCTTTCACAATCTTTCCTGTCCTGACGTTACTTGCTTCTTACCTCCCTTTGAACTAGGTGGGGAGAAGGTAGGTGTAGTGGACAAGGATGGGGAGAGAGAGTTTCTCCTCAGCTGGGAGAGAAAATCTGGTTCTTACCTTGATAATGCCGCTGGCTCAATATTTTGATATCACACGGAGTATCACATGGTTGATCCTGTATTGTAACGCTGGAGCCTTTTTATTTGTAGCTTTGAAATTATTTCAGAAGGTGTTAGGTCAAAGTATTTGACGACGACTAATTGAACGACTTGTAAGTTTTGCAAAAGAGTTAGATCTATATACTTGCAAAATGTGCCGAAAGCTTTAAAGTCATACTACTCTAGAGCTCAATTTCTTTTAGAAGAGTCCTGCATTGCATTTGCTGTGTCTTCCGCGTGCCACTGAAAATGACTCTGCGTGCCAAGTGTGGCACGCGTGCCGTAGGTTGCCTATCCCTGGACTATAAGATACAAATGTTCACGTTTACTCAATCTATTAACAAAACAAAACTTTAAAAATGTGGAGATTTAAGTCAAATTTTCAGGTTTAATATTATAAAATATTAGTTAATATTTTATAAAAAACAAAGGGGCTTTTTTAAAATCTGGTATAAAAACATTACGCCCTTTATATTTCATATTATTATGCTTGTCTTTAAATTAAAAGCATTTATTTCATAATAGTAATTTAAAATACTGTTTATATTCATTTCGCGTGTTTATCAGCTAGGCTTTTAAAATAAAACATTAGACCCAGTTTATGTGTAATCCACGTAGCCTTTAGGTGTTAGTTGTTTTACAATAAAAGAAATACGCAGTTTGTATTCCAATAGCGTTGCGGATTTGGAGTTTTAATCTTATTCATTACAGACGCTCCTTCTATAAAAAAGATTATTGCGTCCTACATTCATCCCGTGTTTGAGGCTAGTCTTGCATTTCTATTAGTGTTTTAAATTATGTTAAGTTATTGTTTTTTCTGTTTTTTTTTCAGGCAACCCATTCCATGCCGGAATGTTTATCTGAGCTTTGTAACAGATTGTTATTGTGTTGCATTTCTAAATTAGAATTGAATGCCTTATGTATTACAACAAATCCGGAAATTCGAATATTATGGCTCCATTAGTCTTTGCAAGCTTTCGCTTTTTTTTTTTTTTTTTTTTCAATTTAGAATTTTGAAAAACGAAATTGAACGTGCTTAGTTATACACTTCTACTTTATAAAATGCCTTTTACAATTTGTTTAACGATAAACTGAAATACACATATTAAATTTCAAGTTTTAACATTTTATTTGTACTCGCTAATATGACTATACAGGAGTCAAATGAAATAATACAGGCAATAAGTATTATCCAAAAAATATTTATTTGCGAACGATCACAAAATACAGTATATCCTCCCATGTATAGAACAAGAATATATTATTATGCTCCTACTGATCACAAAAAACACACCAACAAAAAGCACAGACAGTCCGACTCAGTTTAAATAGCAAACGTTTCGTTCCATAAAACCTATATACATGCAGATAGCCGCTGATTTTTTTTTTAGACGGAAACAAGATGTCTGCCGATCAGATTGCCATGCAGAATAAATTTGTCAGATGTCGGGTCATTAGAAAACGAATACATTACGTCGGATCGCAAACGTCCAAAGAAAAAGATCAACATTGTCCGAAAAAACCCATCACGTTGTTTTTTGTTGTTGTTTTTTTTTGGCTTCCGTTTATCCTGACGCGTCTGATGAGCATCGGCAGACGACGGTCCAGGGATTTCCGGATTTTCCCGAACGTTACGAAATACACACCGACCGTTAAACTCATCCCCTCGCGCTCCCTCTTATAAGAACAGGAAGTAGGGGAAAATAGAGGGATTTTAACGAAAAACGATGACATAGGCGTAACCTATAGGATGGGTCTGAATATGGATAGTGGATAAGCAAAATATGTAAAATAGTCCCGTCCCAACCCATCGGTCACACCACGTCGTATCGACGAGAAAAAAATGTGAAAACCACAAAAACACGTAAAAAACAAGTTTTTTCCCGTCGATACGACGTATGCCCGCTGGGAATCTGATATGTAAGGCCTGTTTATCATGCGTTCTCTACTGTATAGGCCTACTAAGGGACTGTATGCGCAGCACAATGACCAACCGCCATTACTTTTTGTTCCCAACTAAAGCCAGGTAGGTACCCATCAGATTTGGGTAGACTCAGAGACACCCTGCGGAATCGGGGAAAAATATAATCTTATCATTCACCAGGATTCAAACCCACATGGCCTCCGGTAAGTCAACCGAACGCGGAATAAGTGGTGTAAACAAAAACACAAACTTGTCCAGAGGTTTTTAGAATTCTGACCTTTTCCCAACAACAACAAAATTTTTTTTTTTTTTATTTAGCGTCCAAGGTGTTTACGGGACGGGGATATATTGAGTTATTTACACGAGCTTTTATTTGAGGGCGAAACTACACGAGTAAAACGCCGCTGAAACTCGAGGGCTAAAAGCGGATATTTAGACAGTGGGGTCAGTGTCAGGAGGTCATGCCAACATAATAGGAGGCGTCTAATCTGATTCCTATAGTCGCGCCCCCCTATTGCAGCCCCCTCTCCCCCTCTCTCTGTCTTTAACATCAAGCCTCTTTCCATTATCGACTTTGCGGAGCTGGCTTCTTTCGTTGTTATTACTTATCATGTTGGACATCTATGGCATGAAGCACACAGACAGTGGCGTAGCTAGGTTGGGGGGGGGGGGGGGGTCGTCGTTTTAATTCTTAACCCTATACTTGATATTTAAAGGTTAAACATTTACTATGAATACATATTGCCAAGAAATCTGTTTTCAATAAATATAGTGCGCTTGGCTGAAGGCCGCTGAAGGCGTAGGGGTTTTAGTGTGTGTGTGTGTGTGCGGGGTGCAGGGGCGCCATAGTGAGAGAGTGAACTTCTCCAAATGCCTTCTCTCTGGCACTGCTTGCTCTTTATGATGAAAGGTCAAAGGTTATCATGCCCTGGCAAGCTGCACATTCCTTACGATGACGTAACATGATATTTCACCCTGAGGCCGCAGGCGTGCCCAGATATGCACGGTCGTTACCTGAATGGGGGGAAAGGGGGAGGAGGAGGAGACATTTATTACCCCCCCCCCCAAACATGCACATACACACAAACAGACATTGCATAGTTGCATTTTGATGTTATAGTTTGACCTGCGCTACTTAACCCTTTCTGTCACTAATGGACCTGAAAGAGTTAAGATAAATTGAATGGACGTTTAAAATGTCGGTCATTTTGAAGAGTTAAAAACGAAACTGCTCCATGCAGCTATTAGACACATGCATGCTACGGGTTACGTTACGGGTAGGTCTGACTGCTGCAAAATATAACCACAGCTACTGGTTAGTGGGACCACAGCTACAAGCCATTATAGCTCCAGGAAATTACAGATCACAGCTGCGGTAATAAGACTAGCCATCGCAACTACGAGAATATATAGCTGCGAGTTACTAGAACAAGAAATCCAAAAAGAAGATGGAGATGGATGGGCCACACATTGAGAAAACCGACTCAAAATTTGACAAGACAAGCTCTTGCATTTAATCCACAGGGTGCAAGACGAAGAAGTAGACCAAAGAACACCTGGCGGAGAGAAGTAGAAAGTAGAAAGGAATGTGCAGCTGGTCGGGAAAAGCTGGAAAGAGTTAGAGAAGACATGGAAAGAAATTGTTAATGGACTAGGCTCCACTAGGAGTTGATAATGGTGAAGAAGACGAATAGTGTTACTGCAGCTGCATTGAAATCACAGCTGTGTGCCATCGCGTCCAGAGCGGAAACCCAGACATGGTCTACATGTCAGAACAGCTACTTGTCATGACAGCTACGAATACGCAACGGCTATATGAAGCATGGGGCCGCAGTGCTCCACAATTAGGTGCCAACTAAATCACAGCAGGAGCAGCTGCACGTCTTCACGGCTGCACGTCACCACAGCTGCACGTTGAGACAGCTACACGTCGACAAAGCTAAAAAGCTACGGAAAGGTATGCGCCAAAACACTTAGGTGCGTGCAACGCCACACAATCTACTGGGTGTATTGGCTAGAAATTCACCGGATTCCAATAATATAAGCTTACAGTAAGCTACTAAGTATCAAAGATGAAGAGTAAAATGTGTGTGTGTGGGGGGGGGGGGGCGAGGGTGCATGAAGGCGTCGCATAGTAAACAAACATTGCACAAAGGGCGATGCGAACCACAAGCTCATATCAGAGACGGCAGACATTGTGGATGTTTGTAAACAACTTTAGCTCACCACCCTAGACATCTTATCTTCAACTTTTACAGACTTAACCTTCAGCAGTAGAAGATTATATTACTGATTGCTGTACAATGATTATATCCGTGGTTAGCGTCTAGTTAGCATTTGAGATTAAGGGTTGTAAAGCATGCTGCTAGATTAAGATGTTTTACTTATAAATGCTGTTTTTGCTGTTATTGATGTTGTGGCTGTAAATATGTGTTTGTACATCAGGTTATGCTACTAGTTACTAGCTAGTTTGGAATCGCTTGGTCGACAAGACTTCTTTACATCTCCGTAAAAGTAACTGAATTATACTTTATTTCTTTTACTTCATCGCGTTTTCTTGTACGATATTACAGAGTCCACGTTTATTGGAAAGATCTTTACGTCACGCGCTGTTTTGGTTTTACATTATGACAAGGATTTTAAATCATGTTATTACATTAGGCTTCGTAAAAAGGAACTTCTACAAGTGTAATAAGAACATAAAACTAAATTGCTATCTCAAATTAGTTAGACCTATACTAGAATAAGCATCTTCTATATGAGACCCATCAACTAAAGAGAAGATAAAAAAAATTAAAACAAAATTAAATTCAGAAACAAATTAGCGTCGAATATTCAAAAAATGACAAGAGTAGCCTAACCACTAGAAGACAGAAGTTCAAAAGTAAAGTAGTAATAACGCATCAACACAAAAAACAATATGTTACTATGCTCAGATAAGATAAAGAATATAATAATAATAATAATAGGGGCCTACTTGTATACCGCATATCCCGTTGGGAACAGTTCTATGCTTTGTCAACAGTCACAGGCAGAGTACAGACAACGAATAAAAGACGAAAATGTATACATGAAACATAATAAACTACTTGAGTAGGCCTAAGACTTTCCTTATCTCTTATGCGAGAACAATTACATATAAGTACAACCGGGCATGGAATGGGTTGCCTGAACAAACCAGGAAAACCAGTAACTTAACATTATTTAAAACACTAATAGAAATGCAGGACTGGACTCTAACCACGAATGCACGTAGGACGCAATAATCGTCTTTATAGAAGGAGCGTCTGTAATGTATAAGATAAGAATATAGATATTGTAAACTGTTTGAACACAGTGTGAACACACCCCAAACACACCAACCGAAAGAACTGAAGAGAAATGGTCGAGAAGGTGAGAGTACTAAACAATGCCAGAGTAGTAGTGGAATCGGATACAAAACCGACATGAAAAACAACTTTACTGCTAGAAATGAACAAAACCAGTTCTGGAATCGTGGTGCTACCGGGTTGTCGGAAGTTGGGATGTAAGGGAGGAAGTCGGCTCTAAATTTAAAGGAAAGAATGATACAAAAATGCCCCCCGCCCCTATTTTTAAAAATATATTTCTCTCCTCCATCGTTACACCAATTACTTTCATTGTTTTTGTTTGTGTGTGAATGGTTGCATAGGTGTGTCTTTATAGAAAAGGGGGAAGGGGGGGGAGGTCGTGAGAAAACGAATTAAGATAGACTTAACAATCGGCTGATGTCATAGCATAATTAAACAGAAGAAGTTATTTTAAGAAATTGCTTGTGAAAAATGCAAGACCTGCATAAGTGACAAATACTTTATTTTTTTTAAAATTGTTATTTTAATTTTAAGTAGGAATTTACTCAATGGTGGACAAGCAATATCATTATCACTTTTACCTGTAGGGCTACCCCCTCCCCCAAACATATAAATAAAACCACAAGATATATTAGTTAACATATTTATTTTACCTGAAGGTAGTTAAATAGTTCCATAAGTAGTAATTTTAATTTTACATCTTTTTTGTTTACACAGGGAATAACCTACGTTTTAGTTATTTACATGATAAAGTTTAAACATTCTGTGTGTAGAAAGTTACTACTCTTTGCAAAGAAGAAAGTTTGTAAGTTGTTATGTTACCACATTCGATTTTTTCATGCAACTCTTTCAACGGAATTTAAGTAGTTAACTAACAAGCAGCTCAATACTGTGCGTACTCACACGAACATAACCAATCAGAGTTGAGTTCTCCCTCTCCTTTATAACCTAACCGATACTAACTATTACCAAAAATACTACAAAGCCATCCCTAACCTGTTTAAACTAACCGATACTAACTATTTATCACTAAGTCTATCGGGTCCGAATAGCCACTTCGATAAATTAAAGCTCTGAAGTAGTATGTTCGTGTGTGTACGCCCAGTATTTAGCTGCTTGTGTTAACTAGGCCAACTTACTGGAAAGATAACTTTATATTAGGAGTTACCGTCCTTCACGCGAGTCTTACATTAAAAGACAGGAAGTGGAACTAGCATTTTATAGTTGTTCTATCGGTGGGATGTAGCTGAAGGCTGATCTCATGTTTCCAATATATAAATATTTTTTTTATAAACATATAAGTCGAAATCTACTAAATCCATGTATGTAGAGTCTATATATACTATACACACTGATTGATAAGAAAGATCCCTAATTTATGCCATGACTCCGTAAAATTTTTTTGTCTAGGGAAACTTTAAACTTATCCTTTATTTTTCAGCGGAGTTCTAGTTTAAAAAGTAGGCTATAGGTAAAACTGACTAATAAAACTGTCAGATTTCATAATATCGCAGAAGCCTTGGGACTATGAACGGATACCTAGTACGGAATTTCATTTGGGAATAACTTAATTTATAGGCCTTCTTTTGCTCCAATTATAAACACTGACTTCTATTTATACAAAGACTCTTTTATATACACAAGACCACCCGATTCTATACACGGAATCCCCTTTATAAAAAACGACCGCCATTTTTTTTAAATGTTGCAGACGTGATTTTGTATTTTTTTTCCTTGGGTACAATTTCGAAAAATATAAATATTTACACGACCACTCAAGAATCTGTAACTGAATTCAGGCAGGAGAAGAGAGGGGGGGGGGGCGAAAAAGAAAGGGGGGGGCGCTTAAATAAATGGACGCCCCTGACGGCGGTCCTACCGGGTTCACGTTTATTTTATACACCCCTGAAATGTATCCAGAGAAGAAAAATCTCATTAGGTTTTGCCCAGCTTTAGCAATGTGCCGAAATGTAAAAAAATAAAAATATGTGAGAAAAGATGTAAGGGGGAAGTGGTAAGGGGAGACAAGGCGTTCTCGTCTCTTCCTTTTTTTTTTCTTTTCCTTATCTTTAATATGGGAGATAA
Organism: Anisus vortex; assembly: GCA_949126835.1. Classification (NCBI taxonomy): domain Eukaryota; kingdom Metazoa; phylum Mollusca; class Gastropoda; family Planorbidae; genus Anisus; species Anisus vortex. The sequence continues at coordinate 44,611,852 of OX421493.1, forward strand.
CTTCTGCCCAATTTCCCTCTCATGTTTGTTTATTAAGATGTACATGTAGACCATCTGTTGTCTTTCTCGTTTAAGTGGGGGAAGAAAAATATGGAGGAATGCAAAGGTGAAACACACACTCGAGCGCGCACACACACACACACACACACACACACACACACACACACACACACACACACACACACACACACACACACACACACACACACACACACACACACACACACACACACACACACACACACACACACACACACACACACACACACACACACACACACACACACACACACACACACACACACACACACACACACACACACACACACACATAGAATTATGTTGCATGGCTTACATTAATATTAATACGCATATACTTTAATTTTGGTCGTTCTGCTAGAAAACTCCTGGCAATTAAAATTTGTTTAAATTTTTTATGTGGCCAGTAAGGCCATGCTAAGTTGTTTTTTAAATTAAAAAAGATTAATTGTTGTTGCCAAGGTGCTGGCTAGCTGGCTAAATGAAAAGTAGCTGACCTAACCACAGATATAAAAAAAAGTAAAGTATCCCGTCGGACCAAATTGACCCATTGGGCCGGGGAAGCAGCGTTCACCATTTTTTGTGACCACTGCATACTAGGAGATTGTGTGACCAGTACAATGCCCAGCCGCCTTTACTTTACCCCAACAAAAGTCAGGTAGCCTACCCAACAGAACTGGGTAGACTCAGTCCCACCCTCCAGACCAGGGAAAAAATACCACGATGCGAACCCAGAACCTTCCACAGATATACTACAAATCATTTGTCTTCCAAATACTGACTTTAGTTAGCTGGGGAAAGAGGGGGGGGGGGGGCGCTAAGATTTACACGTGGACGAACCTAACCAAACTCTTTGTTCTATTTCGGTTTGTTCACATTAGAAGTCAGAAAAAAAATCTATTTTAAAGGCTGTGTAAAAAAAAAAAAAGGTTCAGAAAACATTAATGGCAATTTAAATTACACATTAACCACTCCCTCGCTCCCCACCCCTCATCAATACTCTCACCACTGCGGCTAAAGTTATAGACAAGGGAGTATAATACTATGCGCCCCGGTGTGTATGGCCAAAGTTGTTCTGGTTTGGGGAGAAGGTGTTCTTGTATATTATAGGTAAAGGTGTTCTGGTGAATGGGAGAAGGTTCTTTTGTGTATGAGAGAAGGTGTTCGGGTGTATGGGAGAAGGTGTTCTGGTGTATACGAGAAGGTGTTCTGGTGTATGGGAGAAGATGTCCCGGTGTATGATATCGCGATGCCTTTACTGATGTACATAATATACATGAACCATATGACGAACAGATATATACAGGTATTCACAACACACACGCACACATCAAGTCTGATACTACACTGCTGTGTATGTATGACATACCTTATGTCTACAGGTATACAGGTGTGTATAATACCTCATGGCATAAATAGAGGTATGCAGGGAATGTGTGACAGGCATAGAGTATAAGGACAAGCAGGTGTGCATGACCTGCATGGCGCATAAATGGTGCAAATGAGTAACACATAGTATACATGTATACACTTGGGTGTTATTTACAAGATACTAAAATGTATATTATAGGTGTGCATTACCTACATTATAGCTGAAGACATACAGGTTATGACCTACATTAAGTAATAACCATAACAGGTGTTAACGTGCAGATGACATACATTATAAATATATACAGGTTGTATGACCTACATAAAATAATAATGTATAAGGGTCTATGGGCCGCATTAAGTATTCAGTAAACAGGTGTGTATTAAGGTATATATACCTAAGAGCTACAGGCGACATAATAGTAGGTTTAGCCTTCATAACAAAATAAAGATAAACTGGTGTGTATGACCTACATATAGTATTAAAGTATTTAAGTGTTATGACCTAAATTGCATATGAAATTAGTGTAGGCTACTGGTAGCGTATAACTTATAAATATGATATATCAAATGTCTTGGCATATTAGTTACATTTGAGAAACATTTTATAATAATGTATTTGAAAAATACATTTGCTACATTAGTTGTATATTCAAAGCACTGTGCGATAGGTTTACTATATACATTTTTGTTACCGTATTTATATTGTCAAAAAGGTTTTGGATAATTCGCTAGTCCCTAAAAGAATAGCCTACACCACCAACAACAACAAAAATCGTCAACGTGCAAATAAACAATCAACAGAAGCCACTAATAGTGAAATCAGTAACACGCGTAAACAGTGGACTCACCTGAAAGTAGTCGAATTAGTAAGCAAGTTGACCTACCAACAACATCCTAATAAATGCACCCGCCACTTGAACGAAATCCTTCTTCCACCCTCTGACACTTATATCCAATCTAGACCTGAAGAGTGCGCATCACCTGTTCCGCTTACAAGCTTGGTATGGAGTAGGGGGGGGGGGGGAGATAGGGTTAGGGGTGCGCCTTGTAGTAAAACTCATCTCCCCATTTCCCATTGCTTGTCTCACATTATCTCACACTGTGTTTTTTTTTTCTTGGTTGTTGAGTTTTTTTTTCAACTTATGAACTATCTCCAAGATGTAATTTGTGTATCGGCACTTCAGCGAATGTAAGAAAAGGAGCAGGATAAAAACGTAACATATTTGGGATTTGTTTTCTTTATCCTTAACGGCTTATTTTTTTAAAAATATAAATATTGAGCACTCTCACGTCTATATTGAAAGCCTTTAATATAACAGCAAACATAACGGATTTTCCCATTTCATAAAAAGACACCAAAAAATCGGATTTTCCCATTATATCCAACAACAGCACTGATCTATAAGAATAGTGATCATTGAACTACACTATAAAAAAAGGAAAAGGCATTATTGTTTTTTAGTTGTTTTTTTTTGGTTGTTGTTTTTTTAAGACAACATTACGTTGAAGTTAAAAATCCACATTTTTTTTTTTGTACCATTCCTACACATTCTTGTTGTGTTCATCTATTCTAATGCTGCATACAAAATAAACATCCACTTTTTTGTCCTCCTGCGACATTTAGCGGATTTATGTGTAGAAAACAAGTTGGCTTGGTGGTATAGATCATTTCCATTAGTCTATGCATAGACTATAATACACATGGACCGCTTGCTTTAGTATTTCTGCTCTATGATGACTCGAAACACTGATTTTCGGAATTTCCGATTCGTTGTTTCCTTTGCACTTCCGTTTTATTGAATCGCTTCGATTTTCTCAATGAAAAATTAAAATTAAAATCGAAAGTTGTATAAAGCGGAAACATTTAAGAAGCAACGAAGAGCGTCGAAGTAATATAAGACAGCGTTATTAGTTGCGCACGGAAAAAAAGTTGATATAAGCTCTAAAAATAGAGCAAACGGTCCATCTTATTATAGTCTATGGTCAATGCAAACTTTGTAGAGACACTGTGCAGTAGCGCTTTATACGCATCCGTTGTATTTCAGATAGTATTGTACAATTAAAGCAAACTAGAGTGGAATAGAGATTATGTTTATTAAGACCTAAACTGGACTGAAGAATTGTTCTATTCTTTGACTTAATCTTTGCTCTAAGGAAGAAAAACTAAAACTCTTTTGTTCTACATTTTATTGTTTGCAGCCTTATATGGAGTCAAGAAGGCCTTTGTGGCAGAGCGTTCGAGTATATCCCGAAGATCTAAGGTTCAAAATATTGAACATTTTTTTTCACGAATCTAGGGGGATTTTCTCAGTCTTCCTGACTTAAGTTGGCAAAAGTAAAGATGACTGAGCATTGTGTTGGCCACACAATCCTAACCATATGTGATGAAAGATGCTACAATAGCTCTTCTGGCCGAAGCGTAATAACTTTATGAATGCCAAACTTGAAAATTCAAGAAGAAAAGGTTCAAAAGTAATCGTAGATGCTGACATCATAATTTTTCTTTGATATAGATTAAGTTTTTAACATCTGGATATTAGAAAAAACCCATTTCTCCCTTCTTTTCTCTCCCCCTCCCACCTCTCGCTTCCCATCTCCCCTCCCATCAGGTTTTACACTAATTAGAATCCTCTTATGTTTTACTTTTTCTTAGTTACCTTTTGGGGGTTACGAACAGAATGTAACAATCAGGTCAACTGTGTCCACCTCCAGATTTCCCCCACTCTACTCCACTTCCTCCATGCACACCCTTACAGTATTTCTCCTTTACCCTGTGACAGCTTTCCCATAGATCTATAGAACTTAACACAAACTTCAGGTGGAACAAATTCAAGGTCGTGATTCACCTATGAAGGTCACATTATCGTGTCCTCGTTTGTTTTGTTTGCTATGTATTGCTGTGACGTGCGGCATATTTTAAGCAGCGGGTGCAGATGGGGGACGTAGTCGACCTTGTCAACCGGGGGAAAGGAAGAGGGAGTATTGCATGAATTTATGACCATTCTCATCCAGACTTGGTTCACTCTTCCCTCGCTTTCTCCTGTCATTCAATCCATCAATCAACTAATCAATCCATCAATACATCTATCTATTAACAACAAACTGTTAAATCTGTTGTTGTTTCTTCTTCTGAAGTTATAGTCAACTAAACAATAACAACAACAACAACTAACATTAGAACAATGCCATTAATGTGTCACGCAAACATTGTCGACAATTTATAGTTTTATCGATTACTTTTGTCTTATTATAGCAAAACCCATTACATCCTACGGTTTTTACTTTTAGGGTAAACATAATTAAACCGTAGTCACGATTTACGTACGTTTTAGTGTGATTTAACGTCATCAAATTTCCTGCTAGGATTTGTGTGTGTGTGTGTGTGTGAATGTCTTTTTACTAGTAACCGTGATAAATCCACCAGATTTGTGTGTGTGTGTGTGTAAGTTACCGCTGTAGTAAAACTACTATATCTGGAAACAGCGACAGAGGTTATAACATTGGGAAAGTAATGACTAGAGAAACAGGGCCGGGTTAAGATCATTAGAGGCCCTAAACCCTTTAAAGACTATGGTGCCACTTCCCATTCTATATGTAATTTAAAATTCTGTAAAAAAAAAAATACAACATATAGTTAACCAATCATTCAAAAATTGTTTCGTGCAAATCCGTCATATCATTTTTTTTTTGTTATGTAGACTATTAATCTTTTGCTCTTCAATAATCACAAAGGAAGAAGCGTACAAAAAGCTAAATTAATAAATTTATCAATGATTTTAAACTAAAGAAAAACAAAACACCTTACCTATACAGACATATTTATATACACGGGCAAAAATACAATACATAGATGTCGATTATATCTAGGATGATAAGGTAAATAGAGGGGTCGAAATATAGATGTCTATATATGATCTATCTATTGATTGATTGATTGATTGCTCGATCGATTAATTGACAGATCAGAGAAGTGAAGGAAGAGAAAAAAAAATAAAGGGAATGAACAGTTCGAGAGTAAGAACGAGAGAAAGAGTGATAGAGAGAAAGAGAGAAAGAGAGAGAGAGAGAAAGAGTGAAAAAGAGAGAGAGAGGGAAAGAGACCATATAAAACCACTCTCTGGGGAGGCAGAGAGAAAGAGAAAGATAATGAAATACTTTCACTGAAGAATATTATGAAGTGAACGAGTCATTGAATCAACGAATATGTGTGTGTGTGTGTGTTTATCTGTTTGAGTGGCTTTTTCCCAACAGAACAGTATTAGCGTAGTAGGGCAGACACACATACACGCACACAAACACACACAAACACACACAAACACACTCACACACACACACACAAACCAACACACACACACACGTACGCACTCATGTGAAATATCCAGGGAACCCCTGCGATACATGACCAATGAATAGCACTCACAAACCTTTTTATTTTGGGGGGGGGGGGGCGGGGGGAGGAACCAAAAAATTAAAATGGCTGATAACTGATATATCTGTGTACCTAATAGGCATTTGTGTTTCCGGTTCCCATAGTCTAACGGCTGAACTCTTCAGAGTTATGTCCCTCCAGCTTCCAATCCCCCCCACACACACACACACTTCACCACCAGCATCCCCCCTCCCATCAGTTTATGTGTATGCCAAAAAAAAAACGTACTGAACGTGATGGAATCGATCTCCACCATCACGTGATCTGCGTGAGAACTGTAGGGCTGTTACTAAAAATATCGCAAATGCAGTTAACTTCCGGTGACCGTCACTTTTCCGGCATGCGTGGCGTTCGTAAGTCAAGCAACAAAAATAATACCTGATTTGACGAACCATGAAAAATTGAATGACGCTTTATGATTTCTAGAACAACCTCTTATAATACATAACAACAACCCAAAAACTGTTGATCAGATCAAAGACTATAATTTTAAGATGGACCGCTTGCTCTATTTCTAGAGCTTTTATGTTCTTTTTCCGTGCGCATCCAATAAAGCTGTCTTAAATGACTTCTACGCTCCTACGTCTGCCTAAATGTTTCCGCTGTATACAACTTTCGATTTAAATATTTCATTGAGAAAATCATTGCGATTAAAAAAAACAGAAGTGCACAGTACAAAAGGGAATCGGGAATTCCGAAAAGAGGTCAATGGAGTCATCAAATAGCAGAAATATTAAAGCAAGCGGCCAATCGTATTATATAGTCATTGATCAGTTGCAAAAAGTTTGTTGCGTAGTTATGAGTTGGTGTTCTTGTTTGTCTGTAAAGACCTTAATAGACATGGGGATGCAGCCATCATAATGTCAAAGCAGCAAATTACTATTACTATTAGAGTCTATTATAGTCTAGTGTTTTAAACTTGTACACAATATTAGTTATCTAAAATATTCGTTTGTTTCTTTATTGAAAAACAAAAATTGTGTCAAGAGAAGAAAGAGATAGGGCACGTTTATAAATTGGATACAAATAGTGTTCAAATAGTATAAAACAAATTCCAGCAGTGGTCGTTTAGAAAGGGGCGGGATTTCATTGAGGGTTCAAACGAGGTCATTCTATTATGTCTATTTAAGAGATAAAGCTTTTTTTATGGTCAATTTTCTAAATGGCGTAAAGCAGGGGTCGGAAAACTAAGGCACACGTGCCAAACTTGGCACGCAGAGCGATTTTCAATGGCACGCGAGAGAGACCTCCAAGAGTTTTTTTGTTTTTTTTTATTGATGAAAAAAACAATATTTTACTGTTTTTAATGAGGAAAACTGATTGTTTCTGAATGACAGAGCGACACATTTCAGTGAGTTGAACTTGCATTTCCAAGGATGGGGTCAAACAGTACTTAAACAGTTAGACCACTGGAATGTATTTGCACATATATTGAGTGAAATCAATTTCAAAACATTTAACAACATGTACGTCCCTTTATAAAAGCATATATTAAGATAGATAGTTGGGATTTTTCAGAAGCACAACAAAGCACTCAAAGCAAAGTTTTCTAAACAAAGACAAAACTATCAAATTCATTGACTTATTTGTACATACCTCATCAAGCCTAACTGGCTTGATCTTACTACAACCTTTTTAGATGTAGATTAAGTGTTTTTTTTAATGGAGGGATAGTGGCGATTGTAATACGCAGCTAGTTGAATTTTAAACATTAAAAAAAAATGGAAATCGAAATGTGCCAATTGGCTGAAAAATCTAAATGGAAGCTGCTTAGGAAAGTCATCTGCCATTCACAAATGCCAGGCATTTGCTATACTTTAAGCTTTTGGTTCAACTTACACGTGTGAACAGTATTTATTACACATGAAGACTATGTTAAGCATTCAAAGTGATCTTTTACACTTCACTACTCAGAAATTACTAAATATGTATCTGCCATTATAAATTAGCGAAAAGCGTTCAAGACAAGGCACTCATTAATTATTGATACAGACTAATTACATTTAAGAGTTTTTATGCTCATCTTCTATAATTTAACATAAATATAAGTAAATCTAAAACAAAAGTTGTTTTTATCAATTTAATAAATTTAAGATACTTTTTTATAGCATTATATTATGCAATTATTGTAATTATTCATATTTAAAAAATAAACTCCTTAAGGTTAAATGGACAAACAATTAATGCAGGAAATGTTTATTTACAACTGTTTAACGTAAATAAATTGTATAAATCGTGTGATGGACACCTTAATGCTGGATTTTTATAAAGAAAAAATAATTAGTCAATAATTATTTCTTATATTACAAAACATAACTTGTTTTGGCATAACTATTGAATCAAATTTAGATACTTTATTTTATTTAAAGGGAGATAATAAGTCCATATTATTTACGCTAATATTTCTAATATTATGTTGTTGTTTTTTTTATAAAAGACTAAATGGTCAACAACTTATAACTTTAAAATGACCAAACTGTAAAAAGCAGTTAAAAATTATATAAATATTATATGACAACAAAATTATATGCACATTTTTAAACCATTACATTAACTACCCAGTTGGTATGATTACTATGTATCAATTCCGCTTAACGACAGTATCATTGACATATTCTAGTGCATTAACAAATGAAACCAATTCTCAGTTAAACTGAGAACAAAATATAAAAATCAATATTATCAGTTGCTAGATCCTTACTTTGATAACCAAATGACAATGTTTACAAAATCGTTACCATAAATGTAAAAGTTTGGTAAAAACAAAATTATTTGGAATAAATACAAATAAAAAAGATGATAATTACAAACACGATTTTCTCTATAGTGTTCCTTTGCTTTTGGCATTGGCTACGGAGTTAAATTAATTGTCTTATAAAAAATATTAAAACTAGTATAATAGAGCAGGTTGACTTTTAGGCTAATGGCATGCTGAATTATTTAGAAATCCTAGTTGGAACACTCTTAGCAAAAGGTTGCCGAACCATGGCGTAGAGGCGTAAAAGACCTTCTTTCACGAGAAACACAACAGCGAGGCATGCCGAGGTTCGAAACTATTTGAGTTCCATGGTTTCTCATTCTTTCTTACTCCTCGCCCTCTCTTTTTTCTTTCTCCCCAGCCACCATCTTTCTCTCTCTCCCTCTCTCTCTCCCTTTCTCTCCCTCTCCCTCTCTCTCTCCCTCTCTCTCTCTCTCCCTCTCTCTCTCCCTCTCTCTCCCTTTATCTCCCACTCTTTTTGTTTTTTTCTCTCTCTCTTATTATTTATGTGTTTTTTTTCTATTTCTCTCTCTTCACTACCTTTGTGTCATTGCGTTTTAATGGAATAATATTTAATACCTCTCATGACATAATACTTTATACCTCTTAAGGCATAATACTTTATTCCTCTCGTGGCATTATACTTCATACCTCTCATGGCATAATACTTTATTCCTCTCACGGCATAATATTTTATTCCTCTCATGCCATAATACCTTATACATCTCATGGCATAGTACTTTATACATCTCATGGCATATTTTAAACGTACACGGAAAGGCGAACAGCTAAGGGGAGGGAGGCATAGAACTAAAACCTTATAAACACAGTTTTTGAAAATGTATTTACAAATAACAATGATTAAAATAAACCATTTTTGCCCACCCATTTTGCGACTTTATGCTACTCTAAAATGGCATTGCCATTCAAGAACTATAACTGCGTCTAAGAAATAAATACAAAACCTATTTAACTCCCCATGATTGTTGTGAAAGTGCATACATCTTAAATTGAGAGGGGGGGGGGGGGGAGGGGAAAGGTTGTCAAGGTTAAATATGGGAAAGATTTAGTTCGTGAAGGTGAATCTTAGAAAAGAACAAAAATAATGGGAAAAGAACAAGAAATGGGGAAAGAAAGAATTGAGAAGAGAAAGAACTAGAAGAGAAAGAATGAATGGAAAATGTGCAAGAACGTGATATCAAGTCAACGATACAATAAAGAAGAAGTTAACCCTTCCCGTACCGACCTACTTCTATCTATGCTGCCTTCAGTTCCGCTATATACGCGCCCGGGACTGTAAGGGTTAAGAAAAGAATCAACTTACAGCTTTCTTCTCATCTGCTGCTAGTCTCGCAGCATACCTCGATATAAGTCTGTGTTCATCATCGACACGACAGGAATCTGTGCTGGCAGTCATCTTGCGTAAACTGGAAGATGAAAACATAAGACAGTGAAACACATCGAAATAGATGTATACAATGAACAAAAAAACGTCGATTAAATATCACAACATAGTATAGTCTAGACCAGTGATGGCGAACCTTTGTGAGGCCGCGTGCCCAAAGTGCAATACAAGAGCAACTTATTTCTTTCAACGAGCCAACACAACAATTAAAACAAAATACTGAGGTTTTACTTTAGAAAAAACAAACAGCTCATACAGAGTTGACTGAACTAATTAACAACTTTTGGTCCAAAAAGAATAAATTAATTAACAGATCTTTGAATGATACAGTCTTTTATATTAAAAAAACATGAGCTGTAGTGAATGAAGAAATAATATATCACAATCGCTGTTGTGTGCATGCTGATAATTTGTCAAGCCTTGGCTCATACTCCGTAACTTTAACTTTAAGAGCGACGTATGCAGTACTCGGGTCATCTGTCAGTCTGTTACTGGTATCAGATTTGATATAATTTAAAGTTGAAAACAGATGTTCACAAGCATAAGAAAACCCAAACAAAGTAAGAAGTACAACCACAAGTGCTTTCATTTACTTAAAATTATTTGACAGAGAATTCCACACTTTAACAAATTTTATCATCAGATCTACCAACTGTTCTGTCCTTTGCCATCCTTTCACAATCTATCTTCTCAAGTGTTTCACGCAGATAATAGAATTTATTTTTCCTGATAGAGCGTTCTTGAAATTCCAATAGCTCCATTTTCAGATTTCCTAAATCTAACCACAATAAGCAGGAAAGATCACGTTTTTCAAATTTGGCTTTATCCGGGGAAGTAAGAAAAGAGGGGTGTCTCCATCTCACGGAACTGTACAAATTTATTATCGAAATTCGCAGCTGCAACAATGCTAGAAAATTCCTTGCAAATTTCCTGATGGCTTGTATTCCTATTGTTGTTTCTGAATCTTGCAGTTGTTTATTCAGTTCATTGAAATGTGCTGTAAAATCTGTTAAAAAAAACACGAGGTTGGTAAGCCAGGCCATATCAGTGATCTGTGGATAATCCTGCCCCTTTTGAATCATAAACAGCCTAATTTCATCCAAGCATGCTACCAATCTCTCCAATACTCGACCTTTGCTCAAGTGCAGCCACCTGCTATTATTGTACATGAGTAAAGTATTAGACTATACTGCACATTGACCTCATCAAGAAGTGCGTGAAACTGTCGACAGTAATGAGCACGGGCAATGATGTAATTGACCATTTTCGTGACATCTTTGAGGATATCATCTTCACCTGGCACAAAGAGATTCTTGGAGTATAATAAAGTGAAACAGAACGACTGAGTGTTTTGCTTCTTTGACAAAGAACTGTATGAAACCTGATATGCGCCCCCCACCATGTAATTTTAATGTGCCCGTCACTAGTAACTGTAACAACTTTTTTTTCTGGTTTTATATCGTGTGCCAAAAAAAAATTAATAACAGCATTGTGGATATATATCCCTTGTGTTCTTTAAGGCAAATATGAAAATTTCACCATCTCTTCTCTCATAATGCCACCAACCGCGTAACGCAAAATTTCCACAAGCCTTGCATGATTAATTACATCTGTGCTTCACCCAAGCACATGGAGTAGCAGGCAGATTTTTGTAAGTCAGTAGTGATCTGCTGACTAACATCATTTGGGATCTCAGAGATGCGTTGCATAATTTTATCTTTGTTGGGAAAATCATTAAAAATGGAATTACTACCAGCCAACATGGCCGTTTTCAGAAAATCCCCACCATGTCTTGCTCGCTTCTGTTAGATGGATTGTTTGAGAAAGATACTTACAAAAACTAGTAACTGGGTGAAATATTTCCTCAATTTCTCTTCAAGAAACTCTTTCCATTCATCGTCGATCCGACTAAATGGCAATTTTAAATAGACGATCCCATCCCTAGCGGTGTGGCCATAACTAAACTGTTCCATTTTTGGCAAATGCTCGCGTGCCCACAGAAATGGCTCCGCGTGCCAGCTGTGGAACGCGTGCCATAGGTTCGCCATCGCTGGTCTAGACGTTATATAACATAATAAAGCATTACATTGAAATACAGAGTTTTAAACATATATATCACGTGTACGGAACATATTATATATAATTAAATATTTTTTTATGGCTAACAATACTGCGTATTATATTTATTATTGTGGTTGATATTGTTTTCCAATATCAAAAATTAGTTTATAGTTAGACAGTCTGTTGTTCCATAAGGTAACGCTATTCTACTCTCATTTCATTTCTATACAATATTAAAAATTTGGTGTGTTGGTTGTGATTGTAAGATCTTAATTAGAACTTTATTTGCTGGTTATAACTATGTGATGCAAGCAAAAATCTATTAATTTAAAAAGTAAAATTAATTCATATAAAAAATTAAATCGTAGTGCATTTTAGAGACATTGTTTTTATAAATAATTAATTTTCAAATAATTAACAAATATTGTACATTTATTTTTGTACTGGTGAAATCACTGAAAAATCAATAACATAAGTAATTATCTCCCCTGATTAAGAAAAACAATATTGACTGATTTCTTACTTCCGTGGCTGTGGGCAATTTAAAGAGGTCAAATCTAAGGAATGTGTACTGTAATGATCTTTGAACCCATTGTGTCCTGGAACTGGAGTTGGTGGACTGTGAGGATAGAAAACAAAGTTTACGTTTTTTTTTAAAGACATAAGGATTTGAAATCTATGTTATTGACAAAGTAATGTAGACTAATAACGTTTATGCTTTAATTGAATGATAAGTCTGAAGTTTGACATTCACACTACGAATGATATGTCTGAAGTTTGATATTTACACTATGAATAATAAGTCTGAAGTTTGATATTCACAATATGAATGATAATACTAGGTTTTATGCTTGGACTATAAATGATAAATCTAAAGTTTTATGCTAGCACTATGAATGATAGGTCTAGGTTCATGTTTGCTCTATGAATGATAAGTCTAAATTTTGATACTCACACTATGTATGATAAGTCTAAAGTTTGATACTCACACAATGAAAGATAAGTCTAATGTTTTCTGTGGAGTGTCAGGAAATTGTGGTAGCTGAGAGTTGGAAGTCTTGGATGGCACGCAGTTGAGAGATTTCTTAATGGCTCTCCCAACTTGCTTTGACCCAGATCTCTGTATGAACGAAGTCATAAAATCATTTGTACACACAAATATAGGTCATAGGTAAAGTAATGAACGAAGGAAGGATGAAACCGCAGTGTTATTAAACTATACATTAAAAAAAAAACAGTATCAATCTGACAGGCTGTCAAATATATGTTTCAGTAGTTTACTTCAAATGGGACCCGGTGGCCGACTGGCGTTCTAAAGGTCCTGGGTTCGAATCCTGGTGAAGGCTAGGATTTGTTCTCGGGTCTGAAGGGTGTTCCTGAGTCTACCCAGCTCTGATGGATACCTGACAATATTGTTGGGGTATAGTAAAAGCGGAGAGCGGCTGGGCATTGTGCCGTGGCCACAGAAACTAGTGTCACCGACACTATGATCAATTTGGACCGACGGGTACTTTACTAGTTTACTTAAAAGTAAAAACACAGTACTCTATACAATTTATAGTATTCCAATTAAGTATTAACATTTATGTTGTCTTTCAATGACATGTAGTATATTTAATATACAAGGAAATATAAATATTCAGGTTTTTAGATTGCTAGCTATAAAAGTGTAGTTGTAATTATACTGTAGTTTAACTGCAATGATAACATATGGTAGTTAGGCAGTAATTGAACTATGTATGTGCTGAACTGATATCAGCATCGGTGATGGTACAGCACATGCAGGTCTCTGGACTGCCCAACCAACTCCATCCACTCAGACCTATCTGCTGCTTTATTTATCTCTCCATGCCTGGACACCAAGTTGTGTTCGACCCATTTTTAACATTATCTTCCCACCTCGGCATGGCTCTGCCATTTTGTAAATTTCCTCCAAAATATAGATTATATATCAATTTAACCCATCTGTTGTTTGTAGTTGAAGTTGTAGGGTAATTAATTATTCTGTCGTTATACCGTATATTGTATTTTGCTTATAGTGCTGTAAAGATGAAGTTACATCATAGTCAAACTGTAGTTATTTTAGATCTATATTTATAGTCTAGCTTTATCAAAGTTATAATTATAAAATAGTAAAAATTATATTTCTATATAAAATTATAAAAATAAATGATACTTTGGCTGGCTGCTGATACTTTGGCTGGCTGCTTGGTGGACTAGGAGGCCTAATATAGATCTATGACAAGATCTGTTTAAAACAACACTATAATTACCAAACAGGCACACCACGTCGTATCGACGGGGAAACAACGTGGAAACCATGAATTCTCGTGGTTTCCACGTTGATTCCTCATCTATACGACATGGTGTGCCCGCTGGGCATTCTTGTTTTTTTAGTTACCAGTAAGCTAAATACTTCTGTTGTTGTCTTTTCCTCGTCTACTAAACTTGTAGCCTTTGTTTCTAAAAAAAGAAGGAAAGATAGACAAAAGATATCCGCGAAGTTCTTACGTAAGATGTGTGCTCCTTCATGTCGTGGTCGTTGCTATGGTTACCGGAAGTCTTCCCTCTCCAGAAGCAGTCTTGGCATAAGTTGTAATTGCAGCAGCGCCGACACTTGTAGCGGAAGCCGGCGATGGAAGTCTTGTGGCAGGCCTCGCACTGGACAGGATGGACAACTGAGGAAACGAAGGCGACTTTCATTACAATAATATTTTGAAATTCAATTTTACACTTTTCTAAATTGTAATCGAAGACATATTATATATATATAGGCCTACAATGTAAATTTACTTTCAAAATAAGGGAGATAACAATGAATTATGCATCACTAATGATCTAGTGGACTAAGGGAGGTAACAATGAAATATGCATTATTAATGACTTAATGGTCTAAGGGAGGTAACAATGATTTAATATTCTAAGAGAGGTAACAATGAAATACGCAAAGAATATCATTTAATGGGACACATGATAGTTAGCAATGAAATATAATCGGTCAATTGATGTTTGTAATGATATAAGGAAAGTAAGAATTACAAATGTTGATTACATAAGGAAAGTAGCAAAGAATTTGCCAGGAATCCCTACCATTCTCTACGTGGGCCATCCTGTTAAGGGCAGGTAACCACATCAGACATTGTCGTCCTGGTATGGTCATCATCACAGACAGAAAGTCGTTCACAGTTACAGGATTCTGGGAAGTGAAAACACGAAACAAATAATGAGACAATGACTTTTGTTTTTACTATTATGTTTACGTTAATTATTTTTCTTCTTCAGCATTCCAATTTGCTTTCCTTTTTGCTGTGTCAGACTGTCAGTCCTGTTTCTCTGACAAACCGGGCTGTTGTCTGTAGGAATGGCTTTGGGCCCCAGAGCTTTTCCTCCATGGTGGCTCCCTGAGGCCAGGCCTGGTTACGGGCCTCTCTGTGGAGTGGACACCATTGCAGGATGTGCTCTGCATTCTGGAGTCCAGTTCCACAGGGGCACTCAGGGGTGTGACTTAGGCCGATTCGGTGATGGTGGTCTAATAGTCTGCTGTGTTCTGTCTTGGTGGTCTGCTCATATCTGGTAAGGTGTGGCCAGTCGTCTTCTGTTGTAGGATTGTGTTGTTCAGTCCATTTTCTCTCGTACATGACTTTGATTATGCCCTTTGCCTCGCAATAATAGATGGGCTGTGTGTATGGTGGTCTGCTGTGGGGCATCTCTTCCGAGCCTGGCCAGCTCATCTACATCCTCGTTAATTAATTTTTAATGTTGTTGTCTTTGAATGCTTCCGTTTCTTATTGCTCAGGAATATAATGTAATACTCTTAGCAGGGACCATCATATGTTGTTTGACTAAAGACATTCATATAGAGTTAATAGCATAGTCAAACACCAGAGTATGGAGCACAAAAGTGGAGCTACAGCGCTTTGCCTGGCGTAACGAGGTTCCTGGATTCGAATTCTCATGATAGCAATAGCAGGAAGTTTTTTTTGTAGGGTCTGTAGGGCGTCATTTAGTTTACCCAGCTGTTATGTGTACCTGACATTAGTTAGGGTAAAGTAAAGTCGGCTGAGCATTGTGCTAGCCACAAAATCTCCCAGTATGATGTGTAACGGAAAATGGCGAACGCTGATTCGCTGTCCTTATGGATCAATTTGGTCCAACGGGACTTTATTATTACTTTTTTAACTGACGTGAAAATGTTTACTTTTTTTACGTTACAACTGTTCACAATGAGATTTTAAAAAACTCATTCTAGCAAACGTATTCAGTATTCAGCGTACCATTGAAAATCGCTCTGTGTGTCAATTCTGGCACGCGTGCCGTAGGTTGCCGGCCCTTGCTCTAAAAGAAATCACTCTTAATCAGTGGGGGCAAAAGTTTAAAAAATGCTGAGGGTGGTGTGTAAGGGGAAGGGGTGGAGGTCTGAAAACACACAGAATATGGTCCCATGCCCTCACTCACAAATCTCCACCCCTTCCCCACCGACCCCACACCCCACGTATCACTAGTTGCCGCCTCTGGCTGTAAACCTACCGAGTCAAAGAATGTCCTGGAAGCCTCCTCCGAGTACCTAAAGGAAGTCCCTTCATACACGGCAGCAGGCAGGAGCAGGAGGTCACGGAGATACTCGTCAAAACGTGACCTTAGCATGTGACCGGATGGCTCCGAGATTAACGTGAAAATATCTAACAGAGGAAAGAGAAACAAAAACATAAATTCCTGTTCAAGCAATTACAACATTGAGTTAGGGTTAAAGGACATTACTTTCTCTTTTACCAAAGACTATAATAAGATGGACCGCTTGCTTTAATATGTCTGCTATTTGATGACTAGAATGACTTCTTTTCGAAATTCCCGATTCCCTTTTGTACTATGCACTTCCGTTTTATCTAATCGCTATGATTTTCTCAATGAAAAATTAAAAGTAAAATTGAAGGTTGTATACAGCGGAGACATTTAGGCAAACGTAGGAGCGTAGAAGTCGTTTAAGACAGCGTTACTGGATGCGCACGGAAAAAGAACATATAAGCTTTAAAAATAGACCAAGAGGTCCATCTTATAGGGCGTTTGCAATCCCGTGACAAAAAGCACGTGATTTGTGTTTACTTTGAGTAATGGTGTACAATTAAATATGGCCGCTGTATTAATAAAGTTTCATATAGGCTCGAGCTTTTTTTAAATGATGTGTTGTGTTTTAAGTCTTATTAAGATTTAAGCTGTATTATGTATGTTAAATAAAATAGGCTATTTTATTATTATCATAGACATAGATCATAGACGATGTGAGCCTAATAGTTACTTGACTAGATAGCCTATTCACCAACAATATCGCTTGACATCGTAGCCTAGCCTACGAAACATTAAAAGTGTAGGCCTATAAAGTGAAATTGAAAGTGTAAATAGGTCTAGCCGGCCCTAGCCTAATCACATTAATCAATTAATCTACAGTACTACTATTTACCTCCTTATTTTTGAGTAGGATAGCCAATATTCAGATGTGAATTTTGCATGATAAAGAAGTACTTCACTTTCACCACGTTACGTTTGTACCTCAAGTGGGTTCTATATTTACACAAATACGTCACTAAATTTACACAAAAAAACTTAAGCTCCGCCTACTGAGAACGCTCTATTATAGTCTTTGTTTATACTAATAAGTTATCATATAAATATGTTTAAAATAAAAGGCTTTAACTAATAACTAATAAAAATGTGCCACTTTTTTTTTATTCAACATTTTAACTTTGCATTACTATACAATTTGTTTTTTACTAACATTGAAATATACAAAGAAAAAGGCAAAATGTAAATAAAGTAATTTCGCAATCATATTATTATAATATCGTAGATATATAATGCAGTTATATTAGGGATAAAATGTGGTTCAATAGTGTATATTTTTTTAATGGTTGATAAAGTTTTCATACATTAGTTGTAATATCTATATTTTAAAAAACACAACTACTCTAAGAAATGTAGGCCCCTCCTTTTTTGCGGGGGGAGGGAGCGTATCAACAGCGATTGTATCCCTTACAAATGTATGACAAATGAAACATTTTGACTATTAAACACATACACGCAAAAAAATATAAACTTTGAAACTAAACATTGTGTTGTTTCTCTCTTCATCTTTATCTTATATATTACAGACGCTCATTCTATAGAGAAGATTATTGCGTCCTACGCTCGTCCGAGTTTAGTCTTGCATCTTTATGAATTATTTTAAATGATGTTAAGTTACTGGTTATCCTGGTTTGTTCAGGCAACCCATTCCATGCCCAAATGCCACCCGGGAAGAAAGAGTACTCTTGTGATATTCATTTATTCTGTACGTGTAAAGTCAAACAAACAAACAAACAAATCCCTGTTCATTTTGATCAATAAAATAATTTAATCTTTTATGATGAAACAAGTTTTAACTTCAGTACATTTCATTCTGGCTAATGGCAAAAAAAGAAAATACCACATAAGACATTTTCTTTTAAAATCAATAATTAACTATGCCCACTTAACCGACCAACGTACCCAAGTTATTCCCGGCGAATTTGATATTGACGGACTTTGTAAAGACTGGACAAACCTTTACGACTAGTCCCCCCCTCCTCCGAAGCTTTCTCTCCTCCCAGGTGTGTATGACCCACCTACGTACCCATCCCTTGAAAGAAACAGAAAGACAAGCAAGACAACTAAAATCCAAACTGGACAAATGTTTTTTTTTATGATTTAAAAAAAAATATAATATGTGGTTTTCGAAATGTACTTTAAAGAATCCACATTTAGCTTTATTTGAATCACATGAATAAAGGGCCGTCCATATATTACGTCAAGTAAGTATTGAAGTATTGGAAAGAAGAGCTTTGAACAATGTTCCGTAATCGTAGACAAGTTATATGAGGGGGAGGGGGGATAAGTTAGTTTTAAGGTACATTGACGCCAATA
Organism: Anisus vortex; assembly: GCA_949126835.1. Lineage (NCBI taxonomy): Eukaryota > Metazoa > Mollusca > Gastropoda > Planorbidae > Anisus > Anisus vortex. The sequence goes on from OX421493.1 coordinate 44,630,851, forward strand.
TAATGTTAGGTTTTCATTTGATAAATTGAAATAAATATGATAACTACCGGTAGTTATAATCGATAAATTACAGTTGTACAAACCTAAAAACGTCTTAAATAAGTCAAATCATGTATATTTAATTTTATAATATTAATTATGATAAAAGGGATTTGAGTTATTTTTATAAGGGCGGTCTCAAATTTTAACAGTTTGACAAAGAATGGTTAAGAGAATGCTACAATAATTGCTGATCTATATTGTTTGACGTAATAAATTTGACCGATTAGATCTAGAACAGATGACCAGATGAAAAGAAAAAAGGTTTAAAACAACTTAGAAGGACGACAAAAAAATGTGTTTCTCAGAAAGACACGGAGATAAAAATGTTTCTTCTTGTTTACTCTGCAAGAAACAAACTAACACAAACAAAAGCAAAAAACATTTACAAATTCTCCAAGTGGCATTCGAACATGGAAGAGGTGGCCTGAACAAGTAAGTAACCCAAAATTCAACACTACATCATTTATAGAAATGCAAGACAAGACTTTAATCAATGAGATGAACAGGATTATAATAATCTTATTGTAAGATGATAGGTATCTAAAATAATCTGATATTTAACTGTTCTTTAACAGACAGACCAAGACAGAAAAAAATGTTTCTCTAAACCAAGTCGGAAAATTCCACGAATGTAACGGAAAAAAACAACAATCACAATCTTGAGGCTAATAGTGGACAAGGAAGAATCGACACTGGCAGATCTGGGTTGTTTTAACGGCTGCCAGGGCCTTTAGTGCCTGGGCTAATGGTCAGGCTGTTGAATCATTCAGTCGGCTAATTATGTTACAATTCTTTCCTCGGCAACAAGCTTTTAGTAGAGTTACCCACCTTTTTCTTTTACACTTAGTACATTGATAAGTCTTTAAAACATAAGCTTTAGTAAAATATAAGAAAATATAACAAGATCTTGTCTTTAAATATATTTCGCTTCAGGGAAATATTACAAGATATTGTCTTTAAATATATTTCGCCCCAGGCCAATATAACAAGATCTTTTCTTTAAAAAATATTTCGCTCCAGGGAAATATAACAAGATCTTGTCTTTGATATATATCTAGTTCCATGCAAATATAAAAAGATCTTGTCTTTAAAATATATTTACTTTCCAGGCCAATATAACAAGATCTTGTCTTTAAATCAGTTTAGGTCCAGGCCAATATAACAAGACCTTGTCTTTAAATCAGATTAGGTCTAGGCCAATATAACAAGATCTTGTCTTTAAATCAGTTTGGGTCCAGGCCAATATAACAAGATCTTGTCTTTAAATCAGTTTAGCTCCAGGCCAATATAATAAGATCTTGTCTTCAAATCAGTTTAGGTCCAGGCCAATATAACAAGACCTTGTCTTTAAATCAGTTTAGCTCCAGGCCAATATAACAAGATCTTGTCTTTAAATTAGTTTAGCTCCAGGCCAATAAAACAAGATCTTGTCTTCAAATCAGTTTAGCTCCAGGCAAGTATAACAAGATCTTGTCTTCAAATCAGTTTAGGTCCAGGCCAATATAACAAGATCTTGTCTTCAAATCAGTTTAGCTCCAGGCAAATATAACAAGATCTTGTCTTTAAATCTGTTTAGGTCCAGTGTTAAATATATATAACAAACTCTTGTAACTGTATGTCTATCCCTATAGTTTCCATACTTACATCTTAGTTTATCTACTAGTTTCCCGGAAGAGAGATGAGCCAAAGCAACTTTAACAGCGAAAGCCCGAATATGCCCAGTAGACTCTCTGGAACAAGAAAAACAAAATCACAAATCAAAACTCCATAGATTTAGTTAATTAACAGAAGGGAAAAAAAGAAGAAAAAAAATAATGGCATAGTTTTAAGTTTTAAAACTATTTAAAATATTCAATTTTTGGGGGGTTAGATAAAGTAGCTCTCTATTAAAAACTCCAAGAAATAGCATTACGCTAATGATGGCCTAATTAACACGCTAGTTTAGTTTCTTTAGACAATTTTTTTTTATTAATTTGTGTCTTTTAATTTACGTGGCTTCTTTACTAATTAGAGATATTAGGAGCAACAGCTGTTTCGGTGTTCCGTTGCTAAGCAATTAGCAAGGGGTAGAACTCCAGATAAACTTAAACAATTCTTGGATGGTCGTTATTTGGTTTGTTGTGTTGTTTCTTGCTGTTGTTGATACTTCTGTTGGTGTTATTGTTATTTTTCCTCTAAAAAATTGTGGTATTTAAAATATTTTAATGATAATATATGAATTTTTAATTGGTTTATAAACACCTTCTTGGTTTTTTTAGTTTTTCTTTCTTATTTGTTTGAAAGAATTGATTGTTTTTCGAACTATAAAATTAGCCTCCGATATTAAATACATATTTGTGAACGTGTATTTAATTTAATGATAACTTTGGATTAAATATCAAAAGTTGCAGTGGACTTTCGACCATCAATGGACAGAACAACAGGAAGTGCTCAAAAACATTAATTGTATAGGTGAGTGTAATAAGTTTTTTTAACTATAAAATCATAATCATTCCGTTGCATTCTGCATTTTTGTTTTAAGAAATATGAAAGAGGTTTTAACCTTTTAAAGAAATGATTCTATAGTGTAACGTTACCTTGAGCCAATAATAATGAAATGTATTCCAATTTGTAGAGTATAATAATAATAATAATATACGCGGCATTTATATCTATATCTACTATAGATCAGTATAATGGGCCGTATTGCTGCTGAGAGTTAACACCCTTGCCCCTTAGACAAGTCAATCTTTTATGACTGACTTGTAAATTAAAAGTCAGTCATAAAAGATTGACTTGTAAAAGGGGCAAGGGTGTTAACTCTCAGCAGCAATACGGCCCATTACATCCACGATAACCCAATGTTAAATGGCTTTCTTGCGTGATGATACACATTTTATGTCTACGAGTTTGTGTGTGTATGTGTGTACTTTAATACTATTGATAAGTTTGTTAAACATTGTTTAAATAAACTATGTAATAATAATGTAAGTTTGTAAGCTATTTAATAAATATACATTATGTATTGCAATGAAAGTTCTAGATTCAAATTACACATTGTGGGTTTTATTTTAGAAATATTTAATTTGCAATAGTCATATTTCATGAAAATAATAGATACATTAAGCCAGGAGTCGGAAACCCATGGCTCGCGAGCCAGCCAGATGTGTCTCTTTTGATGGCTGCATCTGGCTCGCAGACAAATATTCGACTATTAAAAAAATGTTATTTTAGACTTTTTGATCTACATATTAATTGCATATCAATATTTCATTCAACAAATTAGCTAAAGTCTACTGCAGCTCAGCATCAAAAGAATTCGGAGACATAATTATTGTACTTTTAGTGTTGAAATTACACAAAATGCACACATTTACTTGAATTTTCATAATGTATGGCTCTCACAGAATTACTTTTCAAAATATGTGGTGTCCATGGCTCTCTCAGACAAAAAGGTTCCAGACCCCTGCATTAGGCTAATTAGTTTCTGTTTGCCAGATTTAGTGCTACATTAAGTGTCTGCCCCAATAACTGTATGTTATCACTTCATCGTTCAAGTTGATATGTATCTTGCCACATTAAGTCACGTGTCTGTCCCAATATCTGTATGTTATCACTTCATCGTTCATACTGACATACGTTGTTCAGGCGTACCACCATTATGTATCAATTGAAACATTTATGTCCAATCCTTCAATGTTGATCATACCATTGGTTCATTATAGACAATACCATTGGTTCATTATAGACAATACCATTTGTTCATTATAGACAATACCATTGGTTCGTTATAGACAATACCATTGGTTCATTATAGACAATACCATTGGTTCATTATAGACAATACCATTGGTTCATTATAGACAATACCATTGGTTCATTATAGACAATACCATTGGTTCATTATAGACAATACCATTGGTTCATTATAGACAATACCATTGGTTCATTATAGACAATACCATTGGTTCATTATAGACAATACCATTGGTTCATTATAGACAATACCATTGGTTCATTATAGACAATACCATTGGTTCCTTATAGACAATACCATTGGTTCATTATAGACAATACCATTGGTTCATTATAGACAATACCATTGGTTCATTATAGACAATACCATTGCTTCATTATAGACAATACCATTGGTTCATTATAGACAATACCATTGGTTCATTATAGACAATACCATTGGCTCGTTATAGACAATACCATTGGTTCATTATAGACAATACCATTGGTTCATTATAGACAATACCATTGGTTTATTATAGATAATACCATTGGTTCATTATAGACAATACCATTGGGTCATTATAGACAATACCATTGGTTCATTATAGACAATACCATTGGTTCATTATAGACAATACCATTGGTTCATTATAGACAAAATCATTGGTTCATTATAGACTCTTTTCAATAAACACTACATATTTTGTTTTTTCTCTTTTGTTATCTCCCCTCCCCCTCTTAAACCAACGCCTCTCTCTCTCTCTCTGTCTCTCTCTCTCTCTTTCGCTCTCTCTCACTCTCTTTCTCACACTATCTCTACCTCTCTCTCTCTCACACACACACACTCTCTTGCGCAACCTCTCTCTCACTCTCTCTCTTTCTCTCTCTCTCACTCTCTCTCACTATCTCTACCTCTCTCTCTTTTACACACTCTCACTCTCTCTCTCTCTCTCGACCTCTTTCTCTCTCTCTCTCAGCTCGCACAAAATGTGAATTATCTTCGGATTTAGAGTAAACAACAAGATTATTGGAGCGTTTACCTTTAAGCTTACATTCCATTAGAATTTCTCGCTCTCTCTCTCTGACTCTCTCTTTCTCTCTTCCACTCCCAAACAATGTAGAAAATAAATTGTCAGAGAAAACTGCACTAAGTCAACAACAGATTTATTGAGAATTTTTCTTGTACATGGATTTCATAAAGAATTTTTTTCATATCTCTGTCTCTCCGCTCTCTCTCTCTATCTCTCTCTCACTCTCTCTCTCTCCTTGTTTACCCACCCTCTCTCTTTGATTCTTATTTCCTCCACTCTTTCTCTACTCTCTTCCTCTAACTTGCCCTCTCTTTCTATCTCCCCATCCTCTCTCTTTTCTTATTGTATTATATTATGTTTCTTATTTAATTACATCGCTTTCTCTTAATCCGTCTATTATACCTATTTTCTCTCGCTCTCTCTATCTCTTTCTCTCTCTCTTCATATATACATGTATATATATATATATATATTTCCGTCATTGTGGCGTATTAGCGTATTATGAATTTAATACGTCTATAAGGCCGTACATTAAAACATTTATTTACATCTTTAATACAATGAGGGGCACTTTGGCCTAGCGGCAGCGCGTTCAACTGGCAATCCGAAAGTTCTGGGTTCGAATCCTGATGCAGGTCAGGCTTTTTTTTTCCCGGGACTCGAGGGTGCCCCTGAGTTTACCCAGCTCTGATGAGTACCTGACACTAGTTGGGGTAAAGTAAAGGCGGCTGGGCATTGTGCTGGCCACATATCCCCTCGTAAGCCGTGGCCACAGAAACTGGTGAACGCCGCTTCACCAGCCCTATGATCAGTTTGGTCAGAAGGGTAAACAAAATTAAAGTACCCTTCGAGTCCAGAACCTTCTGCCGCGTCCACCGTGCCCCTTAGGTCAGAATGGTAAGTTACTTTAATGCCCGGGTTGTGACTAAGAAAGCGAACAGTTTACTTGATTACATAAAAAAAAAATAAAGTACATGTATATATTACACTATTACAGACGCTCCTTCTATAAAGAAGTTTATTGCGTCCTACGTTCATCCGTGGTCCGAGTCTAGTCTTGCATTTTTCAAAAATGTTTTAAATGATGTTAAGTTCCTGGTTTGTTTATGCAACCCGTTCCAAGCCCGAATGCCTTTCGGGAAGAGAAATTATTTATATGCATTTGTTCTCGCCTCGCCTCGCATAAGGGATAAGGAAAGTGTTTCTGTCCTTTTTTTTCTATCTGAGCATTGTAACAGGTTGTTATTGGGTTGTATTTCTAAATTAGAGTTTTATGTCTAATGTATTATTACTACTTCAGTCTTTGCTCTTTCATTAGTTTAGCTACATACCTCCACTATAACATAAGTACATTACATCATAACACATGACATGTGTCTGGTAAGTACATCATAACATATGACATTTGTCTGGAAATTCATATCATATGTTGCTGTCATTTTTTCATTATTTATATGCTACAGTGTGCCAAAACCGTTCAGTTTAAAAGTAACCCGATCTCGAGAGAGAAAAAAATAGTTTGGAAAACACTTCATTATATCTTGGAAACATAAATTCCAACATGTGTCAAGGGATCAGCCGATCGGTAAGCTTGTAACGAAATGAAAAACGGAAATGAGCACATTTTAACACAAGTCATTTGTTAATCATTTCCAGGGAAATTATGTCGAGAATAATAATTAGAAATGTCCGGAGTCTCGAATAAAATGCTGGGTTGTTGTTGTATTTTTTAAGCCACCGGTGACAAACACAAATTTTCCTGAAACAAACGGACTGTTTTAAATGCAAAGACATCGTGGCTATTCAAGCTGGTTCTAGTTGTAGTTAGAGGATAAATCCGATACATGCACTGATTGAAAGAATCGCGAGTAGAAAAACAGTGGAGAAATTTTCCCAGAAATTGCGATACGCTGTTTTTGTTAAAAAAAAATACAATTTGTATAGCTCTTTATCAAAGTATTGTATGTTTAGAGGGAAAGTTGGATGAAAAAAAAAAGTTACATAAAAATGTGTCCTATGCTGTTATTCAGATAGCAATAGCCCAATATGTTTGAAAGCTGTCCACAATTTAACAATTCTAGCGTGTTAATTAAATGACTCAAACCTGTCCACAATTCTAGCGTGTAAATTAAATGACTCAAAACTGTCAACAATTCTGGCGTGTAAATTAAATGACTCAAACCTGTCCCACAATTCTAGCGTGTAAATTAAATGACTCAAACCTGTACACAATTCTAGCGTGTAAATTAAATGACTCAAACCTGTACACAATTCTAGCGTGTAAATTAAGTGACTCAACCTGTCCCACAATTCTAGCGAGTAAATTTAAGGGCACATGCTTTGAGAAGCGGCACAAACCTGTCGTAGGCTGACATTAGCCAGTTCAAGGTCAGGCTGACACACCTGTCCACGTGAACTGCCTGGGCCTGGGGCAGCCTTTTGTTGAGCTGTGCGAAGGCAGTGTGCAGCACGGACTCCAGGCGCGTGGTGTCGATCTCGCTGTGGGGCTCCAGTGTGTGCAGCTGGTTCTCCCTGAACGCCTCGATCATGTTCCAGATGTCTATCTGACATACTGCGGATTAAAAGATTAATTAATTGCACGTGGGGAGGATTATCTTCACCAGTTTAATGTGGGCACGGTGGCCGAGGTGGCAGCGCGCTCATCTTGAGTACCGAAGGCCATGGGTTCGAATCTTATTGACGATTAGAATTTGTTTCCAGGGTCTGGATGGCGTTCTTGAGTCTATCCAACTTATATGGGTACCTGACTTTAGTTGGTGTAAAGTAAAGACGGCTGGGCTTTTTTTTTTGCTGGCCTCACAATCCCATAGTATGCCCTGTCCACGTGAAACTGGTGGGGGATTATATTAAGCTTTCTTTTGTTAGTGAATCGAATTTATTAGTTTGTTTTGTAAGTGTCCTTTTCGATAGAGTTAGTGAAGAAGAGTTCATTGGATAATTTTGCGACATCGAACCAGGGGGATTGTGTGGCCAGCAAAGTTTCTATTATCAAATGTGTTGGGTTCGAATCTTTGTGAAGGCTAGGAACTGTTTTCGGGTCATGAGGGTGTACCCTGAGTCTACCCAGATCTGATGGGTACATGACACTAGTTGGGGACAAGTAGATGTGGATTGATATTGTGCAGATCACACAATCCTCTTGTATGCCTTGGCCACGGAAACTTGACAACGTTGCTTTACAGGCTCCCATACATACATAGGTCTAAAGGGGATACTTTACTTTCTACTCATTGCAGTGTGGTTACATCCTATGAAGGTTATTGTAACTATCCCTTTTACTCAGATCTATCTGATGTTTTTCTGTTCATCCAAGCTTGGACCCAAAGTTGTCTAAGATTTATCTCCACATCATCCAGCCACCTCAGATTTGTTCTACCATTTAGTCGTTGCTTTTTCTAGGATTTTTAGACCATCGCACACAAAAAATAAATTGCCTTGAAATTACCTTGTATGTAATTGGAAATAAACTCAGGCCATGACTGTTTAGGTGAAAAATGGAGGCAGTTTTTTTTTTATTTTGAGCCATAGGAATATCTTTTAGATGTCTTCTAGATTATTTCAAGAGCGTTTTGCGTGATGGACAAGAACCATTTTAAGGCCAAAAAAAAACACACTATATGAAGCCAGATCCCAAAAGACTTGTGTGGAATCACACGATGTCTTCAAACGCCTCATGGTAACATTTTATCGGGAGTGACAGTTTCGTGTTCTCCTTTAAAGCTCGGCTCTTGCGATTCGATTATTCGATACGAGTTCAGTCAGACCCTAAGGAGTTCATTCAGTGACCGTGTTTTGCGCTCTACTCTTGTGGTCAATCAGGCCGGCCTAGATTGTTGCAAGCGCTTTCAAACAAAACAAAACACACAAACAATTTCAACTTCTTTCTACGCTGTAGATGTTGCAGATTTTTCCAAAATGTTTGTTTAAAGGCATCAATGCATCAAGAATTTTTTTTTTCGAAAACAATACGACAGTTCTAATCCGTTCATGTGATCCTTTTAAATCCAAAGTTCTGACAAGAATTGCCAGCCCGCGTGTTTGCTTATATTAACCCTTGAAACTATACACGTTATAAAAATAAAGCTTGAAGGATAATATAGGAAAAACGGTATTACGTAGGCCTACTTGCGTACTTTCGTAATGAACATTTTAAACTTTAGCAAACTTAAGTTTATAACTGGACAGTCTATCTGTTAACTTTTATTTTAAAATTTGACGTCTAATATTATTTTTTTAACATTTATTTTTTAGGTTTTTACACAATTTTGGATTTTACAAAACGTAAAACATTTTTGCTGTTTTATAGAAAAGCAGAATTGCATAAATTTTCTAATATAAATCTAAAATAATTTCTATGTTACGGAAATTATGGCAGACATTTTGTCTTACGTAGACTAAAGACTTACAGTGAGTCTGTTTCTGTATAAACCTTAACTTGCAGGCTGTCCTGTAGGTGGCAAAGATAATTACGTCATAGTTCTGCGCCCCTGCAAAAGATTAGAGGAAATAAAATACACAGAGAAAATAGATGCATGAACATATTTATACTAAAGTTATAGAACCAGCATTTGATTTATATACAGCACGTAGAAGGACCCCTTATTAATTAATGAACAGTCAAATGACTTCAATATAGAACTTGAAAAGAGTTATTAAAGAACTGTTAAATGACTTTTATTGAACGTGGCTCTATCCCAAATGCGTTTTCCTGGTGCCTTTTTTTCTTCTTCTTCTTCTCTAGCTTTGTTTAGTAAGTGCTTAGGAAGCGGATGCGCAACGGGGGATTATTGTCAAAACTAAACAATCTATGCAGTGCTGACAGTTTATACTCATTGTCAATACTTTAAGAAGCAAGCAAAGGACCACTTATAACACATACAGAATCACTGCAATTAATAATCTAAAACTAAAATTCTAATATTTTGTTATACAAAAGGTCTATTCAAATGTGTAGGATTTGATAGGCTATACCCAGTGATCGGCAACCATTTGATACTTGTGTGCCAAAATAGGATTCCTTATTCACTCCGCCGCACTCCGCGTGCCAAGAGCCTAATATTTATCCTGTTCTAGAACTTAATTTCACGTAGAGAGATCAGTTTTTTTTCCTTTTTTTAAGGTCTTCCGCGTGCCATTGAAAATTGCTCTGTGTGCCATGTCTGGCACGCGTGTCGTAGGTTGCTGATCCCTCGGCTATACCACCGTCTTGTGTTTGGCTGTGTGAATTTAAAACTCTAGATAAGATTCAATGATCCAAAACCCTGAAACAAACTTTGCCACAAACATACACATAATGTCAGATTGACCAAATGATTGTTTGACTAGTTCACTTATTGGCTGAGTAATAAGACAATAGTCTCAAACAGGTCTGTACTCACTCATCTCTGACATCAGCTGACGTAACTGTGCCTTGGCCTTAGGCACCGTGCATGTCATCTCCACTGACATACTGACACCTGTGTCATCTTCTGTCAGGTAACCTGAAAAAATGGAGGAAAAAGAATAAACATAATTTAGAGCAAAAAAAATAAATTAAAAAAAAAGTCAACAGATGTCCATATAGTTTAATGTAGGGGTCTCCAACATGTGGCCCGCGGGCCGAATGCGGCTCACCAGATTTTTGTGGTCCGCCAGTAAGCTTACAAAAAAAAAAACTATTCTTAAAATTCAGACAGCTAATACTGAATCACATCAAATTTGATTGTTAATTGTAGATACGCAACATACATATTGTTAGTGATAAGTAGTCAAATGAGTTAAGATGTATGAAGAGTTTTTTGTTTACTAGGGTCAGTTTGTTGGGGGGGGGGGGGGGGGTGCGGCCCTTGACACAAGTGATAAAATGGCCACACATGCCTTTATCCGAGTTTGAAACCCCTGGTTTAATGTATCAAATCAGGAAAAAAAATAAAAACAGTAAAAGATGTCTAGAACTATATACCTTCATGCATCAAGTTTAAAAAACAAAAAACAAAGGCAAGACATTTCCAAAGACTTTTCATGTTTAAATTTTAGTTAAGAATCGGGTTGTATATTCATTTCTTTCCACTTCTATTGTGTTTGTGTCTTTTAATGTTGACACTACTAAGATCCTTAGCGATCTGACACAAACTCAACCACTTGTTTAAAGCAGTTTTTAAATCTTATATCTTACACATTACAGACGCTCCTTCTATAAAGAAGTTTATTGCGTCCTACGCTCATCCGTGGTCCGAGTCTAGTCCTGCATTTCTATTAGTGTTTTCAATGATATTAAGTTACTGTTTTTTTCCTGGTTTGTCCAGGCAACCCATTCCATGCCCGAATGCCACTCGGGAAGAAAGAGTACTTATATGTATTTGTTCTCGCATAAGGGACAAGGAAAGTGTTTTTGTCTAAGCATTGTAACAAGTTGTTGTTGTGTTGTATTATCTCTTTCAGTGAGACCATTAATTGTTCATTGATGTTGTTATGAAATTTCTTAAATAGCTCTCATAAATAGCTGGTAGAATATTGATATAGTAACAGACTAAATGGTCGAGGTAATATCTCATAATAATACAGTGGTTGATAAAACAATTAGTAAAATATATGATATAATAGATAACGAGATAGATTCTAGAATATCAGATTATTTAGAAAATGATGCAACATAACACCAATATTGGCTTGAAACTAATAAAACATCTGATTGAATACTTATTTAAAAAGCACATGTAATAGCTGATGAAATACCTTATAAAACAATTGATTAAATAACATCAAAAAAATCTAATTTAATAGCTAATGTTACATTTACTAAGTTAAATAAATAACTGATCTAATAAATGAATTTTTTTTTAAACAGACAAATAAATATAATTGCTAAACATATCGATAGATAAACATTCTAATGTTTAATCAATTAGGTTGCCTTCGTGGTAAAGACTAAACGTTTTCCTTTTAAAGAAATACTAAAATTTTAATTCTGCTTATTGAAGAAATAAAATAGAATACACTGGGATAAAGAATTTACAGTGAAACAAAAGAAAAGTGTTGAGAATTAAAACACAAGAGTACTAGGAAAGAAACAGAAAAGAAAATAGGAAAAATGAAACAGTGCTAAGAGTCACAAGCTGTTGTACAAATACAATTACTTGAAGGAATTAATGAAATAAGACAAAGGCAGGAGTCGTAATTATCCTGGAGGAGAACCATTGGCTAGATTTCCCTAATGGTGGGGTTTTAAAACATAGCTGCCAACTCCAATCGATCGAGAGCTCTACCTATTTACTATCTTTATATTTTACTGTCTACTCATCTGTCTATCAATTTACTTGTCTGTTTATTTGTTTGTCTGTAAAATATAAATATTTTTGATCGTGAATCAGGAGATTGTCACCGAGTTTTCCCAGCTTTAATAAAAGTAAAGTACCCGTCGGACCGAATTGATCCATAGGTCCGGTGAAGCAGCGTTCACCAGTATCTGTGGCCACGGCATACAAGGTGATTGTGGGGCCAACACAATGCACAGCCGCCTTTACTTTACCCCAACTAAGGTCAGGTACCCGTCAGAGCTGGGTATACTCAGGGACACCCTCCGGACCCGGGAAAAAATCGTAGTCTTCACTAGGATTCGAACCCAGGACCTTCGGTACACATTCGGTACACATTCGGTACACCATCGGTACACCTTCGGCACACCTTCGGCACACCTTCGGCACACCTTCGGTACACCTTCGGTACACCTTCGGTACACCTGTCGAGTCTGCCGGCCACCGTGCCCTCACCCAGCTCTAACGAATACCGCACAATTAGTTGGGGATTAGTACAAAATTTACTTGGCATTGTTGTGGCCACACAATACCTTATAATGCACTGGAAACCTGAGAACGCCGTTTCACGGGCCCTATACACTTTATAGATCGAATTAGTCTCAAGGGATTACTTTACTGTTACAAAAGTCTGTCTGTTGCAACAGACTGTTATGTCTGTCTCGCAATCTATTTATATTGAACTGTGGGTCTACCTTTCATTTTTGTTTTGTTTCTTAATCTTTATTCTATCATCATATTATAAGTATATATATATATATATATTGTTACGTAAAAGTTGAATCCTGATGACCAGTACATTAGAGTCTGTTTGTGTCCGTGTGGATTGGGGTCACTGGGTCATTTTGTGTATTGTTCTCGCCCCCCACCCCCATTGGGCGGAAGTTATGACATGCTAGACTATTTATCGTGTGTGTTATAAAGATCAGTGTGTTGACAGCTTCAGTCGGGAGCGGTTGTGTTGTTGTTTTTTTCATCGCTTTTACTTGTTATTTTTGTGTTGTTATATGTTGGTTAAAGATCGTTTTCCTTGAAACGCAAGTTCGTTTTTTTACTTCAAATTCGCATGACCAACCCTAGACGACGTACATAACATTGCCATTACAACATACATATTATATGCTATATATTATCATGTGTTTGTGTGTGTAAATGTGTATGAGTGTGGATGTGTGTGTGTGAGAGAGAGAGAGAGAGAGAGAGAGAGAGAGAGAGAGAGAGAGAGAGAGAGAGAGAGAGAGAGAGAGAGAGAGAGAGAGAGAGAGAGGGATAGTGATGGAAATATCTAGGATAATTGAAATATCATGCAGCATAAATGTTTAGGAATAGAGAACAGGTGGGGCTACTTCAGTAGGCTTCGGCCCCAAAAAGGGGCCGCGGTATAGATCCCGCCCTAATGCAGAAAAGATGAACGAGCAATGTTAGGATTTCTGAACCGATTAGGCCGAAACAGAATTATAGGCCCCTACTGTTGCAGTATCTGTCCTCCGAGCCATTTAGGGGAAGTAATACAGACTCCTTGGCTCACTCTCGAGTAGTGAAGATGTTCATATCTAATCTCACAGCAATGATCAAAGCAGCTTGTATCCTACGACTGCAGTCAAACATGTATGACCTCAACAAAGCACGTTTTTTTAAAGTGCAGACATCTCATTGATGATGATGCTTGTCTATCGGTTTCGATGAAGACCATCCTCTGACAGAGCCATAGTTGCTGGTGGGTCCTGAGATGGCCTATTCTTGTCCGAAAGTGTTGGCCGCAATGGGCGCACGGGTGCGTGGCTTGATGGCAGGTGGTAGCAGAGCTGACTTCGCTGGATCTTCTAAGGCTTAGGTTCTCAACGGGGGCGTTATTGCCCCCCCCCCCCCGGTGGGCGGTGAGAAGGTTTAGGAGGGCGCCGACGTTCCAGGGGGCGATTGGGGAGCGGTGAATGGCAAGTGGGCGGAACTAACATACCTGATACATTTTGAACACATCAGCTTTTTGAATCGATTCGTTTTTGGATGAAATGAGTTGTAAACGCAAATGCTGCTAAATATCCAATATTCCCCAACAGTAGGCTTACATATTATTATACCAATAAGAAATAGGAATCGCAATGACTTATCGAAGAAGTAGGGCTCAGTGTTAGACAAGTATGGTTTGCGGCCTTCTGGTCCTGTGGTTAGTTCATCGGACTTTCAAAGTACACGTAGCGGGTTCTATCCCTTCCGCCGACCGATCCCTGTACTCAAATAATCGTAACCTAAAAGTAAAGCGGGATTGACTGGTAGCAATGATTCATCCAGTTATAAAGATAATAATTCTGTAATTTACTACTATCGTTAAGCGGAGTAGATACTTAGTAATCATACAAACTGGGTGGTTAATGTAATGTTTGGAAATATACATATACATTCTTTAGTAATACATTATTTATATAATTTTCTAATACTTTTTACAGTTTGATCATTTCAAAGTTATAAATTGTAAGCCATTTTTTTATAAAAGAAAAAAAAACATTAGAATTATTAGCTTAAATGAAACGGGTTAATTATCTCTTTTAATAAACAAAATGTTTCCACATTTGATTCAATAGTGATGCCAAACAAGTTCTGTTTTGTAATGTAACAAATATTACTGACTAGTCTAGTTATTATTTCTTTAAATAAATTTAACATTATGGTATTCATAACAAGATTTAATTATTAGAGGATTATAATAATTTACGTTAAACAGTTGTAAATAAACATTTCCTACATTATTAATTGTTTGTCCATTTAAGGATTTTATATTTTAAACATTAATAATTACAGAAATTACATAATATAGTGCTATTAATTAAAAAAGTATCTTGTATTTCTAAATTAATAATACAAAATAAGTTTGTTTTAGAATTATGTAAATTTATGTTTAATTAAAGAAGATGAGCATAAAAACTCTTTTAAATGTAATTAGTTTGTATGAATTAATGAACGGTCAATTGTAAGTGACCTCTTTGTTTGCTTAAAACAGCTTTGATGTGCGATAAAATCTGTTCACAAGTTTAACCCTTACAGTCCCGGGCGCGTAGGTATATAGCGGAACTGAAGGCAGCATAGATAGAAGTAGGTCGGTACGGGAAGGGTTAAGTTATACCAAAAACTGAAAGTAAAGGAACGAATCAGTTGAGAATAGCAGACGACTTTACTATGCAGCTCCCTCACAGATTTTTTCCGCAAATGGGTACAATTGAATGCCCATTTTTTAAATGTTTAAAAGTCAACTTGCTCCGTTTTAAAATCGCCAATATTCCTTCACTTAAAAAAAGATATACATAGAAGAGGGTTGTAGTAATATCAAACCAGTTAGGCTTGGTGTGGTATAAAAAAAAAAGAGTCCATCAATTTGAAAGTTTTGCCTTTGATTGGAAAATACCGCTTTGAGTTATTCGATGTACTTCTGATAAAGCCCAACTATCAATCTTAAAAAATTCGTTAACATAGGGATGTACATATAGTTAAGTGTTTTGAAACTGTTTTTACGGCGAGATATGTCAAATTCCAAAGCAAATCCATTCCAGTGCAAATGTAAATGCAAGTTCAACTCACTGCAATGTGTCAGAAACATCGGCTTCAACAGTCAGTTTTCCTCATTCAGAAAGATCGGCTTTAGCAGTCAGTTTTCCTCATTCAGAAACATCGGCTTCAACGTCAGTTTTCCTCATTCAGAAAGATCGGCTTTAGCAGTCAGTTTTCCTCATTCAGAAACATCGGCTTCAACTGTCAGTTTTCCTCATTCAGAAAGATCGGCTTTAGCAATCAGTTTTCCTAATTCAGAAACATCGGCTTCAGCAGTCAGTTTTCCTCATTCAGAACCGGAAAATGTTGTTGTTTTTATCAATAAAAAACACCTCTTAGAGGTCTCTCGCGTGTCATTGAAAATCGACGTGCATGCCAAGTTTGGCGCGCGTGTCATTGGTTGCCGACCCTTGATTTAGATTACATTATTAATATTATTATTAATATATGTAATACTATTATTGTCTCGATATATATTTTTATTGTTTGCCAATTTTATAATTTTCTTGTTATGTCTTTGACTAGTTCTATGCCTTTATTGTACTCTTGAATAAAGGTTGCAAAATAAATATTGTTCATTGTTCATTGACGAGGACTACAAGCGATGAAAACTACACACAGAGACACAGAGGTGCGTTGGTTAGCAGAAGATGGCCGTTTAAATATAATGGATGAGACTTGGATTCGGTATTCGAGTTTTTGAAAAGCAAATGCGATTCTTTGGGAGAAAATCAAGCAGTTTCTCTAGGTCTGTGAATTTTGGCAACAATTTTAGTATTGCATTCTTATCAACCTCTTTTGTGGAAAGTGGATCTTATGCTAATACCATTTGGTTGTCAAAAAATAAATAAATAGAAAAACAAGCTACAAATAGTGAAGCGTGGAGAACTAAGTATTTTGCAACCAAAATTGAATCAAATATAGACAAACTACTAGCGACACGCCAAGCAAACGATTCACATTAATATAAATTTTTGAAAGCCTCTTGTTGAGGTAATTTTTTATCTATTAATTCTTACAATAAGCTTATGTTTCCTTTTCATTTTTTTTAAAGATAATAAATAAGCACACACATCTGGTCGGCCTAAGAAAAATTTCGGAAATTTTATTGACCCTTTAAATTCCAGAGGGATGGGGGGAATGGACGCTAAAATAAAGGTCGGGGGGGGGGGGGCGGTGAGAGGAAAATTTTGTAAAAGGGGGTGGTGTGCCGAAAGAGGTTGAGAACCTATGTTCTAAGGTGTCGCTTTTCAATTGCGACCCTTCGCATTTTATCTCCGTGGGTTCCTGCTCCGGTGAAGGTCATGTTGCGTCAAGAGAATCGGTCCTCGGCCAGGCCTTCTCAGATGTTAGGATCGATTTAAACAGCTTAATACATTTTTGCCGGTTGCATGAAGTGGACATGCGTCTATGACTGTCAGATGACATTGAAACTAGCTATGTACATTTGAGTGTGTGTGCGGCTTAGACAATCCTAATGCTAATCTGACGGGCTGTACTGAATAATCCCAACGCCTCCCCACCCACCCCCACCCACAGGGCGCCGTCGGTCATGTGACAGTAGCCGCTGATGAATTCGCAACCAGTGACAAATTGGGGATCAGCTTTGCATGTGGCTGCAGTGCCATGACGCCTCTGATGTTATGTCTGATGATGCAAGTGTTGTTAAAAAAAAATATATTATAAGATTGATGGGAAATGGAAAGCAGACCACGGCGCTTTCGTGCGTGCCCTGGGCGCTGTCCGGCGAATACAATGAATAAATTATGAGCCGTCGGGTTAAAGTAAGGTTAAAGGATACTAAAGAGAGGGGAGAGAGAGAGAGAGATAGAGAGAACCGAAAGACAGTCAGAGAGGGGTGGGAGACAGGGGGGAGGGGGACTAAGACAGAAACAATGAGATATAGACGGAGAGAGAGAGAGAACAGAAAGACAGTCAGAGAGGGGTGGGATACAGGGGGGAGGGGGACTAAGACAGAAACAATGAGATATAGACGGAGAGAGAGAGAGAACAGAAAGACAGTCAGAGAGGGGTGGGAGACAGGGGGAGGGGGACTAAGACAGAAACAATGAGATATAGACGGAGAGAGAGAGAGAACAGAAAGACAGTCAGAGAGGGGTGAGAGACAGGGGGAGGGGAACTAAGACAGAAACAATGAGATATAGACGGAGAGAGAGAGAGAACAGAAAGACAGTCAGAGAGGGGTGGGATACAGGGGGAGGGGGGATTAAGACAGAAACAATGAGATATAGACGGAGAGAGAGAGAGAACAGAAAGATAGTCAGAGAGGGTGGGAGACAGGGGGAGGGGGACTAAGACAGAAACAATGAGATATAGACGGAGAGAGAGAGAGAACAGAAAGACAGTCAGAGAGGGGTGAGAGACAGGGGGAGGGGGACTAAGACAGAAACAATGAGATATAGACGGAGAGAGAGAGAGAACAGAAAGACAGTCAGAGAGGGGTGGGATACAGGGGGGAGGGGGGATTAAGACAGAAACAATGAGATATAGACGGAGAGAGAGAGAGAGAACAGAAAGACAGTCAGAGAGGGGTGGGATACAGGGGGGAGGGGGGATTAAGACAGAAACAATGAGATATAGACGGAGAGAGAGAGAGAACAGAAAGACAGTCAGAGAGGGGTGGGATACAGGGGTGAGGGGGGATTAAGACAGAAACAATGAGATATAGACGGAGCGAAAGGGAGAGAGGGTGAAGATAAAGGCTTCGAAAAAGGTCAGAGTGTCAAAGATGGAGATACAGAGAGACGGAAGAAGATATAGACTAGGGGTCGGCAAACTAAGGCACGCGTGCCAGACTTGGCACGCAGAGCGATTTTCAATGGCACGCGAAAGTCATCCAAGAGGTGTTTTTCATTGATGAAAAAACAAAACATTTTCCTTTTCTGAATGAGGAAAACTGGCTGTTTCATGCCCATCTGCGATAATTAAACATAAATATAAGTTATTCTAAAACAAATTTTTTTATTATTAATTTAATAAATATAAGTGACTTTTTAATAGTATTATATTATGCAATTGTTGGAATTATTAATGTTAAAAAGATAAACTTCTTAAGGTTAAATGGACAAACAATTATTGCAGGAAATGTTTATTTACAACTGTTTAACGTACATTAATTTTATACCTCTAATAATTAAATCATGTAATGAATACCATAACACTGGATTTCTATAAAGAAATAATAATTAGTCGGTAATATTTGTTATACTACAAAATATACATGTTTGGCACCACTATTGAATCACATGTAGAAACTTTATTTCAATTAAGTTAAAGGGAGATAATTAACCCGTTTTATTTGTACATGTCGTTTTGTTTTTATTGTTTTTTTTTATATAAAAGACTAAATAAAAGACTTATAATTTTATATGACCAAAATGTAAAAGTAGTTGAAAATTATATAAATATTATATGAATAAAAAAATTATATGCACATTTTTCAAACAGTACATTAACTACCGAGTTTGTCTGATTACTACGTATCAATTCGAAATTACGTTAGTATTGTTCATCCTTAATGAAGCACATAGACAAATTATATACTATCTCAGTAAAACTGAGAACAAAATATAATGAATATTATCAGTTACTGGATCCTTTTCCTGACAACCAAATGATAATTAGTACAAAATAGTTACCGTAAGATAGGGTGAATGTGGCCATCCGGGGTGACTTTGGGCCATTAAGGAAAAAATATTTTAGAGTGCCATAAATTCAAAAATAGTATAATTAGTTGAGGTATTTCAATTGTATATAATACATAATAAAGGTATATGTAACTATTTAGCAGTTTTTAGCGGTGAACAGAGTATTTTCTGAAGTACAGACATCTTTTCAAGATGGCCGTCTGACATGCGATTTTAAGCATAACTAAGTCAACCTGTAAATTCTTACTAACCAGAACTTTTTGAGGTGATTATATTTATTTAACTTATGTTTTCTAATGTTCTAAATCTTACTTAACGGGGACCATTTATTATTGAAATAAAAACTATCACCGCTATTTTTCATAGAACAAGGGTGGCCATAGTCACCCCTTATAATGGCAGCGTTGACGGGGTGACTATGGCCATGCTGAGAACTTGTTTTGTTCTTGGATTTATTGCACACAGCTAACTTTTTTCGGTGTATTATTCATATGTATTATTGTTCACTTATACAGATTTGCATAGAGAAAGAACAATGCATCCGATTTTGTAAGCAACAAATTAACTTTTTTATGTTAGAAAACCATGTCTGTGAAAAAATTGGCAATGACATTTTTTTCACACAGTAAAACAATTTTAAATAACCATTATAAATACCAAACCATTGAATGTACTAAATTAAACAAATTTAGTTTATTTTAACTCACAGAACAAGTCACCATGCTCAGGACTTACCAATCGACGCTACAATTAAACATCCATTGAGTCTTGCATTAGTAGATCATACTAAATAAACATTTTTTTAAACTCTTTCAAGTTCTTTTTAATTATTAAAGTTTTTTATATCAATTTGTAATAGCATATTTTCATAATTTGTTTCATCTGAACTTTTTTTGTCTGAATATTAAACAAATGTTGCCAAGTAACTGTTATATACTGTTGTTTTATTCTTTACACGGCACAGTCAAAAGGTAATCAATTAGTTCTAAATAAATGCATTGACACATAAATGTCACTAATTCCTGCACCAATAACACCCGTCAAAATCAACCTTGTAAGGATTAGAAATTGGTTAAATAAAAAAAAAGAATAGCTGGCCAGTCACCCCACGCCGGTGTGACTCTGGCCACCCTAGCAAAATATGTCTAAATTAAACTTTAAAAATTTCAAATGAAATATATTAAGGTTTTTATCTTGAGTACTTGCCAGTCCCCTGGATTTACAACTAAGTTTAGGTTTACATGGTGACATCTGTTTAAGATATATAGAAACAAAGCTTAAAAGTGGACCATAGTCACCCCATCTTACTGTACCATAAGTGCGAAAGGTAATACAATTTTGTATTTGGTATAAATGCACATAAAAAAATATCACGTAAGAATGTTCTTAATTGCCCGAACTAGTTTCGGTCGAATCAGGTATCGTTCAATTCGCAAGAGCTACTGTTTGCTCTTAAATGGGCTCGTGCACTTTCGCCGACATTAAGGCGAGCTAGGAAGCTCAGCGAAATGGTGCTCTTGTTTTTAACTGGTCTATTTTTAGCGCTGAGGCGAACTCCTGGATGTTAATATTGGCTGCAAAATGGCTGCGCTCACAGACGAAGAAGCTTTGGGTGTTGCGATTACATTGCACAAAGATTTTGGGCAATATTGTTCAAGGCCTTTGTTTTTTTCACCCTTATTTTTATAGTCCCGATGGAGTGAGTTCCACAGGCATGGAATATTTTCCCATGCATTTATGAATATGGCTAGACTGTCCTCTGACAGCTCTGGCAGCTGACTGTCTTGTAAGACGCCATTTTTTTTCATTAAGACTAGGAAATTTTGGTGCCTTTTCGCATAATGAACGTGATCAATTCAGCCAATCAATACGCGGCTCCGTCAACATGTCGACGAAGCAATCGTTCGCCCGAATTTGGCTCGCCGATACCCCCCGAGATGTCGCTTGTCGAGCAATAGATCGCCCTGTTAAGCGCGAAAACGACGAAAGGCGAGCAATTTACGAAGCGAACCCTTGCTCGGGCTGTTCGGCGAAGTACAATTCGGGCAATTAAGAACATGCTTTAATTTTTTTATTATAAATAAAACGCTTTAACGATTTTCTCTGGGAATTTCCATTGCTTTCGGCCTTGGTCTTGCTATGGAGTTAAATTAATTCTTATAAACAAAAAAATAAAATAAAACAAGTATAATAAAGCAGGTTGACTTTTAGGCTGTTGGCACCTGAATGATTTAGAAATCCTAGTTTGGCACATCATTAGATATAGACGAAAGGTCTGCTTAGCCGCTCAGGGGGCTGCCGAAATCCATTGCAACTTCAGGTCAATCGAAGACGACCATATGGCCTGAGCCGCCTGTGTGTAGGTCTGCCACTACGGCTGCCAGTGTATCCAGACCTACCGCGTCGCAGCATTCCCATCGCCACAGGGCTTTGTAAAGATGATATGATGAAATGACAATGGATTGACAAGGATGACTTGAGCGTGAATTTGATTTAAGTGAGGAAGAGTTGCGCAGCGTCATCCTCACTCTCTCGTCCAGGCCCCACTTTGTCCAGTGGCAGGACGTAATCAAGACGACTGAAGTAGAGACTGGATGCAGTGGATAACCACGGGATTCTACGTGTCATGTCATGCTCTATGCATTCCACCACACATTGCCGAGATCGCCGCTCAGCCAGTTGATCAGCTAGTGACTCCTCCGCGCTGTCCGTCGAGTTCCAGACTTCACATGCATAGGCGACAAGCCTGATTCACCAAGGTTTTTAGGCCTTTTTTGTTACCCTCATCTGGTTTGGCCGGCCAGTCGAAGCCGTTTCCCGGGGTGTGACCGCTGCGCATGCTACAGCTACTTGGAGCCACAGATGAGAGCTGGGTGCTAGGTGGGGACCAAAGGTGGGTGAACTGTTCCCAGAGGAACACGACATGTCCTCAACACCAGAGGTGCTACCCCTCCCAAGGCACCCTATACAACCCTACCCCTAATATAGACTATAGACAGAGAGGCACACAGAGATAGATAGAGGGAGAGACTGAAAGAAAAAGTGGGAGATATATAAAGAGTGACAGAGAGGAAAGGTAATTTAGAGAAAGTAGGAGATGGATAGAGAGAAAGAGAGAGAGAGAGAGAGAGAGAGAGAGAGAGAGTGAGAGAGAGAGTGAAAGAAATGACTGGGAGGGAGATGATAATATAAAGAAAGCGAACGTTAGAAAAGCAGAGAGGCCGAGAAAACTTTATGAGAGTAAAGAAGAATAGAATGAAAGGGAGAGAGAGAGTGAGAGAGAGATACAAAGAATATGAGGTGGGGGGTGATAGAACGAAAGTTGAGAGAGAACAATGCGAATCGCAGACAGGAATGCGGAAATAGGAAAGAATGCATTTTTTTTTAACAACCCAACACAGTTATCACAAAGGGAAATTAACAGTATTCATGTTCCCTTACCTGCAAAGGGTTGCGTCCCTTCTCTGATTACAAAGATTAAGGAATGTAGATTGTGTTTCAATAAGCAAAACTTTAGCAGAAGTTTTAAAATGTTTTCTGCACTTTTTAAAGAAAAATTTTTGTGGAATTTAAAAGCACACACTGGCAGGCGTACACAACACAAGCGCGTTCATGTACATACACACATACACGCACCACACATATATACACGCACATATATACACACACATATACACACACACACACACACACAAATACACATATGCATATACACACATAACACATACACAACTCAACTGAATTATTTCTTTTAAAAGTTTGGCTTGAGATGAAAAGCATCAAACGAAATACTGACATAAAAACTAAAATTTGATTTAATGGTTATCCCAAATAACCAGACTGCAGTTAACAGGGTGGAAAATAATTCCGAAGAATTTGATTAGATTTAACAAAAATTGTGTTTATTTCGTAAAAAAAATATTATATTGTTTCATTTGTCATTTTTTTGTTAAAATATAACATCTAATTAATTTAAAGCTGAAATTGCCAAGTCTTAATGATTAGATCTATGCATGCATATTTTATTTACCTCAATTGCTGATTCTTTTTTTTTACAAGTGGACATTTTTGCCAAGAAGACTTTTAACATCTTATTTTTCTTTAAGTACTTTTGGTTAGTCCGTTTTGAGCTGTACGTCGCATTGGGCGGTCAGAATAAGCAGAGTGTAGCATAATAATGTAGCACAGAGGGTTGGCAACCTTTTGATAATAGTATGCCCAATAGTGATTTCTAATTCATTCAGCGCGCCAACTGCCCTAAAATCTCATCATGCATTAGTACCCAATTTATTTTGTAGCAGAGACCCGAATTGACTTTTTTGGGGGAGTCTTCCAACGTGCCATGAAAAATCGCTCTGCGTGCCGTAGTTTGCCGACCCCTGGTGTAGTACATTAATACAGAAAGAAAATGCATACAGGATGATCTCATATAAAGATTATATACAACAATAGGAAAAGAACATAGACGATTACAATATTGTTGAGGAAACTGTGAAGATGTAAGTTCGTTATTTAGTAGACCTGGTTTACAATGAATTGCTTCTTCAACCAGACTAAATACCTTGCTTTTTTATTTCTTTGGCTAATTTTATTGGTCTTTAATTTGACACATACATATTTACCCACTTTTTTTTTCGTGCGACTAGTGTGGAGGTTGTTTTTTTATCAACAGAATCTGACAATACAAATTCCAACATACGCATATTCACACAAAACACACACAAAAAAAACAACACCATCTCACACAAAACTGCGTAATAATATAGTCTATATTCTATTTTACTGTGTGCTCAAAAACACCTTGTCTTTCTCGCTCAATCTATCTCCCTCTCTCTCTCTCTCTCTCTCTCTCTCTCTCTCTCTCTCTCTCCCTCTCTCTCTCTGTGGTCTGCCGGGCGTTTAAATTCGGCCGATTTCACTTGGGGCCACTGCGCCAGACAGACGATGTTTAATAACCGATTCTTCCACTCTTGTAACATCCTCCCTCTATTTTTGGCATTCTTTTTTGTCTTCCTCCGAGGAATTCTAAGTATAGCCTTACACAAATGTTGTAGATGTTTTCACTAACATCTATTATTACCTGAGGGCCGGTCCTAGTTGTAGACCCTTGGTTTGTTTTGTTTTTTGTTTTCTGGGTTAATCAAATAGCCACTTACTTGTTTGCTTTGCTTGGCTGATGGGAAAATCAATACGCTTTAAAAAAAAAAGTTCATGTTTATCCATGGCGGCCATGTTTACAAAGTAATCTTCCTTGATACCGGGGGATGGATTTTAGCTGGGTTTTAAATAGGTGTACTTTCTGGGCTGGCAGGGCTGGTGTTGTCGTTTCGGTGGTTTAAAAAAATTGCCAATACAGTTGCTATTGTAAGCCTTCCATTGTCGAATTCTGGTCTCAAATTTTGGTCTCGAATTATGATCTCGAATTCTGGTCTCAAATTCTAATCTCGAATTCTGGTCTCGAATTCTGGTCTCGAATTCTGGTCTCGAATTCTGGTCTTTCCTTGTGGGTTGGTTCTCTTCTTTGGCCCATAAGATCAATTTATGTTGGAAAAGCTCTTACGTGGGTGCTGTAGGCCATCTATGTTTTTAGTTCCGCAGATGATGCCCTTTTTTGGAATTCCGTAGATTATACATTTAGGGTTTTTTGGCGATACTGCATTTTGAAGCAGTTTTCGCTGTTTTAAGCAATTCGTCATATTAGGTCAACGGTTATGTGTTCTGTTTAGACCAATGTATGTCTCCTGTTGCCCTGGTTCTTCACTTCTTTCCTGACATTGAGAGTAAATGTAGACATGAAAACATTGACCAATCCAGGGCTCAGAAATTTTCCTTTGAGAATATTCCATTTGTTAATGATTTAAAATAGTATGTATAAGCCTACAATTTTTTAGCGTTTAATTTTTTTCTTACTGCGTTTTATAATTTAAAGAATTTTCTTATTACCTTTTATGTAAATACACGAAAGAAATTTTTTAAACTGTCAAGTTAAATGAATACGGTTTTATAATTGTATAACCAACGCATTCAATTCAATATTAACTTATTGATCTAGATATTCTATACATATATAGATATTAAGTAGACCGTGAGTGTGTTATCCGACTAGCATTGGTTAATTTAAAGACCTTTTTGTCTCATATTTTACTCTTGCGATCTCAAGAAGGCATTTAACTCTTTCACCATCAATTTTTTGTTTCCACTTGTAAGATATTAAATCAATAATACAAACTATAATATTTTCTAGTTTAAATGTTCATTAATTTTAAATTTGTTGATGTATTGCTGTTAATTTAAAACAATTATGTTCTCAATGTGGGTCAAAATACTTAGTTTTGTCAAATTTTGCAAGTTCTAAATTAAAATGCAAATGGAAGCTTGATTGAAGTAAAAAAAAAAGGTTTCGTTTCAACTAGACTCTTAGGCTTTATCCTGCTTATTTCCCTTATCACACCAGGCGTTTTCACGTACAGAATTCAGTGTTCAATTAAAACAAGGTAAAAAAAACACAAGAATTCTTCAACAGGTGCAAATACAATGGGGGATATTTCATGTCAAAATATACCTTGCGTTGTTAAAAAGGGAAAGAAAAATTTAATGGGCCGTATTGCTGCTGAGAGTTAACACCCTTGCCCCTTATACAAGTCAATCTTTTATGACTGACTTGTAATTTACAAGTCAGTCATTAAAGATTGACTTGTAAAAGGGGCAAGGGTGTTAACTCTCAGCAGCAATACGGCCCATTAAGTAACATCTTCAGTCAAAGCATTTAATTTTTAGGTCAAAATTGTAGTGACCTACCTTTTAAAGCGAAATTGTATTTTGGTAACATAATTAAGTAAAAGCTATTGTGTTTTTTTAGACACTATCTGAAAAAGAAAAACAATATTATTCGTAGTTAAGGTTTTAAGCCTAAGTTTTAAATAAATTTTAGTACCTACATTTTCATTGTATTTCTGTAAAATGGGCATAATTTATTTGAAAACTTTATATTTATAGGTTACATTTTTAAGCCCTGCTGAGATGAAAATATTTATTTTAGATTGTATTAATAAAAAATCGTATGCCTACAATTTGAACCAGGCCTATAGTTGTGATTTCCTTTAACCCTTTAACCCTAATTATGTCTTTAACCCTTACAGTCCCGGGCGCGTATATAGAGGAACTTGAAGGCAGCATAGATAGAAGTAGGTCGGTACGGGAAGGGTTAATTTATCTCATGACCTAGTTATTTTTCTACTTCTGCTTCGTGGCCCACTAAGATTTGTATCACCTAAACTAGCCTATAGGTAAAAAAAAAAATAAAGGATATGAATGCTCACACAGTTTATCGTTTATTATAACATCTTTACTTCTATTCTCCGGGGGATGTAGCTATATTCGGGGGTTTGAGTTCAAATGTCACATAAATATCCGCTTGACTGAGCATTATACGTTTAATTTTATAAGTATAGATCTATAGCAAGTTAGCTTACATTCAATTACTATAATTTGACACAAAGACTATTTAAAACTTTTTTTTTCGAGAGCCGGATAATTAGCTTTCGCGGACCGGTAGTGTGCCTGGATCGTGGCCCAGTAGTATGCCTGTATCGTGGCCCGGTAGTATGCCTGGATCGACATTCGGGAAAATCTTCTATCAATCAAATATATAATAACGAATGACATTAAAAACAAGAAGTAAAGTATCTCATCGAATCAAATTGACCCTTAGGGCAGGTGAAGCAGCATTCACCAGTTTCTGTGGCCACAGCTATACTAAGGGATTGTGTGGCCATTACAATGCCCTAGTCGCCTTCACTTTTCCCCAACTAAAGTCATGTACTTATCATAGCTGGGTACTTTACTTACTTACTTACTTACACTGTCATAATCTGGCATACAGCATACAATTCAACACAGCAAACATGGCCATTGATGCATACACGGGCATTCAGCATGCAATTCAACACAGCAAACATGGCCATTGATGCATACACGGACATTCAGCATGCAATTCAACACAGCAAACATGGCCATTGACGCATACACGGGCATACAGCATGCAATTCAACACAGCAAACATGGCCATTGATGCATACACGGGCATTCAGCATGCAATTCAACACAGCAAACATGGCCATTGATGCATACACGGGCATTCAGCATGCAATTCAACACAGCAAACATGGCCATTGATGCATACACGGACATTCAGCATGCAATTCAACACAGCAAACATGGCCATTGATGCATACACGGGCATTCAGCATGCAATTCAACACAGCAAACATGGCCATTGATGCATACACGGACATTCAGCATGCAATTCAACACAGCAAACATGGCCATTGATGCATACACGGGCATTCAGCATGCAATTCAACACAGCAAACATGGCCATTGATGCATACACGGGCATTCAGCATGCAATTCAACACAGCAAACATGGCCATTGATGCATACACGGACATTCAGCATGCAATTCAACACAGCAAACATGGCCATTGATGCATACACGGGCATTCAGCATGCAATTCAACACAGCAAACATGGCCATTGATGCATACACGGACATTCAGCATGCAATTCAACACAGCAAACATGGCCATTGATGCATACACGGACATTCAGCATACAATTCAACACAGCAAACATGGCCATTGATGCATACACGGGCATTCAGCATGCAATTCAACACAGCAAACATGGCCATTGATGCATACACGGACATTCAGCATGCAATTCAACACAGCAAACATGGCCATTGATGCATACACGGGCATTCAGCATGCAATTCAACACAGCAAACATGGCCATTGATGCATACACGGGCATTCAGCATGCAATTCAACACAGCAAACATGGCCATTGATGCATACACGGGCATTCAGCATGCAATTCAACACAGCAAACATGGCCATTGATGCATACACGGGCATTCAGCATGCAATTCAACACAGCAAACATGGCCATTGATGCATACACGGGCATTCAGCATGCAATTCAACACAGCAAACATGGCCATTGATGCATACACGGGCATTCAGCATACAATTCAACACAGCAAACATGGCCATTGATGCATACACGGGCATTCAGCATGCAATTCAACACAGCAAACATGGCCATTGATGCATACACGGGCATTCAGCATGCAATTCAACACAGCAAACATGGCCATTGATGCATACACGGGCATTCAGCATGCAATTCAACACAGCAAACATGGCCATTGATGCATACACGGACATTCAGCATGCAATTCAACACAGCAAACATGGCCATTGATGCATACACGGGCATTCAGCATACAATTCAACACAGCAAACATGGCCATTGATGCATACACGGGCATACAGCATGCAATTCAACACAGCAAACATGGCCATTGATGCATACACGGGCATTCAGCATACAATTCAACACAGCAAACATGGCCATTGATGCATACACGGGCATTCAGCATGCAATTCAACACAGCAAACATGGCCATTGATGCATACACGGACATTCAGCATGCCATTCAACACAGCAAACATGGCCATTGATGCATACACGGACATTCAGCATGCCATTCAACACAGCAAACATGGCCATTGATGCATACACGGACATTCAGCATACAATTCAACACAGCAAACATGGCCATTGATGCATACACGGACATTCAGCATGCCATTCAACACAGCAAACATGGCCATTGATGCATACACGGACATTCAGCATACAATTCAACACAGCAAACATGGCCATTGATGCATACACGGGCATTCAGCATACAATTCAACACAGCAAACATGGCCATTGATGCATACACGGACATTCAGCATGCAATTCAACACAGCAAACATGGCCATTGATGCATACACGGGCATTCAGCATACAATTCAACACAGCAAACATGGCCATTGATGCATACACGGGCATTCAGCATGCAATTCAACACAGCAAACATGGCCATTGATGCATACACGGGCATTCAGCATGCAATTCAACACAGCAAACATGGCCATTGAAGCATACACGGGCATTCAGCATGCAATTCAACACAGCAAACATGGCCATTGATGCATACACGGACATTCAGCATACAATTCAACTCAGCAAACATGGCCATTGATGCATACACGGACATTCAGCATGCAATTCAACACAGCAAACATGGCCATTGATGCATACACGGACATTCAGCATACAATTCAACACAGCAAACATGGCCATTGATGCATACACGGACATTCAGCATACAATTCAACACAGCAAACATGGCCATTGATGCATACACGGACATTCAGCATACAATTCAACACAGCAAACATGGCCATTGATGCATACACGGACATTCAGCATACAATTCAACACAGCAAACATGGCCATTGATGCATACACGGACATTCAGCATGCAATTCAACACAGCAAACATGGCCATTGATGCATACACGGACATTCAGCATGCAATTCAACACAGCAAACATGGCCATTGATGCATACACGGGCATTCAGCATGCAATTCAACACAGCAAACATGGCCATTGAAGCATACACGGGCATTCAGCATGCAATTCAACTCAGCAAACAGGGCCATTGATGCATACACGGGCATTCAGCATGCAAAAGGCACAATGCCCAGTCGCAGAAACATTCTCCCAACTAATGTGTAACGCTCATGGGTGCTGAGAAGATTTACCGACACCCTCCAGACCCAAAGAAAAATAATCTGGGTTCGAACCAGAGTACTACGTCGAGGTACTTGACGTCGCTATCGATAGACCATCGTGCAAAGTATAGTTACGCCATAGATGAAAGAATTAATAGTAAGACGAAATAGAAACCTAAAGAAAAGACGTTGTTACTACTCGTGTGAAATATTGCTGTTTACAGTTCCTTACGTTTGTTTATACTAGATAAAGTTGATTGTCTCCGCTGGCGGTGCACTTGAAAGATTGTATGGCCAATACAATGACAAACAAGAAGGGTTCAGTTTAGAAAGTCAAATGACAAGAGCGCATACACTCATACACGTGCGTGAAACAATTTGTAAGTCAGAAGTAAAAATATGAGTGGCAGTATGTGTGTATGTGTGTGTGAATTGTTTTTTTTTCTATGTGTTTTGTTGTAGCGCTCTATCTGCCCTATACAACATATGGCGTAATTTAGACAAGTGACATGAATTTAGACCCTCTTCCTGCCTGGGAGATAGGAGAGAGAGAGAGAGAGAGAGAGAGCAAGTTGAGAGAGTGGGTGAGATATAGAGAGAAACAAAGAGAAAAAGAGAAAGGGTAACATAAAATGCCATAGTGTGAGAGAGATAAATTCATGTAAGTACTCTTTCTTCCCGAGTGGAATCCAGGCATAAAATGGGTTGCCTGAACAAACCAGGAAAACCAATAACATAACGTCATTTAAAACCCTAATAAAAATACAAGACTAGACTCAGAGCGAAGGACACAAATAGTCTGTAATATATAAGATATGAAATAAAGATGGAAGAGAAAGTGGAGAGATAAATAGACAGACAAAGAGAGAGGTTGGTTTTGGGGGTGGGGTATTAGGGAATGAAGGGCGATATGGAAAAAGAAAGTGAATAAGTGAGACAGAGACAAAGAGAGCGAGAGAGAGAGAGATGCAAATAGTGGTAGCGACTGGTATAAATATATTCAGATTGTTAGAAATGTATGATGTGCAATAAAGAAAGAGAGAGAGAGAGAAAGAGAGAAAAGACTGTTTCGGGTGTGGCAAACATTATCATATTAGAAACTGATCAATTGTCTGGCACTTGATAATCCCTCGTAATAACCACGACCCCTTTCTCCAAACATCACAATGACCCTGGTCAAACCCCCATATAAAAAAAGAAATTTAAAAATAAACGAACAAAAAATGAAATAAAATTAAATAATATTGAGAAACGAGTTTCGTTGTTAGGCCCTAAAGCCTTCTGTGGCATAATCATGGCGCGTAGCCTTGGATATTTGAGTGGGGAGAAGCCAAGCTTTGCTGTAAAAATGAAAACGAAATAGAATCTAGTTTTATATTTAACAGAATTAACAAGCCTATTCTGAGACGCAAATGTGCGGGCCATTTTTGGGGAACGCTTTGATTGACGTCAATTTTTTGTTTATTTTTCATGTTTTACTTATATTTAGTTTGCTTATTGACAAGTCTTAAGCATTATGCATGCATGGAGAACTCAAAACTTCAGGTCTCATCAAGATTTACTAACATAGTTTGTCATTAAATGTGTGTCTATTACAGTAATATATTTTTAAAAATGTTTGCGTGCATTTCGATGTGGTACTTATATAATTACTACAAGGAAACCAAGAGTTAATTATGTAGAATTAAATACAAAGCAAAAACAAACAAACAATTAAAATAAAACGTTGTTTTCCTCTCCCCCCTTTTTTGTTTTCTTTTATCTTCTTCTCTAAAAACGTCACGTGGAGGCCTGCCTATACAACTCACTGAGCTATATATTTATGGAGTGCTCAATCACTTTAAATAAAGGATAAAAATATCGGGAAAATGAAGACTTTTATTTTTTTGGGTTCGTTTTCATGGACGCATTTCCGGAAAGTGTTTAAATCAAAAGTACATATTAAAGTGTATGTATGTCAGTGTCAAATCAGCCATCTTACTAGGGTAAACGTATCTATAAATAAGTGTCAGCATTTTCACGACAAATTTAAGTGATGGAGCACTCCATGTGTATATATATAGCTCAGTGATACAACTCGTGACAATCTGCCAGAACACAAAACGTGAGCTAAACGCCGTGTCACTTTAAGAGTTACTTACCCCTGTCCTGCAGCTCTTTGTTGATGTCGCTGATCACAGTGGCGAACCTGTACTGGTTGACCGCTAGAGTTTCCATGGCTGCGGCCCGCGGATGAAAAAAGAATCAATTCCCCTTTTAGCTTGGTGGGCCACGGGCTATTCAATAACAATGGGGAGGGGGAGTAGGGGATGGAGAGGGGTGGGTGGGGTGGGGGGGGGGGGACAAGCACACAAAATAACGGCTTGCCGTAAGTGAGTACTTCACATGTTCGTAGGTGCACACTCCAAGGAACGCATGACTATTTCCACGATGACCTTCTACTTTTCTCTTTTCTCTCTCTCTCTCTCTCTTCTCTCTTAGGTTCAAGGATAAATCAATGCAACATGGCGAGGAATGTAGACAGGTAAAGTCTTTGTACAAACCTGTCCAAAAGGAAGAAAAAAAAAAGAAGAAAATATGAACAATATTATAAAAATGTTAGGGAGATGTGAATCTACGGATTCTACGGTAGTCATGTGACTTGTGAGTAAGTACTTTAACGATCCCCCCACCCCCCACCCCATCTTCCTTTCCCACGTGCACAAGCTTTTATATGACTTTAAAAAGTAGTAGTACTGGCTTCGATGTGGTTGTGCCGTCAACACAATGCACTTCAGTCTCTTTTTTTTTTCGCTGAAGCTATGACGTGTACATGCTAGAGATTATGTACAATATGTACAGCCTCCAGGCCTGAGGTGGGGTGGGGGGGGGGAAGGTATTAACTGCTTGGTTGTGGATAATTTAATTAGTCGCTTTTACGTTAGTTTTACCTGCTAAGCAGAAGGTACCAGGTGCAGAACGGGTAGCAAAAGTGTAGAAAACATATACAATGCAGAATATGCAAAATATACAACAGACTGAACATACAGAATAATAGATCATAAAGAATATAGATCATACAAAATAAAGATCACACAGAATATAGAGCACACGGAATATAGAGCACACAGCACAGTATATAGAACATACAAAATATAGAACATAGAAAATGTAGAACATACAGAATATAGAATATAGAATATAGAACATACAGAATATATAACGTATAGAATATAGAGCATACAGACTATAGAACATACAGAATATAGACCATACAGAATATAGACAATATAGACATAGAACATACAGATATAGAAAACACAAATAAAGAGCATACATAATTTCGAACAAAGAAGAGATTATAGAGCTTACAGAATATAGAGCTTTCGGAATTGAGATCATACAGAACATAGGTCATATTCAACATAGAACATACATAGTGAAGAACACATTAAAAGATCAAGCTACATTATTGTTCATTGCAAAGAACAATGCGCCATATTTTTTTTTCTGAGAAAATGACATTGAACATAAAGAGAGAATACATTCTACTTACTCACCTGTCTATCTAATGGCACTGATCCCTCCCTCTCTCCTCCCCCCAGGTAAAAGAAACTGAGATCATTTATACGAATTAACACATCTGAGACATGCATTACATCCCCCACACACACACACACGCCCTCAGCCCACTATAACACTGTTTACAACTAGAAAGAAAAACGTTTTTGAAAAATAAACAGGCTTGGTTGGCATTGACTGTTAAAGAGCCGACAGATCTGCAGCCTGGTTGACAGGTGAAAAAGAATGATGGATGTTGTTTTATCCGATGATTATACCTTTTTAAAACAGAATATAAGAGGACATAAAACAGAATATAAGAGGACATAAACCAGTGAAAAATCTCTTTACCAGTATTAATCAGCGACAAAATAAGACTGATCTAAACGAACACCCATTCAAATACAACCACTGACAAACTAAAAATTAGAGCATTCACAACTGATCCAAAATACAAAGAATTCAAACATAAACTCTTTTAAATCCATGTAGATAGGAATCTAATAGGGCGTTTGCAATCCCGTGACAAAAAGCACGTGATTTGTGTTTACTTTGAGTAATGGTGTACAAGTAAATATGGCCGCTGTATTAATAAAGTTTCATATAGGCTCGAGCTTTTTTTAAATGATGTGTTGTGTTTTAAGTCTTATTAAGATTTAAGCTGTATTATGTATGTTAAATAAAATAGGCTATTTTATTATTATCATAGACATAGATCATAGACGATGTGAGCCTAATAGTGACTTGACTAGATAGCCTATTCACCAACAATATCACTTGACATCGTAGCCTAGCCTACGAAACATTAAAAGTGTAGGCCTATAAAGTGAAATTGAAAGTGTAAATAGGTCTAGCCGGCCCTAGCCTAATCACATTAATCAATTAATCTACAGTACTATTATTTACCTCCTTATTTTTGAGTAGGATAGCCAATATTCAGATGTGAATTTTGCATGATAAAGAAGTACTTTACTTTCACCACGTTATGTTTGTACCTCAAGTGGGTTCTATATTTACACAAATACGTCACTAAATTTACACAAAAAAACTTAAGCTCCGCCTACTGAAAACGCTCTATAGAAGGCACTAGTACATATATGGCTTGTTCTATATAAAAGGTACTATTAAATATTTGGCTTGTTCTATATAGAAGGTACTATTACATATATGGCTTGTTCTATATAGAAGGTACTATTACATATATGGCTTGTCTATATAGAAGGTACTATTACATATATGGCTTGTTCTATATAGAAGGTACTATTACATATACGGCTTGTTCTATATAGAAGGTACTATTTACATAAATGGATTGTTCTATATAGAAGGTACTATTTACACACTTGGATTGTTCTATATAGAAGGTACTTATTACATATATGGATTGTTCTATATAGAAGGTACTATTTACATATATGGATTGTTCTATATAGAAGGTACTATTTACATATACGGCTTGTTCTATATAGAAGGTACTATTACATATACGGCTTGTTCTATATAGAAGGTACTATTTACATAAATGGATTGTTCTATATAGAAGGTACTATTTACACACTTGGATTGTTCTATATAGAAGGTACTTATTACATATATGGATTGTTCTATATAGAAGGTACTATTTACATATATGGATTGTTCTATATAGAAGGTACTATTTACATATACGGCTTGTTCTTTATAGAAGGTACTATTTACATATACGGCTTGTTCTATATAGAAGGTACTATTACATATACGGCTTGTTCTATATAGAAGGTACTATTTACATATACGGCTTGTTCTATATAGAAGGTACTATTTACATAATCGGCTTGTTCTATATAGAAGGTACTATTACATATACGGTTTGTTCTATATAGAAGGTACTATTTACATATACGGCTTGTTCTATATAGAAGGTACTATTACATATACGGCTTGTTCTATATAGATGGCACTAGTACATATACGGCTTGTTCTATATAGAAGGCACTATTTACATATACGGCTTGTTCTATATAGAAGGCACTATTTACATATACGGCTTGTTCTATATAGAAGGTACTATTACATATACGGCTTGTTCTATATGGAAGGTACTATTTACATATACGGCTTGTTCTATATTGAAGGTACTATTTACATACACGGCTTGTTCTATATAGAAGGTACTATTACATATACGGCTTGTTCAATATAGAAGGTACTATTACATATACGGCTTGTTCTATATAGAAGGTACTTTTACATATACGGCTTGTTCTATATAGAAGGTACTATTTACATAATCGGCTTGTTATATATAGAAGGTACTATTACATATACGCTTTGTTCTATATAGAAGGTACTATTTACATATGCGGCTTGTTCTAAATAGAAGGTACTATTACATATACGGCTTGTTCTATATAGATGGCACTAGTACATATACGGCTTGTTCTATATAGAAGGCACTATTTACATATACGGCTTGTTCTATATAGAAGGCACTATTTACATATACGGCTTGTTCTATATAGAAGGTACTATTACATATACGGCTTGTTCTATATAGAAGGTACTATTTACATATACGGCTTGTTCTATATAGAAGGTACTATTTACATAATCGGCTTGTTATATATAGAATGTACTATTACATATACGCTTTGTTCTATATAGAAGGTACTATTTACATATGCGGCTTGTTCTATATAGAAGGTACTATTACATATACGGCTTGTTCTATATAGAAGGCACTAGTACATATACGGCTTGTTCTATATAGAAGGCACTATTTACATATACGGCTTGTTCATATAGAAGGCACTATTTACATATAAGGCACTAGTACATATACGGCTTGTTCTATATAGAAGGCACTATTTACATATACGGCTTGTTCATATAGAAGGCACTATTTACATATACGGCTTGTTCTATATAGAAGGTACTATTACATATACGGCTTGTTCTATATAGAAGGCACTATTTACATATACGGCTTGTTCTATATAGAAGGTACTATTACATATACGGCTTGTTCTATATAGAAGGTACTATTACATATATGGCTTGTTCTATATAGAAGGTACTATTACATATACGGCTTGTTCTATATAGAAGGTACTATTTACATAAATGGATTGTTCTATATAGAAGGTACTATTTACACACTTGGATTGTTCTATATAGAAGGTACTTATTACATATATGGATTGTTCTATATAGAAGGTACTATTTACATATATGGATTGTTCTATATAGAAGGTACTATTTACATATACGGCTTGTTCTATATAGAAGGTACTATTACATATACGGCTTGTTCTATATAGAAGGTACTATTTACATAAATGGATTGTTCTATATAGAAGGTACTATTTACACACTTGGATTGTTCTATATAGAAGGTACTTATTACATATATGGATTGTTCTATATAGAAGGTACTATTTACATATATGGATTGTTCTATATAGAAGGTACTATTTACATATACGGCTTGTTCTTTATAGAAGGTACTATTTACATATACGGCTTGTTCTATATAGAAGGTACTATTACATATACGGCTTGTTCTATATAGAAGGTACTATTTACATATACGGCTTGTTCTATATAGAAGGTACTATTTACATAATCGGCTTGTTCTATATAGAAGGTACTATTACATATACGGTTTGTTCTATATAGAAGGTACTATTTACATATACGGCTTGTTCTATATAGAAGGTACTATTACATATACGGCTTGTTCTATATAGATGGCACTAGTACATATACGGCTTGTTCTATATAGAAGGCACTATTTACATATACGGCTTGTTCTATATAGAAGGCACTATTTACATATACGGCTTGTTCTATATAGAAGGTACTATTACATATACGGCTTGTTCTATATGGAAGGTACTATTTACATATACGGCTTGTTCTATATTGAAGGTACTATTTACATACACGGCTTGTTCTATATAGAAGGTACTATTACATATACGGCTTGTTCAATATAGAAGGTACTATTACATATACGGCTTGTTCTATATAGAAGGTACTTTTACATATACGGCTTGTTCTATATAGAAGGTACTATTTACAT
Source organism: Anisus vortex (assembly GCA_949126835.1). Taxonomy (NCBI): domain Eukaryota; kingdom Metazoa; phylum Mollusca; class Gastropoda; family Planorbidae; genus Anisus; species Anisus vortex. Next base: position 44,668,401 of record OX421493.1, read on the forward strand.
AATCGGCTTGTTATATATAGAAGGTACTATTACATATACGCTTTGTTCTATATAGAAGGTACTATTTACATATGCGGCTTGTTCTATATAGAAGGTACTATTACATATACGGCTTGTTCTATATAGATGGCACTAGTACATATACGGCTTGTTCTATATAGAAGGCACTATTTACATATACGGCTTGTTCTATATAGAAGGCACTATTTACATATACGGCTTGTTCTATATAGAAGGTACTATTACATATACGGCTTGTTCTATATAGAAGGTACTATTTACATATACGGCTTGTTCTATATAGAAGGTACTATTTACATAATCGGCTTGTTATATATAGAATGTACTATTACATATACGCTTTATTCTATATAGAAGGTACTATTTACATATGCGGCTTGTTCTATATAGAAGGTACTATTACATATACGGCTTGTTCTATATAGAAGGCACTAGTACATATACGGCTTGTTCTATATAGAAGGCACTATTTACATATACGGCTTGTTCATATAGAAGGCACTATTTACATATAAGGCACTAGTACATATACGGCTTGTTCTATATAGAAGGCACTATTTACATATACGGCTTGTTCATATAGAAGGCACTATTTACATATACGGCTTGTTCTATATAGAAGGTACTATTACATATACGGCTTGTTCTATATAGAAGGCACTATTTACATATACGGCTTGTTCTATATAGAAGGTACTATTACATATACGGCTTGTTCTATATAGATGGCACTCTTGTATATGTAAATATATAGATTGTTCTACATAGAAGGCAGTTTGTGTATGAAGCATGAGGTCGTAAAGCAGGAAAAATGCATTTTTCTCATTTCCGACCACGTGATGGAGAAATTACATAGCATGTGACGTCACTGTAAAGAGCGACCACTTCTTAATCGACTTAGTTTTAACAGTATTATACTTTTATACTTTAGATATAAACTTGTAGGAATATAGATGGATAGATAGAACGATAGATAAATAGATGGAACGATAGAACGATAGAACGATAGAACGATAGATAGATAGATAGATAGATAGATAGATAGATAGATAGATAGATAGATAGATAGATAGATAGATAGATAGATAGATAGGCCTAGATAGAAAAATGTTAGATAAATACATAGATAGATTGCATGATTGATAGATAGAAGCTGTGACAGAAGACAAGAACGATGGAAATTAGTTATGTCAATAGTCAAATTGGCAGATAAACGGATAGACAGATATATAAACACATAAAAATATTGTTTACTTATTCTAAAATATGGTTTACAAGCATTTAATATTTACAATAGCTCTAACAGTGCTAAAAATAAACGATTTCCTTTAGTTATTTAATTAATTTCTAGTTTATTTGTGTTTCGACATCTAGTAAGCATTGGAGTTGAATCCGTACAACTGGTTTCAAAGAATCCACACAAATAGCTTTTCCCCAACCATCTTAGGTAACAGCTGGATCTCTCTGGCTGTTTGTTACGTAAAATATGCGCATCTGTTGTAACAGTTATGTTAAACCTCAAGTATTAATCTTGTCTTCTTGCTAAGTTTTTTTTTTGTCTATCGTCCTCAGAAAGCATGCGAGAGTTTTAAATCAGCCCACAATGATAAAGATGGATGGCAAAGAACTTAAGATAATCTCAGAACATCCCAGCATAGTGTGGTGGTGCGCAATTCTCTTGGACCGCACCGAAATTAAGTGCGCATTTGTCACGGGAAGATAAATAGATTACAGAGAATCTATAAAGTAAACGAAAGGATTTAAAGACCAAGTGAAGAGGTTTTTCTCAAAGGAACGAGATTTGGAATAGCCTCATACGGCAGTGACGTATCACAAGGGAAATAAATTTAAAAAAATAGACGCTATAAATCTATATTTAACCATTTTGTTAAAAATAAGAACCGGGAAAAGATTCAAAACATGTGGCAATAGATTCAAAACACGTGACAATATTCATTTTTCCTAGTCGGAATCCTTTATGTTACGTCACTTTCCTATATTGCCGGAAATAAAAACATCTCAAATGGCTACGAGATTTGGAGTAATCATCCGAAAAACACACACATTTAAGTGCAAATATTGAACTAATTACTTAAAATGTATCTTTGATATTTTGTATAAATGTTTTTTTTAACATTCAGATACTGAATACACTATTTACTATCAAAATCAAATGTTAACTCAATTTTGATAAAAAGCTCTTCACTTGGTCTTTAATTTAGAAAAGGTCACGCCCAGAACGAAATGGAGATTGTATTTCGTTACGCGTCAACAGGCTACCTTGAGAAAAAAATGATTTCATAATGGAGGATAAAGTGTCAATGTCACAGAAGAAGTAGTTTTTATTATAACACTGGCTGTCATTCCTGTCAAAATAATAGGAGCAAAATATGAGAAAGTGGATGCCACAATGTCCCTCTCTAGTTTATTTTTTCCAAAGTGTCTTTTGTCTAGTTTATATTTTCCAAAGTGTCTTTTATCTAGTTTATTTTTTCCAAAGTGTCTTTTATCTAGTTTATTTTTTCCAAAGTGTCTTTTGTCTAGTTTATATTTTCCAAAGTGTCTTTTGTCTAGTTTATTTTTTCCAAAGTGTCTTTTGTCTAGTTTATATTTTCCAAAGTGTCTTTTGTCTAGTTTATTTTTTCCAAAGTGTCTTTTATCTAGTTTATATTTTCCAAAGTGTCTTTTATCTAGTTTATTTTTTCCAAAGTGTCTTTTATCTAGTTTATATTTTCCAAAGTGTCTTTTATCTAGTTTTTTTTTTCCAAAGTGTGTTTTATCTAGTTTATATTTTCCAAAGAAGTGTCTTTTCTTTATTGTAAATTCCCCAAAGAAGTGTCTTTTCTCTAGTTTATATTTTCCAAAGTGTCTTTTATCTAGTTTATTTTTTCCAAAGTGTCTTTTATCTAGTTTATATTTTCCAAAGTGTCTTTTATCTAGTTTATTTTTTCCAAAGTGTCTTTTATCTAGTTTATATTTTCCAAAGTGTCTTTTATCTAGTTTATTTTTTCCAAAGTGTCTTTTATCTAGTTTATATTTTCCAAAGTGTCTTTTATCTAGTTTATTTTTTCCAAAGTGTCTTTTATCTAGTTTATATTTTCCAAAGTGTCTTTTATCTAGTTTATTTTTTCCAAAGTGTCTTTTATCTAGTTTATATTTTCCAAAGTGTCTTTTATCTAGTTTATTTTTTCCAAAGTGTCTTTTATCTAGTTTATATTTTCCAAAGTGTCTTTTATCTAGTTTATTTTTTCCAAAGTGTGTTTTATCTAGTTTATATTTTCCAAAGAAGTGTCTTTTCTTTATTGTAAATTCCCCAAAGAAGTGTCTTTTATCTAGTTTATTTTTTCCAAAGTGTCTTTTATCTAGTTTATATTTTCCAAAGTGTCTTTTATCTAGTTTATATTTTCCAAAGTGTCTTTTATCTAGTTTATATTTTCCAAAGTGTCTTTTATCTAGTTTATATTTTCCAAAGTGTCTTTTCTCTAGTTTATATTTTCCAAAGTGTCTTTTATCTAGTTTATTTTTTCCAAAGTGTGTTTTATCTAGTTTATATTTTCCAAAGAAGTGTCTTTTCTTTATTGTAAATTCCCCAAAGAAGTGTCTTTTATCTAGTTTATTTTTTCCAAAGTGTCTTTTATCTAGTTTATATTTTCCAAAGTGTCTTTTATCTAGTTTATATTTTCCAAAGTGTCTTTTATCTAGTTTATATTTTCCAAAGTGTCTTTTCTCTAGTTTATATTTTCCAAAGAAGAGTCTGTAATCAAGTTAATTTTTTTAAAGAAGTGTCTTTTATCTAGTTTATATTTTCCAAAGAAGAGTCTGTAATCAAGTTAATTTTTTTAAAGAAGTGTCTTTTATCTAGTTTATATTTTCCAAAGAAGAGTCTGTAATCAAGTTAATTTTTTTAAAGAAGTGTCTTTTATCTAGTTTATATTTATTTTCCAAAGTGTCTTTTATCTATTTTTTTTTTCCAAAGTGTCTTTTGTCTAGTTTAAATTTTCGAAAGTGTCTTTTATCTAGTTTATATTTTCCAAAGAAGTGTCTTTTATCTAGTTTATATTTTCCAAAGTGTCTTTTATCTAGTTTATATTTTCCAAAGAAGTGTCTTTTCTTTATTTTAAATTTTCCAAAGAAATGTCTTTCCGCTAGTAGATTTTTTCCAAAGAAGTGTCTTTCCTCTAGTTTATATTTTCCAAAGAAGTGTCTTTCCTCTAGTTTATACTTTCTAAAGAAGTGTCTTTCCTCTAGTTTATACTTTCTAAAGAAGTGTCTTTCCTCTAGTTTATACTTTCTAAAGAAGTGTCTTTCCTCTAGTTTATACTTTCTAAAGAAGTGTCTTTCCTCTAGTTTATACTTTCTAAAGAAGTGTCTTTCCTCTAGTTTATACTTTCTAAAGAAGTGTCTTTCCTCTAGTTTATACTTTCTAAAGAAGTGTCTTTCCTCTAGTTTATACTTTCTAAAGAAGTGTCTTTCCTCTAGTTTATACTTTCTAAAGAAGTGTCTTTCCTCTAGTTTATACTTTCTAAAGAAGTGTCTTTCCTCTAGTTTATACTTTCCAAAGAAGTGTCTTTCCTCTAGTTTATACTTTCTAAAGAAGTGTCTTTCCTCTAGTTTATACTTTCCAAAGAAGTGTCTTTTCTCTGGTTTATATTTTCCAAAGAAGTGTCTATTTTCAAGTTTATATTTTCCAATTAGAATATTTTCTTTGATATAAATAAAAAGTGTTAATTGACATATAATCACATTTAAAGAAGAAAAAACAAAGTTTCAAAAGATTTAACGACGTTAAAATAATGATTTGTATAGAATTTGTAAGGAATTCACCGACCCGCTGCCTATTTGGTTCTGAGTTTTGATATGAGTTCCATTCATTCATTCAGCTCTTTCATTTGATAAACGGGACATAATGGGTTTATGGAAGAAAAAGGAGAAAGGAAACGAAAATGATACTACAATAGAACAATGAAATGATATCACAACAAAGAGAGAGAAAGAGTACGTGAACGAGAAATAGATTTTGAGAGTGTGTGTATGTGTGTTTGTGACAGATAGAGAGGGAGAGAGCGAGAGATAGCAGGGAAAGAGTGCATGAAATATTATAGCGATTTTGTACACACAAAAAGTGAGAAGATGGAAGAAAAAAAAAGTAAAGAACTAACTGATCCTTAGAGAGGGGAAAAAGGCGAGAGATATAAAATGAGAGATGCAGAGATAAAGAGAAAATGGTTAATAGAAAAAGAGAGAGAGTGTAAGAATGAGTAGAGAGAGAAAGAGTGAAAAAAAAGAGAAATAGAAAGTTCTAGAGAGATAGAGAAGGAAGAATAAAAAATAATAAAAGGGAGTACAAGAGAGAAAATACCGGAGTGAACATTTTAAGAAAAGAGATAGCGAGAGAAGAGAGAGAGAGAGAGAGAGAGAGAAAAGAAGAAAAGGAGATGTGAAGAAAGGGAGAGAGACATAAATAAATAGAAAGAGAGAGAGTGAGAGAAAGAAACTGCGATAGAAATTGAGACGTAGAGAAATTGTAAGATTTTGAAAAGATATAGTAACTAAGAGAGGGAGAAAGAAAGAGAAAGGGAGAGAGAGATAAAGAGAGAAAGAGAGAAAGAGAGAAATAGAGAGAAAGAAAGAGATAAATTGGGCAGAACTAGGATTAGTTTAGTCAACATTATGTTTTAATCGTTTTGTTTCTTAGGTTTAAACTACCTGACTTCTCTTGCACCAGGTGTACAATACATTATTACACACGTTGCCATTGGGAATTTTTCACAGCCTCCCCCAATCTCCCAGCCCTCACCCCCCTCTCATCACTCCCGTTTCACTCGCTTTGACATTTTAAAAGCGGGAAAACTCTTTGATAGTGTCCGAGTAAACAAGTTTGTTTTAAAATTAATTGTTGGAATTTGTGCTTAAAACAAAAATTAGTACTGAAGGTATTAATAATAATATAGGCCAGTGATTTCTAATTCCAACGGTTGTTGTTTTTCTATTTTAAATTTCGAAACCCATTAGAAATTATATCGCTCACTGTAGCATATGAGTAAGGGTATAACATGAATGTATAAAGAATGTTTTTAGAGGAGTGTAGCGACTTCTGTACTCCTGGAACACATCTGTACCTATAGGGCGTTCTCAGTGGGCGTGGCTTAGTTTTTTTAACTATTTTTAGTGACGTATTTGTGTAAATAGAAGCCACTATTGGTGTACAAAAATGGTGAAGTACTTCTTTATCATGCAAAATTTACATCTGAATATTGGCTATCCTACTCAAAAATAAGGAGGTAAATAGTAGTACTGTAGAGTAATTGATTAATGTGATTAGGCTAGGGCCGGCTAGACCTATTTACACTTTCAATTTCACTTTATAGGCCTACACTTTTATTGTTTCGTAGGCCAGGCTACGATGTCAAGTGATAGTGTTGGTGAATAGGCTATCTAGTCAAGTCACTAATAGGCTCACATTGTCTATGATCTATGTCTATGATAATAATAAAATAGCCTTTTTTATTTAACATACATAATACAGCTTAAATCTTAATAAGACTTAAAACACAACACATCATTTAAAAAAAGCTCGAGCCTATATGAAACTTTATTAATACAGCGGCCATTGTTACTTGTACACCATTACTCTAAGTAAACACAAATCACGTGCCTTTTGTCACGTGATTGCAAACGCCCTATAGGGCATGACTCAAACCCTTTTCCCTAGTGACGCCAAAGAATAAGCGCTGTTTGAGCTTGTAATCTAAATCGTCTTACGGTATTTTAAACTATGAATCATTATAATTCAATGTACATTAACTGACTCAGTATAGCTTACGAAACAAAAAACATCAAGAACAACAAAAGCACATAATTTCCTTGCACAGATAAATGAATGAAATTCAACTCCGATTCCCACTATCTCCCTTCTGGATTTCCCGGAAAGACTATGACGTAAAAAATTGATTTAAAAAAAAAATGTGGTAGGGAGGAGGGGAGGGGGCGAGCTCTGCTAAAAGGGGAGAAATTTTTTAAGACATTTTAATGCCCAATACAGCTATTTTTGGTTTAATTTTTTTTTTTAAATCTGCTTTAGTGGCAGTCATAGCAGGCTTCTTTAGTCAGATTTTTCATCATCTTCAGACTAATTGAAGTGACTCTTAAAAAAAAGAGTCCCTTGAGTCAGATATTTTTATTTTTTTATTACCTAATGTTTGTTTTTTCTTGGTCCAGCCTAATTAAAGTGAAGATGAGGGGGAGAGATGTTTTGGATAAGATGAAAGCTGTATTATGTTTGATGGACTCGTTGAACTAAGACAGCACTCCCCCCCCCCCCCTTTTTTTTTTCTAAGCAGAATTGAAAAAAAAAACATTTTCATCAACTACGTTAAGAGATTGGGCCTCGAGACATTTTTTTCCCATCGGTTATTTCGGTTTCTGTATGGACCTGTCTATCAAACGATAATAAGTGGCGTTTCTATCAAATAGGAAACGAATGGCATTAGGGTATGGAATAGGTTGCCTGAACTTGTAAAAAAAAGCAAGAACAAGGTCATTATTTTTTTTTTATTAAACATATGCATGAAAATAAAAATACAGAACGCGGATAAGCGTATTTACGCAATAATCCTATGTATAATTATAAGATAAGATGACGCCACTTAAAGTGTATGGTTAAATAAGGGAGTTGAAAAAAGCCACTGATTTAGCGACTACACACAACTATGGGACCCATCAACTAAAAAATACATTGAAAAATTATAACAAATTCCGAAAAGAGCTGCAAGGTTCATTACTAACGAATATTTACAACTGACAAGAGTAACACCAATCACTAAGCCTAGAAACACTAGAGGACAGAAGGGCAAATAGTAAACTAGTAATAAAACATATGGCATTAAACTCAAATTTAGAAATACAACACAATAACAACCTGTTGCAATGCTCGGATAAACATAAGGACAAAAACACTTTCCCTATCCCTTATGCGAGAACAAATGCATATAAGTAGGCCTCTTTCTTTCCCAGTGGCATCCGGGCATGGAATAGGTTGCCTGATCAAACCAGGAAAACCAGTAACTTAATATAATTTAAATCACTAATAGAAATGCCGGACTGGACTCAAACCACGGATGAGCGTAGGACGCAATAACCTTTTTTAGAGAAGGAGCGTCTGTAATGTATACGATTTTACACCACACCACACACATGTCGTAAGAGTGACACATCACTGAATGTGTAGGACCTCGGCGTGACTCAACAACACATTGCAATATTGGTCATCGTTGCGAAAAATAAACACGTAGGTCACCAGAGTGACTTAAAAAGCACATTAAAATGTAGGCCATCGGCGTGACAAAACTAATTCACATGTATGTCATCATCGTGACACAACATATTGACAAGTAGGTCGTCACTGTGACACATCACATCAATACATTGATATGTAGGCTCTCAGTGTGACACAAGAACACAGTAAAATATTGGTCCTCGGTGTGAAAAAAACACGTTATAATGTAGGTCATCAGAGTGACACAACAGCGCATCAAAATGTAGGTCATTCACGTGACACAACAAATTGTACATGTAGGTCACCAGCGTGACACACCACGAGGCTTCCGGCCAAGAATCTATAGGTCATCAGTGACGCAACAGACACACTCGACGATAATTTGGGGGGGGGGGGGGGGGTATGCATTTGTTAGCTCAAAGGTAGAGAAAAGGGCGCCATCACCCCCTTAAAAAAATATAGGCTTAGAAATAACTTCCCCCACACGCCTCTCCCGCATTATGCTCAATATCTTTTTTTCTCCTCTTCTGAATGGCAGTCTTCGAAGGGTTGAGGAGGGGGTCGGGGCTTAGGGTGCCTCTTTTGGGAGCAGATAGATCACATGACCTGTTGCTTCCACAAACAGGCTTAGTGGTGCTAAAGACAGTGGGGCTAGGCTGGGCGGAGTGGGGGGGGGGGGGGGGCTGGTTTCGCCACCGGCTTTAATCGATACATGCAAATCTCAGAGGTCACACTCCAATTAGCAGCTTCCTGAGCACGAGGGTGGAAGAAGAAATAACGGGGTATTGAAAGAGGATGCTGAAGACAGAACGCAACACCAAATAGCCAGCCCGTGTGTATTTTGTGAGCGCGTGTGTGTGGTCTAAATAACTTTATTCTTCTCCATTGTTAGTGTTGATAACTGTAGATGTATGAGTCGATATGTCTGTGTTTCTGAGTATAGGTCTATTTGAGTTTATAATCTCATGTGTGGTGTTTTGTTTTTTTTGCAAGTAAAGTAAAGATGTGTTATTGTAGCCTAATGATTTGAGTGTTTACAATTTGCTCACTCCTCATTTATATTTTACTTTTCAATGTTGTAAGTGTTGGTGTGTTGTTATCAAGTTAGACAAAAAAAAAGTATCCCTTCGGACCAAATTGATCCATAGTCACGGTGAAACAGCGTTTCAACAATGTCTGTGGCCACGGGATGGCGTGTTTAGCACAATGCCACATAAGCCGCCTTTACTTTACCCCAAAATAATGTCAGGTACCCATCAGAGCTGGGTAGACTCGGAGACACCCTCCAGACCTGGGAACATGCCGTCTATATGTTTTTATATGTGTTTACGTGTGTACGTGTTTGCTTTTGTTTTGCATGTGTTTACTGCATGCACGCTCGGAAATACAAGAGCATGTATGTTAACACGCTTGTTCTAAGTGCATGTGTGTGTTTTTTTGTGTGTCTGTCACACTGTCTGTGTCTTCTACTTTGTGTAGATACGATAAAGGTGTGCACGTTTTTGCTACGTCTGTTTCCTGTGTGTCTTCAAGTTCCGGTGCCAATTAATAGTGTAATAGACTATATATCTATGACAGTATAGCCAAGTATAATAGACTATATATCTATGACAGTATAGCCAAGTATAATAGACTATATATCTATGACAGTATAGCCAAGTATAATAGACTATATATCTATGACAGTATAGCCAAGTATAATAGAACACTGAGCACCATGACCTCTCAGTATTGTGTGTTTGTTAGAAATGATATTTCTCGTGCATGTGTGAAGAAATAAATAAAGACACAGTTGAGGGTTTAAGAATGAATTATAAAACTGTTCAATGCACTATAAAACGATGTTCATCTAGGTCAACTTAGTAATCAATTGCCTACAATCATCTTTCTTAAAAAACCTAAAAATATGTTCCCCTTTCTCGGCTCCTCTTTCTTGGTTCTACTAATTATGTTCCCTATTCTCTGTTTCCTTATCTATGTTCTTCTTTCTTTGTCCCAACTTTCCCTGTTTCCATGCTCTGTTCCCCATTTACTATTCCCCTTTTTTGGTTCCCCTTTCTCTACTCCCTTTTTTCTGTTTGCATGTCTTTCTTCCCCTTTCTCTGCTCCGATTGTTCTGCTCCCCAACCTATCTCCTCTTTTTTATCCAATTTCTCTCTCCTAACTTTTCTCCTAACTCTCTTTTTCTTCTGTCTCTCCCCATACCATAAATATATTTCTTTATACCCCTCATTAAAAATGTGTTTCTCTCAATCAAATACTCTCTCTCTCTCCCACTCACTATCTCTCTCTCTCTTTCATTCGCCCTCGACAAACGCCTCGGTTTTCTTCTCACTAACTTCTCCCCCACCCTATTCTTTTTATTACCAAGGCTACAAACTAATTAACGAAGAAGAAAATCAAACAAAAATTCGGACGAAGAAAACATACCGCTAAATCTGGAAATCAACACATTAACCGCCTTCTCAACCTCCACAACCCACACTCCGCACTAGTCCGAAACCATCCAGTTTTATTTCTCGGTGCTGCCAATTTCCAATTACCAGACACAAACCAAAAAAAAAAAAAAGAAATACTAATAAAAATAATATTAAAAAAAAAACTTCTGTTACAGCAACCCAGGGCCAATAAAGGTTTTTGCTAGTGGCGACCATGGACAAATCGAATATTGGGACCGCTCGGTTTTGTGGGAAATCTGTACACGCTGGGGAGGCTATTTACACGCCGGGTTGCTTCGTTTACGACGGTGTAGTTAGTTACAAACCGGGGTGGCTATTTACACGACTTTCTGGATATTTTTTACGTCGGGGTGGTTAGTTAACGACGGGGTAGTTAGTTACACACCGGAGTTGTTAGTTACACGCCGGGTTTGCTAGTTACACGCCGGGTCGGTAAGTCACACGTCGGGTCGGCTAGTCACACGCCGGGTCGGCTAGTTACACACCGGGTCGGCTAGTTACACACCGGGTCGGCTAGTTACACACCGGGTTTGCTAGTTACACACCGGGTCAGCTAGTTACACCCAGGATCGGCTAGTTACACGCCGGGTTCGCTAGTTACATGTACAATCTTTCTTTATAATGTATTTCGAAATAACCCGGAATTTTACATTTATCTAAAATAAGCATGTAAGATACATAATTTAAAAAATCGATTTTTAATCGTGAAAGCGTAATATATTTAATACTTTTTTTAATCACATAGTTTTATATAATTTCGTTTTTTATTTCATTTTTTTTTACCTTTACTTGATAAATACTTTACAATTTATAACCGAATAGATTTATAGCATTGGCCAACATAATTTGCCCCCAAAATTTGATGCTACCCGGCTGTACCCGTATTTTGGGATCGTTTCGAGTCGAGGTGATACGTATTCACTCTCCTATTTTTTTCAAGTTCATTAAAATACTCGTTTTTGGCGGTTTGATAATTCTGACTGTTCACGATTCTAGATGAATGTCGTGAGGCCATCCTACTCCTAATGGCAGTAATTATTGGAGGCAAGTGATGCGGCTATGCATTGTCCCGGCCACACAATCCCCTTGTATGCAGTTACCACAGAAACTTGTGGACGATGATTTTATAATACTGAGCATTATTATAATCAGCTCTATATTATCATCACAGCATATATTGCCCCCCCCCCCCCCAAAAAAAAAAAATATATAATAATAATTAAAAAATCGATATATGGCGACGATTCAAATAAGATAACAAAGCGAGGCTGATGGGAGGGCAGATAGGGTAATGCTTTCTTTAGACGCTGTTTGTTCTGATGTTTACTATTCACATATAATACCTTCGAGGGGTAATCGTTCGAAGTTTCAATGGGGGGTTGGGGTGATGTGATATTATAGATGCATAATCTAGATCTAGTTTCATGGATATTATTGAACACTGTCATCATTCTTTTTGAAGGATAGATATAGAGACAGATATGAAGATAGATAAATAGATTGATAGATAAATATATAGATAGATAAATAGATCAATAGATAGGTCGCTAGATGGATAGACGGATACAAATGATAGATAAACAGGTAGTTAGATTGATAAATAAGTACCGTACATCGACATAGCACAGCTTATGGACACATGTGTCCTCAGACTAGCACATTACATGAACTTGAACAACACACAATAAGAGAGATATCTACACACGGGTCATCAGTGAGACAACACAGCCATTCAGATATCGATCATCAATATCATTTGGCTCATCAAGTTGCCATCAAAGGCCAAAGTTTACTAAATGTGATTGTTAAAGTAGGTCAAAGAACGTGAAACAGCGTATGGTTTGGGGGGTGTAAAAGATAGGGAAGGGGGGGGGGGCATCAAAGTAAACACAAGAGCCGCCCAGCAGCAGGGTCATCGGCTGGCCGTAACGGCCCACATCACACCAAGCCAGACAAAGCCAGTCACAGGAGAGGTCGCTAGACGGCTTGCAGACATGACACAGTCTGTTATCAATGTCAGGGCCATGACGTAATTGGTAAGAAGTCCTTACATTGGTTCAGAAATATTTTTCCTTTATATTCCCGGATATAATTATAATATTTATCAGAAAAATGGACGGGAATGAATCTTGGAGATGCCATGAGAAAGAGGATGGTATTCATGTCATATGTGAACCCCAATCGTCCAAAAGACTACGGCACGTGTAGATAGGATATAAGTCCTTCTTATGTTACAGACGCTTCTTTTATACAGAAGATTATTGCGGCCTGTGCTTATCCGTGGTCTGACCCTAGTTTTGCAATTTTTTATTAGTGTTTCAAATGATGTTTACGTTGCTGGTTTTCCTGGTTTGTTCAGGAAACCCATTCCATGCCATGATAACTCTCGAGAGGAAAGGGTACTAATACGCATTAGTTCTTGCACATGAAATTAAATAAGAAAAGTCATTGGTCCCTATACCTGTTTGCATTCTAATAGATTGTTATTCTGTTGTCTGGTAAGTTAGAATTTAAAGCCTTATATTTTATACAGATAGATAGATAAATATCAAATAGATTGATAGATTGATAGATAGATTTATAGATTAATAGATTGATAGATTAATAGATTGATAGATAAATAGATAGATTGGTAGATTGATAGATTGATAGATAGATAGATTGATAGATTGATTGATAGATATATTGATAGATAGATTGATAGATAGATTGATAGATATATTTATAGATAGAATGATAGATTGATAGATAGTTATATAGATTGATAGATAGATTGATAGATAGATAGATAGATTGATTGATTGATAAATTGATAGACAGATAGATAGATAGATTGATTGATTGATAGATAGATTGATAGATTGATAGATTGATATATAGTTAGATTGGTTGATTAATAGATAGGTTGATATATAGATAGATTGATATATCGATAGATAGATATGATTGATTAATAGATTTATTAATAGATTGATTAATAGATAGATAGATAGATTGATAGATTGATAGATTGATAGATTGATAGATAGATAGATTGATTGATTGATTGATTGATTGATTGATTGATAGCATAGATAGATGTCGTCTATGTGTGTGCCGTTTGTGTGTGTAGACTGTGGTGCTCGGTAAATTTGGCAATGGTAAATTCGGAACCGGTGTTTTAGGCAAGGTGATTTTGGCAAAGGTAATTTTGGAATAGGTAAATTCGGCAAAACACGCAAAGCGGTAAAATTGGCAACGGTAAAATTGGCAATCATATAATATCCACTGTTTTTATTAAAAGTATTGGTTAGACTACACTCTAGTCCATGGATAGGCAACCTATGCGATGCGTGCCATACTTGGCACACATAGTGTATTTAAATGGCACAAGAAAGACCTAAAAATGGTGAAAAGAACATGAAAACATTAAGGAGCACTTTGGCAGGTTATTTAATTTAACGTCATCTAATGATCAAAGACAAACATTTTAAATAGGCGCCAAATGTACCCTTTCTCCAGCCCTGGCGTTTCTTCCCCCCCCCCTTAAGTTACGCCTCGGCAAATGTAAAGGTAGGCCTATGTGGGTAAGGTATCCAAACTAACTTTAGGCATCAAAGCATACGTTTGTCTCCCCTACAATATTACGTAACTCTGACTACCTGACCGCCACCCCTACATTGTATGATACTGGTTGTGTAAACAAGAGCAAACGTAGAATGCCCCCTCCCCTCCCGCCCCGACCAGACTCTCCTTTAAGGCACGACCATGAAGTCCTTTACGTCGGGAAACATTGCAAACACATTACAACCCTCCTACTTTATATATCTATCAAAAACGAACATAGTCTCCCGACATACGCGAATTTGCTTGACCGGTTACGTCAGGGAGAGTGAAAGAATTACTTTGCTGATCTATAGGCCTATTCTCTCAACACGGGTTGTTGAGTGTGTGGGGGGGGGGGAGAGAACACATGGCCACCATAAAACATTTTATCACATTCCACTTGCCGTCAATCAGTAGGCTACGTTTTGTCTTTGTAGTTTTGAGCCTTGTACCAGTTTTAAACCTTGTACCTTCTATGTTATAACGATACAAGTATACATTACTTTGACATATAGGCCTACAACAATACATATAGTTGGCTATATTTGACATAGAAACCTCGATAACTTACAAGATATTTGTAGCTAAATGTGCCTTATAGCCTAAGTAAATTGGTTTAAACGTTAAAACATTGAAAGTACTTTTATACAATTTAAATGTTTTATTTACAACTCTCGTTGGTAATATAATTTAAATATACAAGAAAAGTAAATAACTAAATTATTTTTTCAAAATTGTAATAATAAAATGAAATCCAATATCATTATCAATGTTTTGATAGAAATACTGATTTGTTTAACTAATAACAACAATGTTCTGGGATTAAAAAAGAATTTAAACGAATACCCCTCCCCCCAACCTCTTATAGTTTTCACTGCTTAGCCTGGTGCTACCAAGCTGGTCACTAACACTTTAATCGGTGGGGAGACGGGGGTTAACACGGCGAGTCTCATTCTGGTGTTTAAAAAAAGAAGAGGGGGATCGCAAATAATCTACATTATGTAACATTGCTTTGCCTTGTTTCCTTGTGCTAAAGACGGGGGGGGGGGGGGGGGGTTACATTTGGCGTCTATTTAAATGTTCCTTTATATGCATTAGTTAAATAACGTAAATGTTTAACAATAATTACGGTGTTTTTATTCAATGTTTTTCTTAAATTTAGTTTTTAGACAAAAAAACTAATTAACTATTTTTTATTACCTAATTTGTATGCTTTATAAATACATTTTTTAGTGTCATTTTAGCACGTCTCATAAACTCAACGACTGGGGCCCATCTCCTCCGCCTCCCTCTGGTCACGCTATTGCAAACATGTCACAAATCAGGCACTTTCTATATGCCTAATGCTAACTTCATTTCGTGCCATTAGCTTCATTTAGTAGACTAGAGCAGGGGTCGGCAAATTTTAGATAATAGAGTGCCAAAGTAGCATTTCTAAATCTTTTAGGGTGCCAACGGCCTTAATGTCATCCTGCTCTTTTCATGCAGAAGATACTGTCATGTATATTGTTTTTCCAAGAATTGGAACACGCAATGTTTATTCTCCTCTCTCTCTCTTTTCTTACTACACGCGATATTAGGACGTTTAGTAGGAAAACGAAAGGTTCTAGGTAATGCTGGGATTCTGTGTTGATCTCAAATTCTCAGAGTCTGGGAACGACTCATTATTTAATAGGGGAAGTTCATATCGTTTTGTTATGAGTTTTGTAATGTTACCATGATTTTCACCCCTACTGGTAGTGGGTCTGTCCCTTGCACCACTCGGATAGTATTTAATGATTTGTTTTGTCTGAAAGACAGAGAGTTTCAAAATATGTTCCTTTGAACGTTTGTGTTTGCACTATTTTATTCTAACTGTACATAATAGATATATTGTATATATTGAACATACCACCTGAAATAAACTATCAACAACAGTTACACTGAAGCTTCTTTGTCAAGTTACTATCCTATTGTGTTGTATACATTACTATAAGATTTATCTACTACCATAATTTACAAGAAAGGAAATGTTGGAATACAAATACTGAATTTGTGCCCAGGACTATAAGAAGAGTTCGTGTAATACTGAAACATAAATACTAATAATTAAAGTCTCCCCTAGGACTAACGAGAATTATCAGCAAGATCTACACAGCTCTGGCCACAAGGGGATTGTGGACGTAACAAAATTTGGGGGCTCGTCCGGGATATTTGAGTTCTACTTTTCCTGACCTAGGATTGACAAGATTTGGTAGTCTCGTTCGGTAGATTTGAGTTCTACTTTTCTTGATCTAGCTGACCTATAAATATTTTGTGACATTAGTAGTACTGAGAGCGGCATATTTGTGTTTCGTTTTCAGGACTGTGAAACTATTCTTTTTAAAAAGAGGAGAGAACTGGTTTGCGTTTTTATTCCTTGGGAAGTGTGAAGATTCCACGAAGTGTTTAATATTATATTGTGCAAATTTCTGGACAAATCGTAAGTTGGAACTTTATATTTTATTATACAATATATACTACTCTACTATCACAAATATTTCGAACGCTATACTATGGCTTCGAATATATCAAGTGAGGAACTTAATGCCATGTCATTTGCTGAACTAAAAGAATTAGCTGAGTCCTTTGGGATTGAGGCAGGACAGGCAAGACCTAATCGTAATCGTTTGACCAAAGAAATTATGACATGTTTGAACGGGCAGAATGCCATGAACACTGGTAGTGTAGTTGAAGTGGGACAGAACGATATCAATGAAGGTTATGTAGCTCCCAGTGGGGGCGAGGTAATTGCCCACGGAGACGAGGTAAGAAATATGTCATCTAGATCATCAAACAATGATGAAGATGAAGGGTTGAGTGAAAACCTAAAATTCCAATTAGCTATGAAGAGAATGGAATTGGAAAGAATTAGGATAGAAACTGAAAGGGAAAATGAAAGAATTAGGATAGAAACTGAAAGGGAAAATGAAAGAATTAGGATAGAAACTAAAAGGGAAAATGAAAGAATTAGGATTGAAAGCAGAGAAAGGATAGAGATGGCACGCATGAACAGACCTGATCATCGTAGGGACAGCAATGGTATGGATATTAGCGCAATGAAGCAACACTTGCCTATATTCAGAGAAGAAGATGTTCAAGATTTCTTTTTGCTTTTTGAGAGGATAGCTGTAGATTATCAGTTCCCTGATGATAAGATGGCTTTATTGTTAAGGTCAACTCTCAACAAAGGAAAAGCATTGGACGTAGTGTTGAGTTTAACACCCGAGGAAATAAATGACTATGAAGTAATCAAAGATAGGGTGCTAAAAAGTTATTCCCTGACACCAGAAAAATATAGAAAGCTATTTAGAGACAGAAAGAAGGCATATGATCAAACTCATGTAGACTTTTTGAGACAAAAGGAGAAAATTTTAGAACAGTGGCTAAGGTCACAGAATGTAAGTGAGTTTGATAAACTCAAGAACCTAATATTGTTTGAGGAATTCAATGATTGTATTCGAGTGGATATTAAAACCCACATCTCAGACCGAGGGGTTGAAGATGTGCATGAAGCTGCTAGATTGGCAGATAACTATGCCATAATTCACGCCAGCATAAAGCCATATTATGCTGACAAACCCAAAGTGCACAAACCAGAGCCCAAGGAGGCTAGTAAACCAAAAGAGACAAGTGAAAACAATAATAAGAACAGTGGTGTAAATAATAATAGTAACTTAGTTCATTTCAGGAAGCAGACAGATGTAAATAAAGCAAAGGTGGTATGTTTCAATTGCAAGAAAGAGGGCCACATGAAGAAAGATTGTTGGATCCTTACCAAGAAGCAAGGTGCTATTCTACACTGTGCCAGAGTGCAGAAAGATAGCAAGCAGACAGAAGAAGTGTGCAACACAGGGTCAAGAAACTCAAAAGAAATGCGGCCGGCATCGCCCATAGTTGTGGAGTCGATGGTTTTTGAGAACAGTCTATCTAAGGTAAAAGAGAATAGCTGTACTCAATCTATTATGCTTTCAGAAGGCCGTGAGGAACAGATGGTTCCTGAAGTCCCGGAAGAGGACGACCTATCCGATTTTCGACCCTTTGTCTACGAGGGGACAGTGTCGACAGAAGTCGATGTACTCAGCAAGAAGAAAATACAGATATTACGTGACACGGGTTCTGCTGTCAGCGTGATCCTGGAGGGCAGTGTGCCGTTAACAGATGCCACCAGTACCGGTGAGTCTGTTGTGCTGAGAGGTGCTAGTATGGAGGCTGTGGAAGCTCCACTGCACAGAATAAAACTCGAGTCGGATATTTTTACAGGTAACATCGTAGTGGGAGTGTGGCGCGCACTACCCGTCAAAGGCGTTTCCATGATATTAGGAAATGACATTATAGGCGGCAGAGTCACTGTCGAGCCCATGGTTAAAGTGTTGGAGACAAAGATGGCGGAGGACAAAAACCTACGTCCTGCCAATGAACGCCCAACATGTGCACTGACAAGAGCAATGCAGAAAAAGAAGTCGGTAAAGACTCCTGCTACGCCGTGTAGTGCAACGAAAGATGTGTTTGTCTGTTCTGAAGACACACATGCGAATGAAACAGTGATAACAGAAACACCTGACATCGATTTAAGTGCTACGTTCTTTGCTGAACTAACAACTGGTGATGCAACCGAGAACGATAACATTTTGTCACCAAAGCAGAAATTGGTGAAAGAACAATTGAATGACGAAGTAATAATGCAACTCAGAATGAAAGCTGTTGATGAAAAGACTGCAGATGCAATGGCGGAATGTTTCCACATGAAAGATGAAGTGTTGATGAGAAAGTCGAAACCGCTCAACTCAGGTACAAACGAGTGGGACAGTATTCACCAGATTGTAATACCTAAGTGCTATCGTCAAGATATACTGCGTATGGCGCATGATCTTCATTTCGCTGGTCACATGGGAGTCCGAAAAACGCACCACCGTATCCTCCCTTACTTCTACTGGCCAGGACTGAGAAGAGATGTCGAACAATACTGCAAGACTTGCCACGTATGCCAAATGGTAGGACGTCCTAACCAACGAATTCCTGTCGCTCCACTCCAGCCGATACCAGCGTTCGACGAACCATTCAGTCATATACTCATTGATTGCGTGGGCCCGTTGCCGAAAACAAAAGCCGGTTTTCAATACCTGCTCACAGTCATGTGTTCATCCACTCGCTTCCCGGAAGCCATTCCGTTGCGGAACATAACAACAGTGAAGGTGGTAGACGCCCTGACAAATTTCTTCACACGTTATGGCCTACCGAAGACAGTACAGTCCGACCAGGGGACTAACTTTACTTCGAACATTTTCAAACAAGTCATGGAACAATTAGGGATAAGCCATAGGCTATCAAGTGCCTATCATCCTGAGAGCCAGAGAGCTCTGGAAAGGTTTCATCAGACATTAAAATCGATGCTTAAAAAGTACTGTTATGAAAACGAGAAAGACTGGGATAAGGGTGTGCCTTATGTACTGTTCGCTGCAAGGGAGGCCACTCAGGAATCCCTGGGGTTTAGCCCATTCGAACTTGTGTATGGACACTCAGTCAGAGGTCCGTTGAAACTTCTACATGAAACTTGGCTAACGGACAGTGAACCGATTGGACTTTTGTCATATGTAGATAAATTTAAAAATAGGCTTTATCATGCTTTTAACCATGTGAAGATTCATTTTCCACAGATGCAGGAGCGTATGAGACAGAACTATGACCGTAAAGCTACAGCTAGAACTTTTGCACCAGGTGACAAAGTTCTTGTGTTTCTACCTTTGCAAAATCAGCCTTTAAGTGCAAAGTTTAGTGGACCCTATGAGATAGAGTCAAAGCTTGGCGAGGTCAATTATTTGATAAAGACTCCTGACCGGAGACAAAAGCAGAGGGTATGCCATATTAATTTGCTTAAGCCCTGTGTTTCCAGGGAAAAGAGTAAACCACGGGAGGTCCCCATGATTTCATTAGCTAGGGTCCCGACGGATTTATCTAGGATAGAATATAAGTTTGCAGAAAGTAAACTTAATAATACAGATGCCCTTAAGAGTTTAGATACAAGGCTAGAACATCCTCCGGTAGAAGATAAGGAGAAGATTATTGAGCTGGTGCATGAAAATAAGTCAATGTTTACAAATGTTCCCAGTAGGACACATGTAATAGAGCACGATGTAGTGTTAATCAATAGTGCCAGGTCTATTAAACAGCATCCATTTGACCCCATCAGACCTGAGCATATTAAATTAGATGTAAAGAATATGTTAGAAGATGACATAGGAGAAAAATGTGATAGCAAATGGTCTACACCCTGTGTGATGGTACCAAAAGCCGACCACACACTGCAGTTTTATAGAGACTTTGGGAAATGAAGTAATTTGACAGAGACCGACTGGTATCCCATTCCCCGTATCATCGACAAGATAGAGACAAGGTCATGGCTGATACTCTATCTCGGGTGCTACATGATTGACTGAATAACCCATACTTCTTTTTCAGATCATCTCACTTATTCATTAAGAATGTGTCATGATAACCTATCATTCGTTTGAATTTTGATTATGGAATACCTATAGAATACTTGTATCATACAGAAGTCAAGTCTTTTGAAAGTATTAATAATTCTTATAATCATGTATAATATTGATGTTCTGATATATTTTAAATTCATTTGATTATGGAAAAGAAATTCCATTTAAATGTTGATGCATGATGCAATAAATATATAATATGCACGTATTTACTTGATATGGATGGATAAAAGTAATTGTCATCACATGCAATTAAGTGGGAAAACTTTGAGATAGTTGATTTATTATCTTGTTTTATTTTAGTTAATGAATGGAACTAAATAATAATATGTACAATTTTTATCTTAGAAAGAGATGTAATCTTAATTGGTATAAATTAATAGATAATATTGGAAATCTATTGCTAAATTGTTATATCATGGTAATAGAATGGGAAAAACTAGTGGATATTCACTATGTTGTATAGGTTGTTATATATTCCATATATCCGGGAATGGAGGGAAACAAAGGTACCTAAAGGTGTGCACTCATTCAACCCTGAACAATCTTTTATATTAAACTTTTAAATTTGCCAAAAACGCATAATAGTGGATTACATTTTAATATTTAGATTACTGTAGTAATCGTAACTAGAGTGTATTTTCTCCTCGTATTTGAGAAAAGGGGAAGTATCATCATCTTAGGTATGAACCCTGTTAATGTCAAGTTGACACTGTAATTTAAAGGGGAAGTAACCTATAGTTTGATTCGAGTTATGTATTACTTATCTTTTGGTTTGTATATTAGAAGTAAACTGTTGGAAATTGACAAGAGTTTGAGCAATGTTATATTTGTTTAAATAGATTAAGACTTTTTGCAAATTTTTGGTGGAAATCCACACAACTGTACATAGTTAAAATAAGAATGACTAGAGTATTTTTGAATTATTTGTACTTGTTGAGACATTAGTTAATATTAATACTAACGGTGAAATATTTGTCCATCACGTTATAATCACAATTACCATTGGGTAGTGACACTTTTTATAATTTAGTTGTGCCAGTGAGCCATGTTTGCTTAAATTGTCTAATAATCTTCCATTGATTGTTGGTTATTAAAACGATAGTGTTAAGTACGAAAAATGTACCATGTTGAGTATTACTTGGGTAATTATGGTACATTATTTCTTTCATTGGGTGGGGGCGTGTCATGTATATTGTTTTTCCAAGAATTGGAACACGCAATGTTTATTCTCCTCTCTCTCTCTTTTCTTACTACACGCGATATTAGGACGTTTAGTAGGAAAACGAAAGGTTCTAGGTAATGCTGGGATTCTGTGTTGATCTCAAATTCTCAGAGTCTGGGAACGACTCATTATTTAATAGGGGAAGTTCATATCGTTTTGTTATGAGTTTTGTAATGTTACCATGATTTTCACCCCTACTGGTAGTGGGTCTGTCCCTTGCACCACTCGGATAGTATTTAATGATTTGTTTTGTCTGAAAGACAGAGAGTTTCAAAATATGTTCCTTTGAACGTTTGTGTTTGCACTATTTTATTCTAACTGTACATAATAGATATATTGTATATATTGAACATACCACCTGAAATAAACTATCAACAACAGTTACACTGAAGCTTCTTTGTCAAGTTACTATCCTATTGTGTTGTATACATTACTATAAGATTTATCTACTACCATAATTTACAAGAAAGGAAATGTTGGAATACAAATACTGAATTTGTGCCCAGGACTATAAGAAGAGTTCGTGTAATACTGAAACATAAATACTAATAATTAAAGTCTCCCTTAGGACTAACGAGAATTATCAGCAAGATCTACACAGCTCTGGCCACAAGGGGATTGTGGACGTAACAATACTTACACTTCCTTTTTGTTGGTCTTTCACGTGAAATTTAAAACCGTACTGCGTGCCAAGTCTAGCACGCATTCCGTAGGTGCCCATCCCCGGACTAGAGTGTAGTCCTACCAAAATGGTCAATAAAAACAGTGGATATGTTAAGTTTGCCAAATTTACCGTTGCCAAAATTACCGCTTTGATAGTTTTGCCGAAATTACCGTTGCCGAATTTACCGTTGCCAAAATGACCATGCCGAAAATACCGTTGACGAATTTACCGTTGCCAAAATGACTTTGCCGAAATTACCGTTGCCGAATTTACCGTTGCCAAAATGACCTTGCCGAAAATACTGTTGACGAATTTACCCTTGCCAAATTTACAGTGATTCGTAGACTGTATGTAGCCTGTCATTTTGTTTGGACTTTTGAAAAATATTAATTACCTTATCAATATATAAACACTTGCTATTTCAGCAATCTGTAAACATGTAATGATAATATTATGCACCAGTTAGGTTATATTTATGACATCATTGTCACTTATAGGCTACTGTCTCTTAAATATAATATTTTCCTTGGTAAACAAGGGTCACGTGACGCATAAATACAAAAAAAAAATTTCCCTTGGCTTTCGAACCCTAACCTCTGCTTTCTTTACTCCATCCCTA
Source organism: Anisus vortex (assembly GCA_949126835.1). Lineage (NCBI taxonomy): Eukaryota > Metazoa > Mollusca > Gastropoda > Planorbidae > Anisus > Anisus vortex. The sequence continues at coordinate 44,691,758 of OX421493.1, forward strand.
TATTTTACTTGACATGAAAAAAAAAATCTTAAATTGTATTGATTTAAACAAATTATATAAACGAAATCTTAAATTGCAATTATAAGCAAAAACAAACAGTAGAAATGAAATTTCAAGCTGCATTGATAAGCCGAACAAACGTAATAGAATACAAATAAAAACAACTGCTGTTATCAATAAACGTGACCACGCGAGAGGTGGCAAATATCGTAATTCAATAATGTCGTCGATAAGGACTGTCGGGAGAAACTCCCATAATTTCACAAGGTATGGATTTCACTTGAAATTGTTTTCAATAATTACCCCCTTCCCCCTTCCCAAAAAGCACATTTTGAATTACGACTGCTAGGGAAATGTTCGATTCTGCAAACTGTGAACATTAAAAAGAATATATGTTTATTTGTGTTATTGTATGTTTGTAATGTTATATAATTGGATTTATGATAGTTAGAAGTCAACACAGACCCGTGGGAATAAGTCTTCATGTCTTGTATGTATAGGCTTATATATATACTTTATCTTGTGTATGGATCTATACGAAATAAATATTCTTTTTGTTCGTTGCCTTTAAAATGTAATTTGATCATCGTTTTCCCTTAAAGAAGTTTATATTTTAATAAATTCTGAAAATAAAAACACAGACAATGGTCTAGCAGCAATGCGTTTAATCGTTATTCTGAAGGTCTCGGGTTTTGAATCCACATTATGAAAAAAAAAGTGACGCTGGGATGAGTACCTAATTTTAGATTAAGAAAGTAGGTCGCTGGGCAATGTGCTCAACCACACAATCCACTTGTATGATATGGCCACGGAAACCGATAAGCTTTGCTTCAATGACCCCATGAGCCTTTATGGTTTGATAAAAAAAGGTACGCATAAAATATTCTTAAAACATATTATCTCAAATCCGTAGGCGTTTGCATGACGAGAAGGAATACAGCTAGATGCTACTACTACTGTAACAGATAACTAAATAATACACTCCAGTAAAAAAAAAAACTTTCCGCAAAGATCGCGCACCCTAAGATGAGTATTAAAACCACCCTTGCTTTAAGCCTATTCTGACATCTAAAAATAAGCAAAACGTATTTTTTAAATAAAACAACCCATTTCTTTGCCCTTTCTTTGTAAACTAAGTTTATATTTGATTTATATTTTGATAGACTAAAATTAATTTAATATAAGTGATATCATACCTTCAGTGCCGGATTAACCAGGGGGCTGTGGGGGCTCCAGGCCCCGGCCCCAGCTTCCCTACCGGCCCCAGCTTCCCTACCGGCCCCAGCTTCCCTACCGGCCCCAGCTTCCCTACCGGCCCCAGCTTCCCTACCGGCCCAATTTTTATATCATTAAAGATCAGAATAAAAGGATTTCACCTTTCGTAGGCTCGGGCAGAATATTTATTTAATAGCTGAATAGTTAAATTAAATTTAGCTTTTTAAATTACGAAAATTGACAAACATACGACAATGCATCAAACATGTCCGGCATATACAATGGAATGCAGGCCCATTTTTCTCAGTTTTATCCACTGGCGTCGTTTATTCCCTGTACTGCTCCCTCACTCAATCTGGTTGGTCAATGCGCGGTGGATAGTTGCCTGGAGACCGTCACTTTTTTTAACCATATGCAACAGCTATATGTTTTTCTCTCGAGATCAACTCATCGTTGGGCCCAAAGTATTGAACTGCTTCGTCCACTTCAGTTGTCTGTTGTCAAGCGGCTAAGTGACACAAGATGGTCTGCGCACGCCGACGATACGAAGGCTTATGTGAAAGGTTACACAAAAATTAAACAACTTCTCGATAAACTTTCTAACGATGACAACCAACATCAAGATGCCAGGCTCCAGGCTGACTTATTGTCCAAAACAATGAGCTATTTGGAAACTGGGATTATGGCTGAATTTCGGTATGTGTTCCTGGACCGAATCAACGCGCCACCAGTTGTACTTTACAAGACTCGAAGATGGATCTCAATACAGTTGCGCAACTCTACAAATCACTAATTGAATTTATTGACCAGCAGCGGAATGACTTTGGAACTTATGAACTGCGAGGAAAACTCCATAGTGATAATTCTTCTTACAGAGAAGACAGTGTAAGGAAACGAAAACGGATGAAACAGTTTGACGAGGGCTATGCTGATGAAACGGAGTTTAATCCTTCTAATCAGTTCAAAACTCAAGTCTTCTTTCTTACACTTGACAAACTGCGAAGTGCCCTAGTACATAGTTTGGCAGCATACAAAGAGCTGAACCAAACTTCCATCGTTGAGAATGGACTGCAGAGCACATTCCCCAATGTAGAAACGGGTTCTTAAACTATTCCTCTGCATGATGACAACAAACTGCACAGGAGAACGAAGTTTTTCTACCTTGAAGAGAGTGAAGAACTCATTGAGGTCCACAATGGGAGACGTTCGATTGAACATGATTTGCTTGATGAGCATTGAGTTTGACATTTTGCGCGACATTGACGTTCATGATATTGTGATTGATTTCGCACGCCGAAAGGCTCGAAAAGTAAATGTTGTTTAATACGTGCTGCAAATTGTAAATACACGTTTTAGTACATGGTTTACGTTACTGTCGCCGGAACTGACAGGGTATTAATTAAGGAAAGCAAGAAAAGTTTTGAACTAATTTTTTAATGGTCAATAATTGATAACATCCGGCCCACAAAAGTTCTTTGACCCGGCCCCCAGGATCCTTAATCCGGCACTGCATACCTCATGAATAGACAAGTCTTAACGTGTATGCATGCATAAAAGGTCACGTGCAAAAACATTTCCGTTCTTATTCGATCATTTTATTCGAAACAATGTCTGTGTGCTACTTTACTGGTTGTACTCAAATTTGTTGGGGATTAAAATTTATTTCATTTCCAATAGATGTTTACAAAACAAAACAATGTATTGTGAAAGTAAGAAGGGAATAATCACCTTTTTAAAATATCAAACTTATTGCTTAACAAAAGAATTTTTGTTATTTTGTTTTTTAATAAGCAAGAAAACGCAACTCTTGACTCATTTATTTTCTAAACAAATAAAGATTTAACGTCACGTGACTAACACTTGAGTATTAATGATCGCCTGTTCACTTTTGATGTTAAAAACGGATTCCTCATAACTAATATTGTATCCTTTGAATAATTCTAAAAGACTAGAACTGGCCGTCGAGGTTGAAATCAATTGTCAACACCAGCAAAAGCATGCTTTTTTTGTTATTAGTTTAAAAATAGAACAGGAAGTTCACGATCATTCGGGTTCAAAAGTTCACGCCTCATTAAGACTTGTCCATTTCCACACTAAAATTTTGCGCATCCTTTTTTTTCTAGCTTTGGCCCGCAAAAAAACATAAAAAGATAACTCGCTTTGTTTCGGCTACATGGTGTCGTTTTCATTCCATTTATTTCGTAAAAACGAGCAAATCCGAAAAGTTTCTTTACTTCCGTCTCTTCCGGTAGAGACAGCCATGTTTGACATAAAATATTTTCCTCGATTCGCAAATTGGTCGAATGAATTCGCGACTATTCCAAACGCTATGATGCTGAAAATTTGACGGAATGTATTTTTAGTCGGGACGAGTCTGCTGGCCAAGTTTCGGCTCGATTGGACGACGGGAAGTGGTAAAAAAAAATCGATGCAAAGTTTAGCAAGCAACCAGACAAGCAGACAATCAGACAAGCAGTCAGCGCAAGTTAATAGAAAGGGAGTAAAAATAGGAGCAGAAACGATAATAGAAGATGCTGCAATTATATGTTGCGTTGCCTTACTAAGATTAACTCAAACTCTTTTTTTCCCTGCAATTTCATTGGATGACTGTGAGTACCGGTACTTTAAATAGAAGGAAAAAAACCTTCATGCAAAAGATAAGATAAGATAAGAAAGGGCACTTCTTATAGCGCATCTATCCATGCTATTCAATTAGAATGCTCAGTGCGCTCTTGGTGTGATTTGCAGCGGCAGATGTACTAGCCAAAGAGAAAGGTCTTTAAGTTCTTTTTAAAAGATTCTCTTGTCCCAGATTCTCTCAGTGTTTGAGATAGACTGTTTCATAGATAAAGATAAATGAAGCAATGTGGGGGCGTCTATTAATTATGTCAACAATTTTGAGGTGAATTCCACCCTCTGCCCTTGTCAACTTTAAAAAATTGTCCCCCAATTAAGTTATATAAAACATTTTTACCTCCTCCCCCCTTCTCATATTAACTAACAAAATTGTATACACTAGCTATTATGTTTACACTAGAAAAGAGATCGACATTTCTATACTAAATTTAAATACATTTAAAAACGTGTTTAATAGATTTCAAATTGACTATAACTCTTATTGGCGTGGCCAAGAGGGGAGGGGCATGGAAGCATCTTGTTACACCCCCTCTTCGCTCTCCCCCTCCCCTTCCTCCGACGAGCAAGAGAGAGAGAGAGTGTGTCATACAAACGCACGACTTTTTTTCAAAGTTTTAACATTTTTTTAAAATGTAACATTGTTGACGTAAACTTATTTGACCCCCCCCCCCCCCCGTGTCAACAATTGTCAAACTTTTTCACCCCCCCTGCCCCCCCCCCAACCCATATTATATTGATATAATTAATGTACGATCCCCAGCACGTTAGGGTCGATTTATCAAGTGAAAAATTAATGACATTGAACGCAAACAATATAACAAAAATTCCTAAATAAGAAAAAAAGAATGAAAAAAAGATTACTTAAAAAAAATTATACAACAACGTAAAATATTGTTTTTGTCACGTGGCGTGAAACGGTTCACGTCTACGATCTGTGAATACTGTCGCACTTCCGGTGGCTTCGGAAACTCAACGAACCGCGCAAAATTAAAATCTAGACCTGGGCTGGGACTGGTATGTGGGGGGGGGGGAAGAGGGGGGAGAATGGATAACCACTCACTTGACTATGCAAAATGGCGCATGGGACGAAGAAAAGGGAGGACAATTTTGCACCATTCTAGAATTAATGCTTACATTTATTAGTAAATAAACGTTAGCTTAGCTAGGGTGAGGAGAATGGTTTGTTGAAATCAATGCTTTTCTTCAGTTGAATTTTTAGTGATAAAATATAGAAATCAAGTTCATTGATTTTCGTCACCTAATTTTTTTTTGGTTTTAAATAGGCTACATGTATTATTATTTTTTCTTTTTAGTGTCGTTTTGGCACACATCCAAACATTGGCGCCCTGGGGTGACCGCCCCATTCCTCTAGTAACGCCACTATATGTAGGTCGCTATCAATCCTAAGTTTGTATGTATATTGTAATAAATAGTGTGTAGAGTGTGTATGTATTTAACATTGTGACGGTATGGATTGTGCCATCAAGTATAATCCATTATCTTTAAATCTCTATTTACCTAAGACTGAGAAATAATTGTCCTTCCTTCACCCCGTAACTAAAAATGGCGATGTATAATTATTATCAACCCCTTGGAATCGATTTCTATGAAAGAAAAAAGATTTTGCACGAAACAGATATGCATTGCTTCGCGTGGTAATCGGTTGGCTGTGAAGGTATCGGGTTAGTTCGTGACTCAACCTTGTCTTGTAATGATAGTTTTTTTTATTTAGCCAACAATATAGCTAGTTAGTTATAGCATTGCTAACGATAGTCTAGCTGGGTAGGGGGTCGAGTGAGATGTCAGTTATGATGCTCACTGTGATAGTCTAGCTGGATTTGACGTTGAGAGAGATGTCAGTTACGATACTCATTGTGATAGTCTAGCTGGATTTGACGTTGAGTGAGATGTCAGTTACGATACTCACTGTGATAGTCTAGCTGGTTCTGACGTTTAGTTAGCATCCATCTACAATGCTCACTGTGACTGTCAATACTACGGCTTGAATATTCCTTAAAATAAACCAGTTGACTATAATGTTTATTTATATAGACTTACCTACAGATTATCGTTTATTTTTAATAATTCTCTTTTGTGACCTACTAACACGCATATCTCCTATAAAAACTAACTTTTAAGTAACGTTGGTATACTTGAGACGAAATACACGGTTTTATGTCCATCGCGATAACCTGGCCAGTATTTTGAGCTTCTCTTCTTCTGAAAATACCAGCCAGAAATTGCGCCTCTATGGTCCGGTACCGGGTGGTGAACCGGCAATTCAGATACGCTGATCTAGTTGGTTGCCCAGGGATGGGATTCGATCACCGCTATAATTTTTTAAGTTAATAATAATTGTTAATAATACAATATATGTAATAAAAGATATCGCATTCCTTAAGTTGTTTGCTGTTACAAACGAAGTAGCAATATTTCATAAAGAATATACTCCACTATTTACTTAAAGCTAAAATATTTTGATTGCTATTCAATGTTCTTCGCCTTTAACACACACACACACTCACACACACACACACACACACACACACACACACACACACACACACACACACACACACACACACACACTCACACACACAACATGTGGTATTAATAAGGATATTCAATAAACTAATATTTAATGAAAAAAGTCTCAATAATCCAGCTAATAGAAAGATAGATTTGGAAAAGTTAATGATTAATGTTTCAAAATAAATGTAGGAAATTTTTTACGCTTTTTTACATTAGTTTGGGAATAGTAACTATCTAATAATAGAGATGACCAGACTACCGATACTAGGCCTATCTCACAAATAAACAGACAGACCTTCAAAACGTATCTTAGGTTTAAATTTAGGCTTGCAGTTTGATAAGGGTTTTAACTGTTGTTGAGCTTTAAGTTTTTCTTAAGTATTTCGTGAACCCATTCCATAATTGAAGACCATTTGTAGGAGAAAGGAAACTTACGTTACTGCAATATGAAAACTTTTGAGGAAAAAAAAAAGCGACCTTGCGCCTTGATGCACAGAGCATTGAACCAAACAGCGGAGTCAAATTAACGCATTATCTTTACCTTACCGTAAGCCATAACTGTCACTTGTAATGGTGTATATAACATTGTGTGCAGACTACGTAACTATGTGTGTATGTGTGTGTATGTGTGTGTGTGTATTGTTTTTCAGTGTATACAGTGTATATTTCTCTAAAGACAGCATAGCTGGTCTTGGTGTAGACAGAAAGAAAGATTAAAGACCACAAGAAGAGAGAAATAGAAGAAAGAATTCAAAACCGTAGAAAACATTACTGACCTAGTTTCTCTTGCCTGTTATCTAAAATCTTTTTATAAATCTCATAATTTTGTTAGCTTCTGACATTGTGTTCCATTTGCCCATAATGCGTTCACATTTAGAAATGTAAAAAATTCCTTTTAGCTTAAAAGTCGTGGCTCTGTTCTTGTTTCAATCTCTACATAAAAGTTCAAGAAAGAATGTCCAACGTTAGAATAGGCAGGGCCGCCTCTAGGGTTTTTGACGCCCTAGGTGAAAACAAATTCTGTGCCCTCATTAAAGTGCCTTCGACGGGGAGAAACTGAGTTGTGTTAGGGCATACTTTCCTATTTTCTAAGACAACTTAAATAAAATACCCTTCGCCTTTCATTACCTAGTAATTCGTCTGCCTATGCTAGTAGCGCGCAGAAGTACTAAACTTTAATTTAGTTAATATATCCTCAATTATGCGCCCCCTCAAATTTTGCGCCCTAGGCGGCCGCCAAGGTTGCCTATATGGATGAGCCGGCCCTGAGAATAGGCCAACTTCGTTTTCCAGAGTTTCCGATAACCATTCTGATGCTCTCCGGTTCAAAACCTATTTCGAAAAAAAAAAACCCACCTGAATTCGTTTTTCTCTGATTTTAGAGGGCCTCCCTATAATAGGGACTATGAGCATGATATTGATAGGGTAAAAGAAACTGTGTGTGGGCATTGCGTTGGCCTCACGATGACCTTGTATGCCATGTCATCGGACACAGTTAAACGCTGCTTCACATAGGCTAGTAGATCCAATGGGTCTGAATGGGTACAACGTTTATATATTGATCATAAACATGTATTGTATATATATAATAATATGTATTAAAATGTATAGTCTATAACATATGACTTTATACAAACGTTCATTGCATTTATATTACAATATAACAGGGGCTGTTATTATTTCGTTATGTCTCTAAAATGGAAAAAAAAGGTTGCCATGGTAAACAAATTAGAATTATATAGGTCATGGGCGTACGGCATGTTTCTTTTGTCACCATGTGTTGGGTTTGGACTCAACGAAGAGGAACAACACACCGCATATAGTGATATAGAGAGGCCCGTTGACACACAGACGCATTCAGTGACACACACACAGATCAACATACAAGCAAAGGCCTTTCATTATGACCCATCTAATGAGAATGGTGTATTAGATCGGTACCAGTTGTTCCTATTACTTTCCCCTGGTTTTTCAATCACGCATTGGTACTGGATAGAGATTGGGGTCTTACATAGTATTGATTGAAATAGACAGGCAGTTACTTAAATGGATACATTTATAGATTGATTTGGGTATATAGGTAGATAGATAACCAGATAGGTAGATATATGAATAGATATAGATGAATATAGATGGATATAGATAGATATAGATAGGCCTAGATATAGATAGATCGAGTTAGAGCTACTTAGACATACACAGACAAACATACACTTATATAAACGCCAAATCCGATACACATGCAGATATACTTGTTATGATTGGAAATGAGAGAAAGAGAGCGAGAAAATGATATATTTATTTTGTAGAAAAATTGATACATAGATAGATAGATTGATAGATAGACAGATGGATAGATGAGACAGAAAGAAAGGTAGGTAGGTAGACAGAAAGACAGAAAGATATATATATATAATAATATATACGAGAGTTAGCCATACATCAAATCATGTTTTAATTTTCTTGAGCATTCAAGAAATCTCTCCAGCTAATAATCGGTCGTATCATAACATTTTATTTGACTTTAAAAAAAAAAAAAAAGAAACCACATTAAAAAGAGCTCACACGCACCGTTTATTTTAAAGAGAGAAATAACTGTATTTCAATTGGCTGTGAGCAATAGTTACGTAAAATCAAACAGCCAGAACAAAACAAGGAACAAACAATAAAAAACAACCAGAGCAAAATAAAAGAAAAAAAAACAACGAACAGAAAGAAAATAACAAGGAACAGCCAGAATAGTACAACAACCAGAACAGAAAAACGAATGAACAGTACAACGAACAGACAATAGAACTACGAACATCCAAAACAGAGCGGTGAACATCCAGATCACAACAACGAACAGTCAAGAGACCAACGAACAGCTAGAAAAGAACACGAAGAGACAATCGAACAAGAACAACCAGGAGATATCAACGAACAGACAACAAACCAACGAACAGCTAGATTAGGTCAACTAACAACAGGTCGACTAACAGCTAGAATAGAACAAGAACAGACAATCGAACAAGAACAGCCAAGATAGATAAACGAATAGACAATAGAACAACAAAATAGCCAGAACACAACAACGAACACTCAACAGTCCAACGAACAGCTAGAATAGAACACCGAAGAGACAACAGACCAACGAACAGCTAGAATAGAACAACGAACAGACAATCGAACAAGAGCAGCCAGGATAAAACAACAAATGTCCAGAACAGAACGGCCAAACGCTCGACGCAACAGTTTGACAAGCCATTGCATTACTCACCGTCCCGATGGTAATCCTTCGTCAGATGATGAACGCGCTCACACAACAACACGGGCATGTACTCTCCACCCAGCATCCGCGCCCGACACGCCACGGCACGACGGAACTGGGCAAGCAGCACACGACGAGGAAGAAGGAATCCGGCTCCACGATGGAGGAACATGTTCCAGCGGCGACGAATGTGACCCCCACCCTCTCTTTTTCCCTATCGCACGCGCGCTCCTCCCCCTTCACAAAAGCCCCACCGCCCTCCTACAAATGCGCGACCGCGAAATGGGTGACAATTTTTTTTTCGTTTCTTTTTGGATCGGGTAGGACACTGAGGGTTAAAAGAAAGGAGAGAGGGCAGGGCGGAGGGAGATGGTCGTGAAAATATAAGAGAGAGAGAGAGAGTTGGGAGGTGGTTCTAGCTTTTTGCGTTGAGGAAAGCGCGTGAGTGGTGCGTGAGTCATGGTGTCTCATGCAGGGAGTAAACACACACACACACACACACACACCTTTACGTGGAACTTCAAATGGAGGGAGGGGTGGAGGAAAAAGGGGCGCAGATGGGAAGGGGGTTAGGGGGCAGGCTAACACAGGCGCTTTCTGTGGACGGGAGGGAGCACTGCTGATATTTCGTGGAAAGAATGTGTAATAAGGTTTATTTAAAAGGGGTGGGGGTGCTAGATATTGGCATTGTTCGGAGGAGTGGGGTAGAACAAGGGTAAGAAATTAGTGGGGTGGAGTTTTACTTTGACATGAAGACAAATAGCTTTACTTCTGGATTAAAATATATTACGAATCTACAATGGAAAGAATGGGAGGGGGGGGGGTCAATGGAACATTAATTGTCCTTGAGGCAGGAAAGACGGAAATTGCTTTTTAACACCTATGCTTAATGGCACCGGTTGCCCCTGCCAGGAACGATAACTCCATTCAGGGTCGATACTCATAATCGAAATAATAATTTTTGTATAGGCCCTATTAATAATGATGATGAGGGGGTGGGAAGTGGGAACTAGGGCGTCTAGACACCCCCCCCCCCCCCACACACACACACTCGTCCTCCAAAAAAACTATTCGCGTCCAACGCTTCTATTTCATGAGTGCAATATTGTTTTTCGAAACAAACCTGTAGACGTAGAACTGGCATGGAAACACCAGTAAAAGAGAGAGACGGAGAAAGATAAAGATGAAGAGAAAAAGAGAGAGATAGAGTGTGTGTATCCTGGCGTGTGTGCTCCCACGCGTCTGTGAGCCTGCGTTCGGTTCGATGCTGCCATAGAAAAATATTGATTTTGTTTTGTTATGGAAGGTGAAAGGAGAGAACAGGAATTCTTCACCACACTCCACAGTTCTTCGATTCTTTAGTTTGAAATCTCTGTCTGCTAGACCTAGAATGTGCGGAATGTTTATCACATTCACAATTAGGTTCTTTGACAGAACAATGAAAAAAACAAATTGCAACCTTGACGTAACAGCGCATGTGTAAATTACACCGTTAAGTCAATAATATTCTTTTTGCTACCGTATTGTAATTTCTATTTTAATGCTTATATATAAAGTTTATATGAACATCCTTTTTCTGTTCTGGTTGTTCATTGTTCTGTTCTGACAGTTTCTTATTTTCTTTCTGTTCGTTGTTGCTAACTCTCGTATATATATGTATCTTTCTGTCCATCTATCTATCTATCTTTCTATCTATCTAATATCTATCTATCAATTTATCTATAAATTCTTTTTCAATGCGTATATATATATAGTTTATATCAACATTCGTCCAAATAGAGTATACAAAGTTATAGATGAAAACTATACCATATTATCCAAGACATTCTTTGTAACATACTTTTAGATCTCTATAATATACGTTGACGGTACAAATAAATGGTGTAGAACAGAAGTCGACAACATAAGGCACGTGTGCCAGACTTGGTACGAAGAGCGATTTTCAATGGCACGCGAGGGATATCCCCGGGAAAAAGCTTTTTAATGTAAGTCAAAAACGTACGTCAGCATAATCAGCATAATTAATGGCTGCTGTGTGATAAACTTCAAGAAAATCACAATGTATGTTAATTGTTAAAGTTCAGGAAAGTGTGTGTGCAAATATTTCATCATTGGGCTTGCTATCTGTGATATAATCTTTTGTTAAGAAAGTCGATCGTGAAGTTCGTCTCTCACCTTTCCTTGGTTAGTTTACATGCAATTCAAGTCTATTCTACAAGAAAGTGATACGGAATATAGACATCTGCTGTAGTCGCACACAGTGTTCGCTGGATTAGATGAGATTAAGTCTTGGATAGATTCGTTTCTTGTCTGGAAGCAATTAAGTTGTTTCTTGATTTAAAAAAAATAAAAATAATTCCGATACCGTATTGAATTAGGAGAACTGACTGTTGAAGCCGATGTTTCAGGATGACAAAGCGACACATTAGAGTCAGTTGAACTTACATTTACAAGGAAGGGGTTAGACCACTGGAATGGATTTGCATTGAAACTGGATATATATAGCCCGTGAAATAAATTTGAAAACATTTAACAACTTCTCTAATTTAAGGCATTTTAAGATGATAGATGGACATTTTATTATTATTATTATTTTATAATATGGACATTTTCAGATGAACTTTGAAGTACTCAGATCAAAGTTTTCTAAACAAAGGCAAGACTTTAATAAATTCATCGTGTTTTCATACCCCATTAAGCCTGACTGGCATGATCTTAATACAACATACCTAGTTCTGGTTCTTTTTTTCAATGGAGGGATATTTGCATTTTTAAAAATGCAGCAAATTAATTTTTAAACATTAAAAAAGGTTATCAAAATATCCAAATTTTCGGGAAAATCTGGAAGGAAGATGCTTAGGAAAGTCATCTGCCATTCTCAAATGCAGGCATTCACTTTACTTTCAGCTTTTTGTTTAACTTACACTTACTTGTGAACATATTTTATCGCACGCGAAAGCTGTTTCGAGCATACAAAGAGGTCACTTACACTTGACCACTAAGAAGTAACTAAATATGTATCTGACATTGAACGATTAGTGAAGAGCATTCAAGGACAAGTCGTTCATTAATTGGTACAGACTAATTACATAAAAAAAAAATTGTATGATCGTCTTCTTTAATTAAGCATAAAAATAATTTATTATAAAAAATGTATTTGTAAAACAAATGTATGGAAAAACAAATGTATTTGTTTTAATTATTTCATTAAATGTAATTGGCTTTTAGCTTTAGCATTATGAAGCCCGGTGGCAGTGCGTTAGGCTGGCGTAACGAAGGTCATGGGTTGGAATCTGGGTGGAGGGTTAGGAGTTGTTCTCGGGTCTGGACGTGATACTGAGTCTAACCAGCTCTGATGGGTACCTTTAGTTAATTGGGTAGTTTAGCTAGGCTTTGTGCTGGAAACACAATCACCTGGTAAGCCGAGGCCACACAAAACTGATGAACGCTGCTTTACTAGCCCTATGGATCAATTTGGTCCGACGGGATACTTTACTATACTAACAATGTATTATGCAATTGTTTTAATTAGGCTATTAATGTTTTAAAAAAAAACTTTTTAAATGGACAAACAATTTAGGCAGGAAATATTTCTTTACCACTGTTTAATGTAAATTAATGTTATACCTCTAATTACACCTTAAAATGCTGGATTTGTAGGCCTATACAAAATTACAAAAAATTAATATTTTAGTTATATTATTACAAATTACAAAACATGACCTGTTTGTCATCACTAAAATGAACATTTAATTTGGGAAATTTAATTTAAAGGGAAATAATTAATACGTTTTCTTTGCGTTAAAATATTTTAATGTTTCTAATTTTTCTTTATAAAAGAAATAATGGTTTACAATATATAACTTTGAAATTATCATACTATAAATGGTAATAAAAATTATACAAATATTACGTGACTAAAAAATGTATATGTAGGCCTACATTTGTAAACATTACATTAACTACTCTGTTCGTATGATGACTACGTATCAATTCTGCTTAACTGTCGATGTTATTGGAATTCCATTCTGTAAAAAAAAATAGTAATGGAAATCTCATACTGAGATCTAGACTCTAAATTAATCTAAATACAATAACAATGGGCTTATATAAATATGTTCGAATTTTTTCTTCTCATTTAGATCGATATTAAAATTATTATACACTAACCTTATATGAGAAATTTGTATAATACAAATACATTTTCTATTGGCCAATGCAAAAAAAAATAAAAAAAGATGATTATCACTATCACAAACACGTTAATTTTTAATTAAATATAAAACACTTTAACGATTTCCTCTTTGTAGCTCCATTGCTTTTGGCATTGGTCTTGCTACGGCGATAAAAAAAAAATTGTCTTAAAAAAAAAAAAAAGATCCGGTTAACTTTCATGCTGTTGGCACGCTGAATGATTTAGAAATCCTAGTTTGGCACACTGTTAGCAAAAGGTTGCCGGCCTTTGGTGTAGACTATTTTCTATCATTGCGCGGTAGCATTTATAATAAATTATAATCATAGTTGTATGGTGGTTAAAACTTTTACTTTAAAAACTTTATTGGTCAATTGAACAAACCAGGAAAACCAGTAATTTAACATTAAAGCATTAATAAAGAGGCCAGACTAGAATGGGATCACGGATAAGCGTTGGAAGTAATAATCTTCTGTATAGAAGTATTAGAAGGAGTGTCTGTAAATACTGTAATGTATAAGAGTGACAGGGAAAAACCTATTAGTATTAAATTAAATATATTCATAATTCGAATAATGTGGATGAGAGGAGGCTACTGACTACTGTCCAGCTTTTTTTCATTTTATTTTACAATCGTACAAAAAACAACAAATGTATATGTATATAATAAGCATAGGCGTAGCCACGTTATTCACGTATGGGAGAAGGACACTGCAACAAGATTCAAATAGAGCCTACCAGTTTTGTTTAGCCTACTTTGAATTTTTTGTTGTTGGGAAGTACCGTAATGACAGTTGTACCGAGTTAATTACAAGACTTAATTTGAAACAAGAGATTGCTAGTTCACGTCTGTACTGTAAAAAAAAAATCCTATTAAATTGTACATGTATATATATAGTATATAGTTTTAAATAATAGTTCATTAGTACCCTGTATATATATCTGTAGGCCTATGACCTATATTACAATAATTTTTTATGCTTTACTTAAACTACTTAAAAGGTTAAAGTCCAAGTGAAGAGCTTTTTCTCAAAGGAACGAGATTTGGAATAGCCTCACAAGTCTTTGACGTTTGAGAAAGGAAACAAGAAAACCATAAAAACAGTTTTTATTGTACTCCCTTTCTTTGTAAACTAAGTTTACCATTTCCACTTCACTACAAAACTAAAATTTCGAATCGGTAATGTCGGCAAATCATTTATTGGCTCCATAGTCTCAAAAGACGATTAGATTTGCGCTGCTGTGATTTGGCCAGCCCTGCAAAATTGACTGTGTCTGTGGAGATATATCCTTGAGGGACAGGCTCTGTCGCATCTCTGGCACTTGAAAGCTGGACCGTTGGAGATTGTTAGCCTACTTTTCTTCGCTGCTCTTTTAGCCTCCACCATAAGGCGAAGTTTGCCCTCTGCCGCATTTATACCGGTGTGTAAGGTGCCTCTCCAACTATTTCTGTGCTGAGCAAGGTTCTCCCAGTTTCCGACCTCTACATCTATAGCCTTTAGGTCACGTTTGCAGACGTCATTGAACCTGAGTTGGGGGCGGCCAGTAGCTCTCTTGCCTTCAGCGAGGTCAGCATATAGCAGGTCTTTTGGGATTCGCCCATCCTCCATCCTGGAAACATGGCCAAGCCACCGAAGACGTCGTTGGCGAAGGACAGTGATCATGCTAGGCATGTTAGCCCGTTGCAAGACCTTGTTGTCGGCAAATATACATATCTAATTATGACGATTGCGCATTTTTTTTCAAATGCATGAAGCTACGATCATGGCTTTGCTTTTGCGCATCCTTTTTTTTTTATAGCTTTGGCTCGCAAAAACCATGATAAGATAACTCGCTTTGGTTCGGCTACATTGTGTCAGACATTGTGTCGTTTTCATTCATATTTTTTCGTAAAAACGAACATATCCGAAAACTTTAGTTACTTCCGTCAAAGGCAGCCATGTTTTTTCGTATATGTTCCTCGATTCGCAAATTGGTGGAAGGTATTCGTGACTATTCCAAAGGCTACAATTACAATGCTGAAAATTTGATAGAATGTATTGTTCGGGACAAGTCTGCCGGCCAAGTTTCGGCTCGAATGGACGACGGGAAGTGGTCGAAAAATCAATGCAAAGTTTTGCTATAAAGCAAGCAGACAGACAGAAAATACAAGTTAATAGTAATAGAAAGGGAGTAAAAAATAAATAAAACTCGACGCTATAAATCTATATTTAACCATTTTCTTGAAAATAACCGAGAAAATATTCAAAACAGGTGACAATCTTCATTTTTCCTAGTCTAAATCCTTTCTCTTACGTCACTTTCTTATGTTGTTGGAAATAAAAACATGTCAAACTCAAATGGCTACGAGATTTGGATTTTTCTTCCCAAAAAACACACACTGTAATTGCAAATATTGAACTAATTACTTAATATTTTATAATTTATCTTTGATTATTTTGTTTAAATGATTGTTATTAACATTCAGATGCTGAATACACTATTTACTATCAAAATCAAATGTTAGCTCAATTTTGATAAAAAGCTCTTCACTTGGTCTTTAAATTTTTAGATAGAAATAGTTTTGAAAATCCTGCTTAAACTGTCTATTGTGTGTTTTATTTCAGTTTAAAATGATATTCTGGATGCTGGAAACATTGTTGTGTTGGAAAAAATACGAGAATAAATTTAAAACTTTAAGGAATTTTCTCAACAAGTTACAGCTATTGAAAATTGAATGAACTATTTATGGTACTTATTTAACATATTTATATTAGAATACAATTGAACACTATGTATGTAATATGTATGTAAATATATAACAATATACTCATCTATTTAAAATACAGTATTTAATTAATCAAAACTATATAGTTTTAGAATTTCTTTATTTGTCATTCAAAACTCACATTCCCTGTACACATGATTATTCTCTTCTTTTAGTTTAATTATAAAATTGAACAAAAATATTTGGCCTAACAATACTAACAAATCAAAATAATAACATTATCAGTTCACAATAGCACAGTACAACTACACTGGTCAGTTGCTTCACAACTTGATGGTACAGCTGCTGCTCTGGTGTTAATAAAGATGTTTACAATGCTGTTGGTTGATGAAATTATTGTCACCTTATTACAAATCTGGTGAAACTGACCACACCAAGATACAAGGACAGAGAAGCTGCTGCCAAATTTCTTAATGACAAAAAAAAGCTAGGAAATGTTCTTATCTAAACTGTTTATATACTACAGATGACTTGACCTTATTGCCAAACTACCTTGTTCTATAAGTGTTTCTTTCACATTGAGGCTTTTAAAAAGATAAGATAGTTTCTCATACTCAAACTATAAAAATGTATTAAGTTTAGACAAGCTCTTAAAAAAAAAAAAGCTAATGTTAATAATTCAAAGAACATACCAAAATGTTATAATTACAATTCCTGATTACAATTTATTAGTCCAAAACAAGCAAGCTGTGTAAGAGATTTAGAATTCAGCACTAATCAATGTACCATGTAAAACAGCAGGGGTAAACAAGTCTTGAACATTAACAATTTCTAAGTTTCTACTGAAAGACATTTTTTTCTCTCCATGAATACTTGTCAAGAATTATAAATCAAATGCAGATGAAATAAGAAGATGAGCTTGCGAGTTTAACCATATTAATGAGCTAAGCAGTAGTGTATGGCCTATTGGTAAAATCACTTAAACACATGAATAGAAGACACTCCAATAAGATTCATAAACTGCACCTTGATGCAGGAAGCAGCGGAACAGACCAGAATTCACTGAATCTACCAGAAACCAAAATACAAGAACACCCCAGAAGCATCAGAATCACATGCTGAGATAACACTACACTGCGGTACATACCAGTGCTGTGTGTTGCAGGACACAATGAGAAAGAGTTCTGATGAGTTAATGTCCATAAGCCTAGAGTACAAGTATAAAAGACTCATATAAAAGAACTGCTTCCAGTTTCCAGGTAAGATATTTATTCAATCAATGAGTAGGTAAGAATGAAATATTCAGACATATTGTCTAGTGACTCTCCCTGTAGTTAGACTACAGTTATTCAACTTTATGTTAATTTACATTTGACTATGATTTTTTATCTTTTAGCTTTAGCCTGACTCTAAACTAAAAGCCTATCCCACTAGCTGCCTATCATCTAACTATCATAACAACGTGGTCTAGGCCCGGTATGAAAAACATCATCACTGGGTTTTAACAACAAAAAACTGTATTTTAACAACTGACATACAATTTATGAATTAAAGGTCTCCAAAATTGGCCAGTTTGTAGACCACCGCTATAGGCAGGAACATGTAAAATTAGATGTCTGGAAAAATAAAGGAATGGGGGGTCAGTTGAAGACAAAGATTATGAACAAAAGGGAACGTGAAAAATGGAGTCCAAGTTTAAATGACCAGCGCTGTAAATAGAAGGTGTAGAAGGGAACGTGTAGATAAAAAGTATTCTGGGGTGTGGGGGGAATGAAAAGCAGCATCAACAACATGCCTCAATTAGGTCAACATGACCACCAGCACCACAACACACAAGATCACATGAAGACAGGGCCACCCTTACAGACTCAACAGTGTAGTCATATTAATAGAATTATATTTATATAGATATAAAAATACATGATCAGGATGCAATGTAAAATGCATGTGAAGACTCAAAAATTGTTTTACACATGTGTAGTTTCACTCTAATCCAATGGTGTGTTCTAATGAAATGTTGTCATCAAGATGATACAAAAATATACATTCTACATTTATATACATTCAATAAATGTAACCAATTCAAGCTTTATACATTATACTTACAAGAATTTACATGAAAACAAAAAATTCAACAATGCTACAAACAATAACAAAACAAAAAAAATTATACTTTTTTTTTGTGAATATAAAGATAAAAAACTTGGGTTTAAAAATCTGTTGTGCTGAGTTCCATTAGCTGAAAGTTTTGAGTTCTCTCAATAAAGCAAATAGAACCAAAAAAAACAAACTAGTATCAATATCCTCAACAAGGAAACCAAACTTATGTACAAAAGCTGTTTTAAACAAAAAATAAAAAAATAAAACTACTCAAATTACTACTACAGCCATTTTATTTTATTTCAGTAAAAAAAAGGTTGGTGTTTTTTATACACCTGTATATAAATTATAATTAGTCTTTTACTATAAAAGAAAGTACCAGTATTTTATTTTGTATCAATCATGTTGACATTTTAGTTATGAACAATTGTAACTGTGGATGGGAAACAAGCTACTTCTTGAGTTTTCTAACTGCCTTAATCTTTCTTCTTCCAGAATCTCCAGCCCTGTAGAACAAAGAGAAAAACTAAAGGTTACTACTTACATAGAACAATATCATCACAAGGGTCAAATAATTCTACCCAAAAGATAACCCAACTCCTTCCAGTACCAGTCACCGATATTTCAACCCAACTCATTATTACTCTTATACACCCAGCAGTTGATAGCTGATATTTATTATCAGCCAATTTGATCCCAACAGACCTATAGTAATAAGCATTCAAATCAGAGCTGGAACTTTAAAACCATGTGCATTTTCACTTTACTATTGAAGTGAAAAGCACCTTTCTTTTAGGAATAGCACCTACCCAAATCCCTGGGTGCAGATTTACCCAGATCACCCACTATACAGCCTATGTAAAAATGACAATTTGGACCCAAATTGTTTGCACTGAAATTTCTAACAGTAAAAATACAAAATCAAATTGTTATAGTCTTTTTTTCCTCCATTACCCCATATGTATGCCTTATTTTGTTGATAACATTAAAGGTTAAAATTTATGTTGAAAAGTCCCCCCCACCCAATTTTTTTAACAGATTTTAAGATAGCAGCAACTAGATACATTTTTTTTTGTAGGGTCGCATGAAGAAAGTGACAAAATTAAAGACTAAATGTTTTTACAAAATTATACTTTCTGTATAAGCATAATCTGCAAAATGCATGTAATTTAAAAAAAACAAAAATGAAGGGAATTTTTTTCTCTAAAAGATACAATTACTTTCAAAATAATTTATAATAGGTTCATGTAACACATATTTTGTGAAAGGAACAAAAAATACACACTCCGCCTTACACTGGGAAGCTAGGTATTTTGAAAGTGTCCAGGACTCCAGGAAGATAATGACATTGATTTTACCAAACCCTTTTTTCTTACATCTTGTGATTCTAAACCAAGTTGTATTTTTATCTCACGGCTGGACCATGTAAAGTATCGTTCCACTTACCCAATATTAAATGCTCCAGTTACTGGTGGATTTGTGGCAGTTGTAGAACCAAAAACAAATGGTGAGCTTGAAGATTGTGGATCAGTCTATGGAATAAACAATGTCATAAAATAATGTAATCTATTGTGCTCATTGTGGTATTGTTTTGTAGCAAACAGCACATATACAGGTCTAAATGTTTTAACAAAGACTGCTCATTGTCTGTCAGCATGGAAGTTACATTTAACATCACTAGCATTACACACAAGAAATATTGAACAAATAATAGTTCAACTAAAATCAACAGGTATTAATTTCAATGACTCACAGTTGGTGCCCCAAACTTAAAGGGAGCTGCAGATTGTTGAGATAGTCCTCCAAAATTGAATGAGGATGGCATTAAAGTAGAACCTGTCAATAAATTAAAATTTTCTTTGAAACACTGCTCAACATCAATTAAAATTTTCTTTGAAACACGGCTCAACATAAATTAAAATTTTTTCTTTGAAACACTGCTCAACATAAATTACAATTTTCTCATAAACAAGTCTCAACAAAATATGTCATCAATAGATAGACAAAAATAATGTTACTTTTAATGTCAGCCGCTGTTTTGGCAGGATCATTTGCAGCATTCACTGAAAAAATGTTGGTTGTTGCTGGGGCAGCACTTGCAAATGAAAATTGAAAGCCTTGGGATGCATTAGGTGGTACTGGTTGCACATCCGGTGTTGAGCCAAACAGAAAGCCTCCAGATGGATTTGCAGCACCGCTTGCATTTGTCCCAAAGGCTGAAGTTTTCACGTTGGCTGCTAAAATAATTATTAATAAAATTATTTTCAAATAACTGTTTTATTTGTCTTTAAAATGAATTGTGATAATACAAAACAATGGATATATTTCTCTTACAAGTTTCAACTGATTGTAACATTTGAAAGCAATAGTTTGATTTTGATGGAAGGTAATTATTTGTGGTGGCCCTCAATTTAATTTATAATATGTTAACCATTAAAAAAGAAAAGAATCATCGCAAAACCTACCATATGTGATGCAACCCCACGAACCTGCACGGAAGTCGGTAAAACTGATTTTTCAATAAACGCAAAATAATTTGTAAAATGAGTCCTAGGTAATTTTTTAGGTTATTATTGATTTGTAATGTTGTATGCCTTAACTTATAGCTGTGAAATTTTCAAACTAAAATTCTTTTTGCAAGTTTAAAAAAAATGTGTTTTAATGCAGCTTTTGTATAAAATCAAACAAAATATCTTCTAAAGATAAAATAGTTTTTAAGTCAACTAAATATTATTTAAAATCTTAAAAACTTTAACAGCTTGTGTATTGACTCATTATGAAAGTATTTGCCTAATTTTATGGTGATTGTATAATATTTGTTCATCCTGAAAATATTTAAGTTTCTGTTACAATGCTAAACTGTTAAAAATCAGTAGTGTTTTATATTTCATTTTTCTCCAAAACTACTTTCTTTACCTTTACTTATATAATTTTGAATAACATTCGAACTAATTAATCAATTATAGACATTTTTTCTTCACTGTATAGATAAACACCTTAAATTAAATATCTCATTTTGCCGACTTCAGTACCATTCTGTGGGGGTGCATCACATATAAATTTACTAATCCTCATTATGTTTGACAAGGTAAGTGAGCAATGTCAATGGCAGCAAGAAAATGTTAATTACAAATAAAAAATTGTGTTAGTTTGGCTTTATTATTGTTTTTCAGCTGTGAAAAGTTTTTGTAGTTTATCATGATCTGTTAACAATTTAAAAATAGAAATAAATCTTACCACCAAATGTAAATAGTCCATTAGTAGAGGCTTCACTATTTATAGATCCTCCAAAATGTACAGACTTTTTTGCTATTGGAGCATCTGCATCTAATAAAAAAAATGATAATTTTTCTCTGATACCTTGCTACTATATTTATTTAAACTATTTAGTAAGCTATTCTTTTTCAGAAGCATAACTGTATTTGTGAGCAAACCACTTACCACCCAAATCAACTGAACGTTTTACTGGTTGAGCTAGTGCTGAAGATGTTTGTCCAAAGCTACCAAACGTAGTTGAGGCTGTGGAAGTATTGATGCCTAATTGTAAAATAGTTTGATTTTTTATCTAATACCATAACATTTTTTTTTTACATTTCTATAAAGTAAACCAGTTACCAAAATCTGCATATTGGTTGGGAAGAACTATTTCTATTATAATTCTACTTGATAGTTTTGAGCATAGAATTTGTATAATAATATTAGAAGTATAAAGTATTATAAATGTATATATATATCTATACATAGAGAGAGAGAGATACAAATAATAATAAATAAATAAATAATAAATAACAATTCAACAAATGTATCACAATTTATAATAATTTTTTGTTGTGTGATAAATGCTGAAATGCTGTAGTTTTCTATGGTTAATAGCTAGGGGGCCACACTAAAAGGCTTTTCTAGTTTCAGATAATTAGTACTGGCTAAAAACAAAGTTAAAAATTACGATGAGGTGACAATTTAGGAAAATGTATTGAAAATAGTATAAAAATTCTGCTAACCCAGATAAAATCTGAAAGTTGAAACTTGATTTAGTAAAAAAAAAAATTTTGGGTAAAAAAAATATTAAAAATATTTATGCCCAATATTAGAGCAGTGAATTTATAATGATAATTATCAAAAGACAGTTAAAATGTGCATCCCTTGAAGAAATGGGGAAAGTTAAAACTGGCATATTTCCTTAGCCTCTGGTAACAAATGGAAACAAGAATGTGCAAATTATCTGACCTCTAAAATAAATATAACATAATAAAATCAGGAGGTGTGGTATAAAAAAAAAATAATGGGGCACCATGGCTTAGTGGCAGCATGCTCAACTGATGTATAATGGTCCTGGGTTTGAATCCTGACTAAGATTTGTTCCCTATCTAGAGGTTGTCCCAGAATCTACCCAGTACTTGACAGTAGTTGGGGATAAGATAGTTTAGCATTGTATGCTGTGGTCTTAGAAATTTGTGAATGCTGCTTCACAAGCCCTATGGATCAATTCTGTTTGAAAAGGATATTTTAATTCAATATATTTTTTTCGCTACCATCGGGTATAAAAGAAACTTCTTAGTATACATTTAATATGTGATGTGTTTTTATTTTACACTTACCCAATAAACTTGTTCCATCCAGAGCTTTTGGTTGAGTTGGTAAAACACCTAATCCAACACCAAAGCCACCATTTGTTAGCGGCTTACTGTTGTCCAGGCTGTTCATTCCAAGACCTGTGGAGCTTGAAACAGCAGGCGCAACACCAAACTGAAATAAACTGTTGGCAGACTTTGGCGCTGTCTCCCTTATCAACGACTGGGACGTGGACAAAGCATAAGACGGAGGAGATGGGTTGGCTGCAGAGTTAGCATTAAAGTTTACTTGCAGGACCTTTGAAGTAGGGTCTGTGACTGCAAGGGAAAAACTTTTATCTTGTGTAGCAGTGCTTGCTGAGCTGGAAGCTACATTTCCAAACAAAAAACCACCACTTTCAGGGTTTGATTTGACAGCTGGACCACCGTTGAAAAGTGAATGATTATCCGACGTTGTAGGTTCATTTAGTGAGTTTTTACATTCTGCACCAAACTGCACGTTAGGTTTACTGGCAGTAGTAGATGGTGCTGATGATAATGAACCAAACACAAATCCACCACTTGATTTTGCCTCAGTTGTCTGTGCTGCTATCCCACTACTCTGTGTACTAGAATTTCCAAATTTAAATCCCCCTGTCTGTGCTACAGAAACATTATTTGAAGATGTATCGGATGAGTCTTTGCTTGTTGTGCTTTTACTGAATTGGAAACCACCAGAGCTAACTGCAGATGAAGTAGGAGCAGCATCACCAAATTTGAATCCACCTGTGGTAGCTGTTGTTGCCGCTGAACTAGAAGCCACATCGCCAAATTTAAACCCACCAGAGCTAACTGTAGTCGGGGCTGTAGTTGGAGCAGCATTACCAAATTTGAACCCACCAGAACCAACTGTTGTGGTGGTTGTAGTAGTAGGCACGTTTATTAAAAAACCTCCTGCAGGAGACATTGTGATGGCTGAAGCCTTGCTAGTTACTGCAGTCTTTGAAACTGAGGAAAAAAAAAGCACCTTTTCTTACATTTATAGTAAACCCTTTTCTTACATTTATAGTAAAACCTTTTCTTACATTTATAGTAAAACCTTTTCTTACATTTATAGTAAAACCTTTTCTTACATTTATAGTAAACCCTTTTCTTACATTTATAGTAAAACCTTTTCTTACATTTATAGTAAAATCTTTTCTTATATTTATAGTAATTATTAGAAATTAAAATTAAAGCAATTTCTTTGTGAAAATAAAGTTATACTTACCAACACCAGCAGCCTGAAGTCCAGGTTTAGGAGACTCACAGGCAGCACATTTTAAAGCCGCAGCTATATTTTGAACCATGCAGGTATCACATTCCCAATTCCCCACAGGCTTCTTGAATAAAGCATTTAAACTGTAGGAGCTTGCTGCTAGAATGAAGAGAAAATGTGTATTTAGTTTCACAATTCATTTAGAAAATTTTAATTGTTACAGTCTTCTCTATTGTATTTTAATTTTTAGTGCATAGTGCATTATTAAAACATAAAAAAATACTAGGATTTAAGGTCTTTTCCAGGTCTGTATAATGAAATCAGAGTTTGCATTTTTTTCCCTAGACTTCCATTCACCACCACCCAAACACCATGTCCTGGATATGTCTAACACCATCAGACCACCTTTTATAGTAAATTTGCCTTTTTTGGATAATTAATTTCTATTACAGTGAAAAAATGTGTTTGTATGACTACAATTAAAGCCTAGTGACCTACCAGTAGCAGATGCTGTTGATTGGTGACTTCCAGGCCGAGGTGTTTCACAAGATATACATTTAGATGTTTCTGGCTTATTTTGAACTAGACAAGTCTGACATTCCCACGTGCCTGGAGGTTTCTTGAATTTTGACATCAAATCATCCCCTACCAGAGGGGCGGTCAATGAGGCGACTGATGGGGCTGAAACCAAGTTGGATTTATATTAAGTACAAAACTTTTCACAAATGAAAAAGTATTTACACAAGTGTACAACTGTACAGGTTAGACAAATGTCTTAGAAACGTGGAGGGCCATGTTATAAACAGAGACCTTCAGGAATTTTTAAATTTTCCTTTAGCACTAGATAGTAAGTTTGCGGAATATACATTGGCAAACTGTTGCAACGTGCATAATTAAATACTATATATTTCTCAGCTATCAACAAAGACATCAAATTTTTTTTCCAGTTTCAAATAAATGGTTTATGTAACATACCGTATATACTCGCATACAAGTCGCACTTTTTTTTACAGAAAATGTCGACAAAAAGTAGGAGTGCGACTTATACAACCGACACTGTTTTTGAAAAGTTTGAAAAACATCACTACTCTGTCATAAAGTTTCCTACATAACCCCTATAGTTCATTGGAGTTATGTAGAAATATTAGGATATGCCTTTATTTGATTATGTTTGCCTTATGCACGATTAAAACTTTTTTGTAAGGAAAGTTTCCAAATTAGGTGAATATTTGGTAACTTTTATGTGTTATGTTTTTTGAGATATTAAAAGGCAGTGTATCACGGGAAGTCGGGGTGCGACTTATGCGCGGGTCAATGACAACGTATAAGGAAAAAAATCTTAAACTAGGGGTGCGACTTATACACCGGTGCAACTTAAACGCGAGTATATACGGTACTAGCAATTAAACACGAATTACACTATCATAGGGGGGCTATAACATGTATCAGAAACTTGGAAGGCCCTATTCAATGAAACAATTAGGACCATCAGGAATTTCTCAAATTAATTTAGCACTTGAAAGTATGCTAGCTGTTAATTACAACAGGAAACAGTTGCAAAGTGCATTCAGATAATTCTTTTTATACTATATATTTCTCAGCTATCAACAAAGACATCAAATTTTTTTTCAGGTTTCAAATAAATGGTTTATGTAACATACTAGCAATTAAACACGCATTACATTATCATAGGGGGGGCTATAACATGTATCAGAAACTTGGAAGGCCCTATTCAATGAAACAATTAGGACCATCAGGAATTTCTCAAATTAATTTAGCACTTTAAAGTATGCTAGCTGTTAATTACAACAGGAAACAGTTGCAAAGTGCATTCAGATAATTCTTTTTATTAATGTACTTGCTCAAACAAATGCAAGTGAACCTCTAGCACAGAGCTATATATTCAATAAAATAAATTTAATTAATATAAAAAGTTTGTCAATGCCACAATGCCAGTAATGAAGTTTTCAATGTCTTTTATGAAAGTATTAAGTACTAAAAATAAAACCACACCACCAAAAGTTCAATACACTGCCAGAAGAGAACACAAGAATTTACAAGAGGAGTTACCTATATGTGTATATTTAATACAGAGTAATAACCCCCCTTCCTCAACTATGTAAGACAAAATAGAATGATCCTTTTAAGTAAATGATATAACAAACTGACATATATATATCATCAGATCAAGATTTATAATACTAAAGAAAGAATATTCACTTAAGATCTATGCCATATATACATCTATGAGGGTGAAATTCTTTTTGTTAGGCTCAGTTATCTTATAAACTACAGACACTCCTTTTATTAAGAAGATTATTGCATCCTATGCAGTTTCAAAAGGCTATGAATGAAATGTATCAGAAACTTGGAAGGTCTCATTTAATAAATTCATGAGACCATCAGGAATTTCTCATTTTTAATCTAGCACTGGTTAGTATGCTTGCAATTTATAGAATAGCAAACAGTTGCAAAGTGCACATATCTCAAGTGATGGGTTCAACTTGTATGAATGTATATGGTAGAATCATGCCAGGTCTAACCTTGCTTTGCTCCAGGCTTAGGAGTTTCACAGGCAATGCATTTACTAGTGTCCGGTTTGTTTACTATCATACAGCTATCACATTCCCATGAGCCAGGTGCTTTCTTGAATTTAAGCATTGGGTCATCTGAAATACATAAATCACATTCAAAATTGTAAGTACCTAGTAGATGTAATGAAATGCAATACGATCATTTCAAATTAAATTAGTCTGCTATAGCCTACCTTTTCCAAGAATGTCCATGACACTGCCAGACTTTAAAGAAGACGCAGGCGCTAAAGAAAAGCCAGTTGGGGTCACTACATCAGATGCTGCTGAGCTATCATTTTCAGGCCACTTGTTATAAGTTTTAAAACTAGAAGATGTTCCTTTTGTGAGAAAATACAGAAAGAAAAGTCAACATGGTTGAAGGAAGTTGTGTATGACTCATAAATAAAAAAAACTATACATTTATAAACAGAATTTACACAAAAAAACTATACATTTATAAACAGAATTTACACAAAAAAACTATACATTTATAAACAGAATTTACACAAAAAAACTATACATTTATAAACAGAATTTACACAAAAAACTATACTATTATAAACAGAATTTACAAAAAAAAAACTATACATTTAAAAACAGAATTTCACACAAGTATTTATGAAAAAGGAAACATACTTACCACCTATATCTGCCACTTTAGGTCTCGGAGCAGTAGATCCCCAGGCTTGAACAGTGGAAGAAAAAGAAGTAGAAACAACAGAGGAAGCACCAACTGCAGGCTCAGGTGACGACTTTGAGCCCTCTTCAGCTCCAGCTGCATTAATTTTGACATTTGAGGCTTTGATTGGAGAACTGAACTTGAAACCCTAGAAATGAGCAAAGCATTTCAGAATAGAGCTAAGTTTGTTTAGCATGAACAAGAGATGAATAAAATCTACAATAAACAAAATGGTTTCTATGCGAGCATTACCTTAACTACATTGGCCACCATCAAATTATTGCCTGATTTTCTCTTCTCCTCTATGGGTGTGGAAAATGTAAATTTTAAAGGTGCTGACTTTTCTAATGTTGGAATGCTTGATGATGCAACCGAATGTGATTTGACACTCACCGTGTGTAAAGGGATGGGATTGAAATTGGTAATAGGTAAGGTAAAATCTGTACGCAGGTTAGGAACTTCAAAAACCTAGAAGAAGAAAAAACAAAGACAATATCAAACATAGCTATTGAAACGCAATAAGCTGTAAATCTTTGAATAGATAGAAATGAGAGAGACACTAAGTATGCAGTTAAAATGCCCACACTATTATGTGTAATTGAAATGTTTATTGTGGTGCTTTGCTCAATGTTTGATAGATGCTCAATGGAATTGTCATAATGGGCATTTTGGCTACATAATTTATCTAAACTAATAATGTCCTTTGATTATAAAATAAAAAGCAAGTTTACTTGAGCAAGGAAGATAAATTTGAATTTATTATCAAAGGTAAATAGACATGGTTTAATCCCCTACTAAGTTTTATGTCCTTCAAACTTCTGTAAGCTACTTTTAAATCTGTAATTTAATATTTGTGTTTGAATTATCTAGAGATAAATGTAACATTAAACAAGAATTTATTGTAGTAGTGTTCAACTCTTACCTCTTCTTCTCCCTTTCCCCTACTTGAAATGTGTTGGGAAAATCTCTTTTCCTTCATTTTACAACTTGAGGAAGAAACACTTTTAACAATCACATCATTGCTTACTCTACTTAGTGCTGGTTCCTAAAAGGATCACAGTGAAAAACAAAACATGGTTAATGTCTGTCACCAGCATTGGCTAAGATGAATATTATTTTATGAAAGGAGATATATGATCAGACTTAGTCAGGGTTCGTACAGAAGAATTGCCTCAAAATTCCAGGAGTTTTCCAGGAGTGTTCTAGAAGTTTTTCAGGAGTAAATTTTTTAAAAAGCCAAGCTGAGCTCTTTAAAAAAAAACTCGCTACACAGCTTTTTTTTTGTTTTATGACATTACGGGGACTTATATAGCCTACATCCCAAGTTTACATAAAAAAAAACAAGATCTAGTAAAAAAAAAAGAACCATGGAATGGCATTACTGGTGTCATCAATGTTTGCGTGCGGAAATAAAAAGTGGCAAAGAGGGTTAACTCCAATAGGGCTTTCTGGAAAAGTGAAAGTACAATCTAAGAGCAGTGATTAGGATTTTTGTTATTAATAATTAATGTCCCTAAAAAAATAAGGAGTTTTTTAGTATTTTCCCAGGAGTAAATGCAGTTTTTCCAGGAGTTTTAAGGTCCTGGAACACAACTTTTTGTTTTAAAGGAGTTTCAAGGAGTTTCCAGGAGCTGTACGAACCCTGTTAGTGTAATATCTTTCCATGTGTATAGTGAATCAATGCAACAAGGATTGTGATTTTATAAACATGCTTTTAATGTACTGTGATTTGTAAAGTTCAGTGTGTTTGAAAGAATTTTCTGTCATTGTAACACATTGATTATTGTCTAAGTTTATTTCTAAAAAATATACAAGAACAAGACCTATCTATAACTTAGTAAAATGTACAAAGCTGTTTTTTTTTAAAACTGAAACTGATGGCATTAGGCACATTTATCTTATTCTCTATGTTTTTTTCAGATAATGAAATAGGGCCCAAAAATGTTTTCTACCTTTTACCTTTACCCTGGTTCTAAAGGCCGATTGCTAATTAATCTCTATTAATATACCCTTACTCTTAGGTTTTCCTTAAAGTAGTCAATTTAGGGTAATATCTTATTAAATAAATACTCTGTAACTTCAAAACTAACAGTGGACTCAATGGCAAAAATAATAACTTACATAAAAACTTTTTAATGAACTGTCAGAGGTTCAGACATTATTTGGATTTTCTACATGTAATGTCAGTTAACAATACTCATCATTTAAAGTTCATTATTACAAATTTTATATAGCGCTTTTGATAACCGTAGGTGCAAGCACTAGACACCCAGTTGGTCTTTAATAATCTCTATTTTTTTAAATAGATAATTTGTGATTGAATGAAGGCATATTTTAAAAAAATAAACTATCCATTATGTTAAATTTTAGGACAGGCCATAATTATGCCAGCCTGATGCAGATCAAGGATACTGTACCATAACCTTTGCATAAGAAACCAAATAGCCTGCTTAAGACATAATCAGAACCCACGTTCTAATATTGTACAGGAAACAGCACAAACTCTAAATATCATACGGGAATGACCAATTCAGGCTCTCAAAAAAATAAATCCTTGCATTCAAGTTCCTAGCTAATGTTTTTCTAAAACAGAAAAGTGATTACTTCAAATGAAATTAAATTGACCATTTGTAAACCTAAAAATTTATTTAAATTTTGAACACACCATAGAAGTTGGTAGTCTTGAAGAATTTGAACAGAAATCCTCAACATCCTCAACAGTGTCCTGAGTTAAAGAGCTCTGGCTGGTTTCTATGTGAAACTTGTTTCTATTTTTAGCTATCAATGCTTGAGAAATAGATTGATGTTGTGATTTCGGGGCACCAGCATTGGGTAACTGGAACCAAAAAATGCCTTTTTTTAGCAAAGAGTAGTACAATGGATGATCAGGAAAGAACATACTTTTAAAAGATTGTGCTTAAAGCTTCATCAGCGGTTCAGACATAAATAAGATATCAACACAATTACATCTGTTGCATAATTTTCATCTTTTGAAGCCATCAATAAGTGCTAAGTAAAAATAAAAGGTAAACCTGTAGTGGTCTTGTATTTGATCTGCCTGATGTTAAAAAACTGGTCCGTCTATAAGAAGAAGGCTGATCAAAGAAAAATGTACAGTTAGCACATCCAGAAACTAAAAAAATCATTACAAAACAATTTTATATTATACAAAACAATAGGAATAGTTCATTGAATACTCACAGTGAACGACAGAACAGAGTCATTGATATCATTTTGGGGTATTTTTTTGGCATCCTGTTTTAATGAAACAAATGAAAAATTACCACATTTTTATTATCTAGGCACACACATATTTATAACCACATGTTAACAGACATAAAGTCTCCAAACTTTAAAAAAAAAAATTCAAGAAATATATACTGGTAACGGTATTTGTATATTATCTTTTATTCTAACATGTAGTGTATTTGGGCAGTCCAAGTTGGGCTGTTCATTTGTGGATTAAAAAAAAATACTAATATAAGAAAATATATCGGCAGTTATTTTATAGTCACCAATAAAAAAAATCTTCACCTTACAGTCCCGGTCGCGTGTATAGTCATCGACTTACTACTTTTGAAATTGAATGTGTGGTCCTAACAGATGCTACCAAATTTCGTTGTGTTATTGTGTGTTTATGAAAGTTTTTCTTATGAATTAATATTACGAAAGAAGAACAATTTTTTATGAATTAGATTATTTTAATTATGTAAGTCATTATGTTTATAGCAATTCACTCTCTACGACTTATACATTTTTACCAACAAAACAGTAAAAATATAATTTTGTATCCCTAGCGTAGGTATGCATAGCAGGAAAGTAGGTTGGGACTTTAAGAGTTAATAAGAATTAAGGCATGTTTTTTTAATTATGATTGTTAAATTCACAGATAAACACTATAATCATACCCCTAGTGGTGTAGACATTCTGTCTAATGTTTCCAGAATCCTTTGAGCAGTAGCGCTTGTTGTAGCATTCAAGCTTGTGTTCAGAGAATTAGCTTTTACTTGTTTTCTTAGAGGCAATGAGGACTAAAAAGATACAAGTATTTTGCTATACATTTAACATTGTTACACATGTAAATAAATGACAGAAATTGTGTAATGCCATTAGGCTCCAAGATAATAAAAAAAAAGGAATTTACTACCTGGTAAGGTGATGGTGGTAAAGAACTTTTTCTCTGAGCAGCAGCACCACCATATCGCGTTTTCCCAGAATAAAATGAAGACTCGTTCGACCTGTTACCCAGCAGTGACATGTCACTCTAAAATAAAATGATATAAAATAGTCAAATATACTTACTTAAAAACTATCAGGCAGATACAGAACTAGCTGAAAAATATAACTTTTCTTATTTTTACATTTTGAAAATTAAATAATGAAAACAAATATAATATAACCCATATCCCTTTTTATGTTGACTAGGTTTACCTGATTCAGAGAGCCAAATAACGAGGTATTAAAGGAAGGTCTATCTGTAACTGGTGCAACAAAGGGCTTTCCTTGTCTCACAGATTCAGGACTCCACAACCTTTGCCTTTTAGCTGTTAACATAATTTTACACATTTATTCACAAGTAGATGAATTATCACAATATATATAGTATATAGATAGATATATTTTTAATGAACTGTCAGAGGTTCAGACATTATTTGGATTTTCTACATGTAATGTCAGTCAACAATACTCATCATTTAAAGTTCATTATTACAAATTACTTATGGCAGGTTTCACAAAATGGCCACCAAATGATGGAGATTTATTGTTTATTTAAAAAATAAAAATTGTTGATACAAAATGCTGTTTTTTTTACTTGTATGTGTTTATATGTTCATAAAGTATCAGCTGCATCAGTATTGTATATTTTAATTATGTTATTGTGTTGTTTATATTAATTTAAACACCCTCAAACGTTACATAATCTACCGATCCCATTTCCCGATTTTTTGTATACATTGGAAAATCCCTTACCAGGAATAAATAAAGCCGAAATATAACGTTTTTTTAATGTTTAACATTCATAAACATGTTAATTTTCCCCAGGCCACCATAAGAAGCACAAAAAAATGTGTATCTTTAAAAAAAAAACGTGGTTTAAAAAGCCCTAATTTTTACGGCCTATCAGTGGTTTTTTTCCGCCGCCGAGACTAAGTCTAAAACTAGATATAAAATAAGATTTATCTATGTAATTTCCTAAAACTCTTTTAATTTTAACCAGAAATATATTTCTTTTCATAAAAACAAAGTTTGTTTTAAATATTTAGCCGAAGAATTCATTTTATAAGTAAATAAATGAAAATTGATTGGTACAAAAAAAGCTTCTAAGAAATATAACGTTCGCTGTCAAAACAAGAGATTACGGTCAATTTAAATGCACACGTGCGAATTTTAGAATGTAAATCCGATCGGATAGCTTTGAAAATTCCAGTTGATGCACTTTTTGAGTTCGTAAAAAGAGGATTTTTAATTTTTTTATTTTTTAACTCCATTCGGTGGGTAACGCAAGCCTTTTGAAATGTTTGATCGATGTTGAAAAAGTATTTTTTAAAACACTATTTACACATTTATTTTCCTATTTCCGACTATTTATGTACTATCTACGGCAACAAAACTCTATTATTTATAGTTTTAAACTAAATTTACGCAAACAATTGTGGTTTAAACGTTAAAAATCCTTTTTTTGCTTTTAACACACACACTTTGTTTACGTCCAAGAAAGCCGAGTTTTTTTCAAAATGGCGGCGACTTCGGTAGTTCTAGACTTAATGACCCCCGAGTGTGAAATCACATTTTATTGTAAAAATAATAATAAAACACAACACAAACACTGTTAAATTTACGTTTTGTGAGTTTATTTGTCATAAAAGTATCAATTTTAACAATATTGTGTGTTTTAATGCTATTTTGATGATGTTTAGTCTAACTCATTTTGTAGCCCCAGGAACTTTTTGATAGAGGGAATTTCCCTATTTTTAAATGATTAATTATAATATATTGAAATATCAGCTGACTTTATAAGTGTCATATTAGGATTTCTGGGCTTTTAGGCTTTAAAATGACATATAATACTATACTATAGCTTAACATTATTTTTTTAAAAAAAACAACGTAAAAAATGGGAACTCCTGAAATCCTTATTGTGAAACCTGCCATATTTTATATAGGGCTATTTGTGAGTACAGGCACCAGACCCGCAGTTGGCCTGCAAGCAGGAGTTGGCAATGCCAAAAGCCTGCAAAGTTTTGGCCTAAAATCATACACATAGTGTTTGTGTTCGCATTCATGTTATATATATATAGATAGATAATAACATAATGTATACAAAATAAATTAGACATTATAACTAAGACTTTATATTTCTATATGAAACCAAAATGTATTATTTTATATTACATATTGTGCTTTGGAAATGCTAGGTGGTTTGACTGTTTTCTGTGATTCTGTAGGCTTACTCATTGATTATTGCATTTATTTCTAAAATACATATTTGTAAACAACGCTCTCAAAATTAGAAACAAATAAATAAATTATAATATCTTTTTTTTTAACTTTATGTAATTGTGCTGATGATTGTTGTTTTTTTCACTCTCTGTTTTACTCTATCTTAATTCCAGGCTTAGGCTAATGACCAACAAGCCTAGCCAAAAAGTTCATCTTAACTCTTGGGCCTGAGATACCTTAATTAATTATATTTCATATACTTAACTTCAAATAATTACAGACTAACGATGAGCTTTACATGTTATTAAAACAAATCAAATTAGAAAGTTTTTAATTTTGTTTTAAAAATGTCAATATTATCTGCTTGTTCAACGGTGTTTGTTAGTCTATTCCACCATAGTGGTGCTACGAAGCTGTAGGAGCGAGTTAAAATATTTTTGATTACTTTTGCTTCCTTGAGATGTTGATTGTATACAAGTTCAAATTTTTTAAAAAGCACTCAATACCTGGCTCAGAAGAGAGAGTCCGACTTGGTGCTTTAGTAAAGATCATGATAGGTGGAACAGTTTCTGATGATTGATTATTTGACTCATCTACAATACACTCTGACATTCTTAACCTGCCATTAGTTTCATTCATTTCTGTTGGCCTCTGTATTTTATCTTTACAATAACAAAAATTGAAGATTAATTTATGTATCACTCTGCAGTCTGTTTTAGTAGCTATATAATATACTTGATGGATTTGCTAACTAACATTTTTGTTAAAAATGAATGCAAGGACAATAATTAAGCTACACTTACAAGACTTTGAAGCCTGCTGGTCAGAATTATTTAGATTCCTGCCATCACCTTGATAAAATGTTGCTATGTTAACATTTGGAGGTGGCGGTTGTATAGTGGTACTGGAATATGTCTCTCCTAAGTAAAAAATTTGAAATTTTTGTAATTTAATCCACAAAATTCAAAATGTATAAAATGAGCTTTATTTATAAAAATCTTACAAAGCATTATTTACCTAAACTCTGCTCTTGTCGATTAAGCTTTGGAAACGTTATAACTCCAGAATCATCCAATTCTTGTGTTGATACATAGTCTGTATTCTTTTCAGGCTTAGAGAACTCAGCTTTTGAGGGTGCTGAGCTGTTACTTTTCAATGCCGAATTCTGAAAAGACAAATATAACACTTATTTAACCAATTCTTTTTTAATTCTTGCAATGTTCTTACTCTAAAACCATTTTCAAATTCCCTAACATTTCAAAACTCTCAAATATGAATCAACTCTATTCGTGATTACAAAAAAAGAAGTCTTTTTCAAACTAATTTAATACCTGTAGTCCTACCTGCTTATCATCCTGACTGTCATTCTTTTGACCAGAAGATGATAGGCTAGACAACCATGATGGAACCAGTAATCCTTTTACTTGGTCCTTCAACTTTCCTAGGAGAGTCTATGAAAAAGAAAAACAGAAATATTTCAATGAAATTGCTTGTTAGTGGGTGTAATCAATGGTTGCATCAAAAGTATCTTCTAAGGCAGGTGAATTATTTATACTAAAAAAAACACCACTTAATTTTGAAAACAATGCCATAATTCTGTAATCTATCACTAATGAAGCCTGGTTTATGAACAATTTTTTCATACTTAAATGTATACATTTTCGTGACCTTTTCTAAGTACACATTTTTTTCAAAATGATAGCGAGTTTACACCTTGCATTTCATTATTAGTAGTTGCTAGTAGGGATGTTAAACAAAAGTTTTGAAACCAAAAAATTTTCTTTTTCGAAATTTAAATTTCGGCTTGTTGGTTGGAAGGTAATCATTACTTCAAGTAGCACATCCTTTTTTTTTGGGGGGGGGGGGGGGGAGGGGGGGGGGGGGGGGGGGGGGGGGGAGGGGGGGGGGGGTTCTGATGAAAATATAAAGCCGAAATATAACGTTTTTCTAATGTTTAACATTCATAAACATGTTAATTTTTCCTAGGCCACAATTAGAAGCACAAAAAAAATGTTTTTCTTTAAAAAAAAAAAACGTGTTTTAAAAAGCCCTCATTTTCACGGCCTATCTGTGTTTTTTTTCTGCCGCCGAGACTAAGTCTAAAACTAGATATAAAATAAGATTTATCTATGTAATTTCCTAACACTCTTTTAATTTTAACCAGAAAAATATTTCTTTTCATAAAAACAAAGTTTGTTTTAAATATTTAGCCGAAGAATTCATTTTATTAGTAAATAAATGAAAATTGATAGGTACAAAAAAGGCTTCTGACGAAGAAATATAACGTTCACTGTCAAAACAAGACTCGCGATTACGGTCAATTTAAATGCACACGTGCGAATTTTAGAATGTAAATCCGATCGGATAGCTTAAAAATTCCATTTGATGCATTTTTTGATTTCGTAAAAAGAGGATTTTTTTTTACTCCATTTGGTGGGTAACGCATGCTTTTTGAAACGTTTGATCGATGTCTATAAGTATTTTCTAAAACACTATTTACACATTTATTTTCCAATTTCCGACTATTTGTGTACTATCTACAGCAACAAAACACTATTATTTATAGTTTTAAACTAAAGTTACGCAAACAATTGTGGTTTAAACGTAAAAATTCCTTTTTTTTTCGCTTTTAACACACAAGCTTTGTTTACATCCAAGAAAGCCACGTTTTTTCAAAATGGCGGCGACTTCTGTAGTTCTAGACTTTATGAAGCCAGAGTGCGAAATCACGTTTTATTGTAAAAATAATAATAAAACACAACACAAACACTGATATATTTACATTTTGCGAGTTTATTTATTAAATCATAAAAGTATCAATTTCAACAATATTGTGTGTTTTAATGCTATTTTGATGATGTTTAGTCTAACTCATTTTGTAGCCCCAGGAACTTTTTGATAGAGGGATTTTCCCGATTTTTTAAAGATTAATTATAAAATATTGGAATATCAGCTGATGTAGATTTACTAGGACTCGAGTAGGCCTACATTTTACATTTAGAAAACTTTTGTAGGTGTAAATAGGCCTATACTTTCTTTATATGACTGAAATTGACAAATATTTTATGTTTTTCACCCCCCCCCTCTTTTCTTTTGAATTGACTATGTATTGCCAAAACATATCGCAAGT
This sequence comes from Anisus vortex, assembly GCA_949126835.1. NCBI lineage: Eukaryota > Metazoa > Mollusca > Gastropoda > Planorbidae > Anisus > Anisus vortex. Next base: position 44,729,022 of record OX421493.1, read on the forward strand.
TTAAGGCGACATTTTTCGTAGGCCTGTTGAATGCAAAATACAGTGCGGAAAGAATTGTAAATGTGTAAAAGCCCATCTAAGCCTATAATGTAGGTATAAGCTAGTTTTATTTAGGACCTATGGCTTAGGCCTACTTATAAGGCAGTGTTTAGCATTCCTAGAAAACTGCTTCATGTCTAAGCAATGTTTCCAAAACTATGATCGGCCGATCGACACATTACAAGACACTTTGGAAAAATTCTGCACACCATTTTTTTTTTTCATATCTATATAGAAATAATGCGTGAAATGCCAATAGACAATAGTATGTTTCATGATTCATTAGTTGCATGTAAGAGTTGAAAAAAGAAAACTCAGCTTATTGTCAGTCACTAAGATAAATAGCCAGTACACAACACTTTTTTTTTCGTGCAGTCATTTTTTAAATCATTACAAACTGTGTTAATGGTAATTAGGGCACTAGTATAGCACGTCTATCCATGCCGGCGCGCCGCCCAGTCTAGAAAGAGCACTTCAAAATATTTTTTTATTTGACCCACTATAGTAGGGATATGACTAATGGCTGTACTGATTGGTTGTTAAAAATAAATGAAAAGTTGCTTTTATTTGATTACCGGTATGTTTGCATTATGAATGATTGAAAACATTTTTTAAAGAAAGTTTCCAAATTGGGGTGAATATTTAGTAGCTTTTTTGTTTAAAAGGTATGCATTTTTGAGAAGTTAAAAGGCAGTTTAACCCCTGAAAGTAAGGGTGCGACTTATGCCCTGGTCAGTGACAACACATACGAAAAATAATCTTACATATACGGTAGGCTTTATAGGCATGTAAAACAGCACACTTGTCACAAAATAGCTTCATCAGTATTCAAGAAAAATATCTTCAGAAAATTAATCAGAAGGTCTCCGAGAAACATCATTTGAAGCCTCAAAATGGTCAAGTGATGAGGACTAATTTTTTTAGACGCTTTAAAAATTTGGATATACTTTGATGTAACTGGTTCTTTTTTTTTTAAATTTACTTTAAAGATCTTTTTATCCTGATTACGGAACCATTTGTTTCATTCAACGATTGCTTTTAATGTTGAATATTTGTTAATTCGGTTACTTTTATAAAATAATTTTACTTTCCTTAGCACTTTGTGTTGTACATTTAATTTTTTTTTTTTGGAAGAGATTTTTTCCATCTAGATATCAGGGATGCCAGCAGGCCTAGACAAAAAAGCCTGAAAATTTTTTTCTCTCCAAAAAATAATATGCAAGCTTGAACGCGCGACAATACGTATAGTGACACAAACCATAAACATTATTTTTAATTTAGCCTAACTAATTATGTACAGGGTTCCTGCACCAAACTCAAATCAAAATTTCAGGTTTTCAGGAGTTTTTCAGGAGAAAATCTAAAATTTCAGGAGATGCGGCAAAACCGAATTGACTTAACTGTGTCGCTGATACATATAAAATTAAATAAAATATTTTTAAGGGCATTATAATGTGAAAGCAAAAAATTTACCAAAAAGCTATGTTCATTATATAGAGTTCTTTAACTGTCTTTAGAAATCTTATAAAAAAAAAGTACAAATAGTCGAAATATAAGAAAATATTTTGTTTATGAAAAGAATGGAAATATAGTATCCTGTATAGGAGCATCTGTAACATATAGAGTGTTACATTAACATTTAACAAGTTTAGAGAAAATATTTATAAGGGCCTACATTGAAAAGTTCTTAGAAGCTTAATGATTTACAAGTATAAAAAAACTGCTATTGTAAGTTAAAAGGACCTGTAGATATTACAATTTGATTACTTTCCAATCATTAGGATCATTAAGCCTATCAATTAAAATCCTGCTACAAAAATAAAACCTTACAGCAGCTAGCTGTGGTTGCTAGGTAGGGAGGGGCAAATAGGGCAAGGGGCTTGGGGGAGGGGGGGATTGACAGTAGCACCCTGACTTTCGGAAGTGGGGGATTGACAGTAGCACCCTGACTTTCGGGGCGGGAGAGAGAGGGGGTTTACACTGCTTTTTAACTTTAACTTCTCGAAAATGCATAACTTTTTAAACATAAAAGTTACTAAATATTCACCCTAATTTGGAAACGTTCCTTAAAAAAATGTTTTCAATCATGCATAGCAAACATAATCATAGGTCTATAAAGACAGCGCTTCATTTATTTTATTGCCGGAAAACTGGCATCCCTGAGATATGTTAGTTTCTATGGTAGGTTTTAGTAGGGATTAGTAGGGTCAGGGTTTCTCTTTTTTTTATCGGTTTCTAGGCTAGGGATGGCTTTGTAGTATTTTTAAGAATCCATCATTTATTTGGCCATAAATAGCCAACCTGTCTCTTTCTGACATATCTTGGGACAGGAAGTGACCTGGTTAGAATCCTGGGTAGAAACCGACATGATCTCAGGTGTTCTCAACTAATCGATTTTGTGTGCTTTTTGTTCAATTTCTTATTAAATATGGCAAGAATTACTTTATTACAATATATTTCATGTTTTTTTTATTGCTTCTAAGGTATTCCGACTTTAAATTTTGGTACGAGCAGCTATTGATTATTGCCGTAATAAAATTAAAAAACACGGCAGACCATTCAATGATAATGTATTGTGTTAGATCTACCTAAGACGTCACAAGCCTATTGTAAACACCAGGGCTGCATAGTCGTATTTAAAGTCGAAGTCGTTAGTAAAAAAATAGAGATTTTAGAGAAAGTCGATTTTAAAGTCAAAATTAAATAAACAAATTGTGTTACGTCCCTTTGGTTTGTTTTTTTCTTCTTTTATCGCATAATGTCAAACGAACACACGTACACTGCATGCTTCTCGGACCAGATTTTGTAGCCAGCATCGGTTAGTTTCTAAGCCAGGTATGGGTTGTTACTATTTGTTAATGATTAGTATTGGTTAGGTTAATAGGATAGGGAGAGCTTTGTAGTTTTTTTTTTGACTATAGATAGCCAAACTGGCCATATCTTGGGACAGGAAGTAGTCTAGAATAGCACATGCTGAAGAGACAAGGTGTTCTCAACAAGTAGGAAGAAAGAACAATAGGATTTTGTGTCTTTTTGTATTATTTCATATGAAATACGATAAGAATAATTTTATTTTTGTAGGCTATTAATTTCGTGCTTTTTGGCCCCTTTTCCCTTTTTGGTATGGGTTCTAAGAAATTCCGACTGAAAATTTTAGTAGCAGAGTTATTGATAAGTGTGTTAGGAAGTGCTGCAGACATCCTGTTTCATGGATTCATGGCTGTGTGACGTCACAAGTCTTTTGTAAACACAACTGAAATGAATTTTTTTGGGATGAAATTTTTTTTCTTCTTATTTTCAATAGTCTGTTGCTTTTCCTAAGACACTTATCAATGGCTCCACGCGAAAAAAATTTCAGTTGGAATTATTTAGAACCCTACTTTTCTAGAACCAAGTAGGCTACACTAAAGTATTACCAAAAGTTGTAAAAGTCGACATTCAAAACCCAATTTAAAGTCGAAGTCGTGAGTTTTACCGACTAAACAGCCCTGGTAAACACAATACAAATGATTTTTTTTTCATTTTAAATAGTCTGCCGATCTTTTTAAGACACTTATCAATAGTAATAGCTCCACATGAAAAAAATTTCAGTTGGAATTTTTTAGAACCCTACTTTTCTAGAACCAGCTACACCAAAGTATTACCAAAAATTTTTATGTAGATAGAGCCCATATAAATGTGTAGGCCTATTTGTATTCTTTGGTCTAATGTCAGTAATGTTGCAGGTTCACACTGATGGCTCTGTAAGTGTAAGTTAACCCAAACTTAAGCAGAACATGTTTTTTAACTTTAACAAATCGATTTAGAATTTAGGCCCATTTGTTAAAGTTAATAGGCCTAGACTATATAACTATATAAATAAAGTATATTACAATTAAAATCTTACAAAAGTACAAGTAATTACACTGAAATTGATAGGCTACTCTGTGGAAACGAATGATCAAAATGAATCTATCGTAATTCTAATGGGAAGCGTTATTCGAAGAACTGTTCATATAACGCAGAGCGTTATCGGAAGAACCAAATCTTCGAATAACGCCGAGCGTTATCGGAAGACCCAAATTTTCGAAAAACGCCGAGTGTTAACGGCAGACCCAAATTTTCAAACAATTGTGAGAGTTAGGCTATATGCCTACTGTAACTTATGACTTGTATTAACTTAGGCCTATAGGCCTACTTATTATCTAATAGTTATAGTAGCCTAGATAAGCCATAGGCCTACTAATCTATAGATAGGCCTAAAGTCTATTATTTAAGATCATAATTATTCCTAGCTAGAAGGAGGTATTTATTGATAAAAATAAAGCCCTAACAGGGCCTAACCCTATTTGAATTTGACTTGAAGTAGGCCTTTCGACCCTAACAATATCCTACTAATACTAACATCTAGGCTAAATAGGCCTAACCTTTTTGTTTGAATTAATTATCTTATCTTATACATTACAGACGCTCCTTCTATAAAGAAGATTATTGCGTCCTACGCTCATCCGTGGCCCGCGGTATTAGATAAGATTACTTTATTGATCCAAATAAATGGAAATTTAGGCTACTTGATTTCATAATTTCTGTCTTTCAGCACAATTAAAACAATATTAAATAACCATTTGTACTCAAGCACAATTGTCTTTTGAAATAGACATTTGCGCACACTTTAGAACTATTATTATTATCACTAGGACTAGGTGACTAGGCCTATCATACCATCATTTATCGTAAGAAAAAGTATCATTTAGGCTTAGGCGTCAGCTATTGTATTTTCTGGCTGACAATGACTAAAGGTTACTTACAACCAAAATATTCATATATTTACCGTATATACGTATCCCGTTGTACTCAAATTGAATAATAATAATAATAATAAATAAATTTAAAAAAAAACAAGTGGAGATGGCTGGGGTCGAACCTGCGACACCCCGGTTGCCAGCTGACAGCACTAACCATTGGGCCACGAAATCTTATTCAACTTTAACAACAAACAGTATATATAGGCCAATAGAATATTAAGACCTGTGCGAATCTTCGAATAACGCCGAGCGTTATCTGCAGCTAGAAATCTTCATATAGGCCTAACGCTTAGCGTTATATGAAGAACTGCGCGAATAATCACTCCGAATTCTAGTACTTGTGATGGTCAAGTTAAAGTGAAAGGGCAATGGGCTGGGCAAGCCTCTATGAAAGTAAAATATATTTTCATAACTTTCTATTAAAAGTTTTTTAAAGAAAATTAATGGGGACTAGACTAGTCTAATAGACTATAGCCTGCATTTCAAAAATAGGCCTGGGCCTAGATCTAAAATCTAGATCTAATAGTTTTTGAATAAATTTCGACTGCCTTGTAGGTTGTAGGCCTACATAAATTGTATAATATTCCGAGTTATTGCTACCTGAGTATGTACTATAGATAACTTAAGTGTTCGGTCTAAGATTTTCGTTCTAAATGTAACCCTAACTGAATTCAGTTTTAAAATTAAAACTAGATCTAGAACTAGGCTACTACTACTTACTGAACTGTCTACAAAAGTAGCCTAACCTAACCTCACGTGTGATCGATTAGAAGTCATTTTCATTTAACACTTACCGTGTTTCTATCGTACGGTTTGCTTGGCGTTTGGTTTCTTTTCCCCTTGATTTTACCACCCCCTTCACTAGCCATTGTTGTCGATTACTTTAATAATAATAAGTAATATGCTTTAAATTAATTGTCCTATCCATTTACTTTTCGTCGACACATTTTGATGATTTTACCAAGAAAGATGGCGGTAATAGAAGTATTCTACGATTGGTCCATTAGAAGGTCACATGTGTTCCGAATGTCTCGTTATTGGATAACCCCCATTTTCGTCAAATATCCGATAAAACCCGCAAAATTAATGTTCTTTCTTGATCTTTGTTAGACCGTACTATATTTTATTAAAAATTGTATTTTTTTATTCAAGTGCGTAATTAGGAGAATGCTGTAGAGGAAACTAGCTACGGCTTTAATTTCAGTTTTACATAATGTTTACAACTATGACGGTTTTCTTTATCTTTATCTTTATCTTTAGTGTAGCTAATTTTGTGCTTCGCATTTCCAATCAATGCTAATTTCATATTACGAGTAAAAGGTGTTTTTACGATGTAAAGGGGTCTATCCCACCTTCCATCCTACATTAATACGAAACAAATATAGTAATATTATTTAATCGATAACTAATCATATAGGCCTATGCTATATATCTTATCTCAATCTTTTCTTCAAGTGCCACTACAGACGCTCCTTCTATAAAGAAGATTATTGCGTCCCACACACATCAATGGTTTGAGTCTAGTCCTGCATTTCTAAGCTATAATATATTTAATAGACTATCTATCGCTCCGTCTATAAAGAAGATTATTGTGTCCTATGCACATCCGTGGTTTGAGTCTAGTCCTGCTTTTCTACATATAAATAGGCTAGCCTATTTAAAGATTTGCATGAATATTGGCAAAATATTGGTGGCAATATTTGGTCAATATAGACAATAGGCTATAGGCTAATGTGTTGTTAAGGTAGGCCTATTGAATTGGGTAGGCCTATCTATTATAAAATAGACGCTTTAAAAAATCCCTTCAAATTTTCCCAGAACAGATGCCTTCATAGCACACTATAATGGCTCAATATTAATAATAATAGGCTTAATGATAATAATAATAATGGTAATTTTTATAGCGCTTCTATCCATGTATTAAATTTAGCATGCTCAGTGCGCTCTTGGTGTAGGCCTAAATTTTAGCGACAGCTATATTGGTATGTAAGGACACGGCCACTAGCCAAAGAAAAAGACTCTTATTACTTTTATTAGTCCAATATTCTGCCAATATTTAAATCTAAGCTTAGTCCAACAAATGTTGATTCTACACTGGGCCCATGCAGTGTGCTGATAGGCAGCTAGAAACGGGTACCCAGTTTAGAAAAGATCCATCACAGAAAGTCCGTCGAATTCCTACGATTCTACAAGCCTTAGACTGAAGGGACTCAAGGGACCATTTTGGATGTCATGTGCCCCTTTATAGGTGTTGCACTATTTTATATTTGAAGAGAAATGTTTCTCTAGTGGAGAGTTTCAAATATAAGATTAGGGCCTACAGGTTGTACAACATTGCATTACATAGTAAAAGCGCCGTATAACATTACATTAAATAATAACATTGCCGTATAACATTACATTAAATGATAACATTGCGTATAACATTACATTAAATCATGATAACAGTGCCGTATAGCCTAACATTACATTAAATCATGATAACAGTGCCGTATAACATTACATTAAATCATGATAAGATTGTCGTAGGCCTATAACATTACATTAAATGATGATACCATTGCCATATAACATTACATTAAATTATGATAAGATTGTCGTATAAAATTACATTAAATGATAACATTGTCGTATAACATTACATTAAATGATGATAACAGTGCCGTATAACATTAGGCCTACATTAAATTCTGATAAGATTGTCGTATAACATTACATTAAATGATGATATCATTGCCATATAACATTAAATTAAATTATGATCACATTCACATTGCCTGATAACACTGCATTAAGTGATAACATAAACCTCGTTCAGTGCTATGCCCCTACCAACGACAGTGAATACTGTATGAAGGATGAGTTTTACCGTAGGCTGCAGAGCATCATTCAGAGGTTTCCTAGCAGAGACATAATCATGTTGATTGGTGACCTTAACATTAAATTATAACATTGCCGTATAACATTACATTAAATGATACCATTGCTGTATAACATTACATTAAATAATAACATTGCCATAGGCCTATAACATTAGGCTACATTAAATGATATAAATGATAACATTACATTAAATGATACCATTGCTGTATAATATTACATTAGATGATAACATTGCCGTATAACATTACATTCAATGATAACATTACATTAAATGATACCATTGCTGTATAAAAATACATTAAATTATAACATTATATTAAATGATAACATTGCCGTATGAAAATACATTAAATCAGGGGTCAGCAACCTTTTGCTAATGGTGTGCCAACAAAGATTTCTACACCATTCAGAGTGCCAACAGCCTAAAAGTCAACCTGCTCTATTTATACTTTAAAAATTACTCCATAGCAAGACCAAGGCCAGAATCAAAGGAGATTATTTATAGCGAAAATCGTTAAATCGTTAAATCGTTTTATATTTAAAACAAAATTAACGTGTTTGTGATTATAATATTTTATTACTAAACTTTCACATTTATTGTAATTATTGTCGAAACATTTGTTAGTCAAGCTGAAGAAAGTTATAACACACGACGTTAATTATATTTTGATCTCAGTTTAATTGAGATTTCCTTTAATGTGTTTAAGTCTTTACGGATAGGCCTATAAAGTAATTATCCTTAAGCGGAATAGATACGTAGGCCTACTAATCATATAAACTGGGTAATTATAAATATAAATTCTTTAGTCCTATAATATCTATATAATTTACAAATACTTGTAACAGTTTGATAATTTATAAATTGTAAGCCATTTATTATTTTTATAAAAGGAACAATGGCTATTAGAAATTTTAGCGCAAATAAAACGGTTAAATTATTTCCCTTTAATTAAAAAACGTTTCAACATTTGATTCAATAGTGATGCCAAACAAGTTATGTTTTGTAATATAGCAAATATTACTCACTAATTATTATTTTTTTCAATAAATCCAATATTATGGTCTTCATTACAAGATTTAATTTTTAGAGAATTAAAATTAATTTACGTTGAACCGTTGTAAATAAACATTTCCTGCATCAATTGTTGGTCCATTTAAGGAGTTTACCATTTTTAACATTAATAATTACAGAAATTAGGCTACATAATATGGTGCTATTAAAAGGGCCTCTTATAATTATTAGATTAGTAATACAGATACATTTGTTTTAGAATTAAAGAAGATGAGCATAGAAACTATTTTAAATGTAACCAGTCTGTATCAATTAATGAGTTATTTGTCTTGAATGCTCTTCACTAATTGTATAATGTCAGATTCACATTTAGTCACTTCTGAGTGGTCAAGTGTAGGTGACCTCTTTTTATGCCTAAAACAGCTGTCATGTGCGATGCAATTAGTTGTTGTAAATATGAAAGATTAACCAACAGCTGAAAGTAGAAGAGCGAAGAGTAGAATAGCAGATGACTTTCCTGAGCAGCTTCCTTCCAGATTTTTTTCCATAAATATGCACAATTGGATGCCCAATTTTTAATTGCTCAAAATTTCCATTGCTGCATTTTAAAATCGCCAATATCCCTACACTTAAAAAAACTATATACATCTAAGAAGGTTGTAATAAGATCAAACCGTTTAGGCTTGATGTGGTATGAAAAAATTGTTAGATAACTCCGTTTTAAGTGCTTCGATGTACTTCTGAAAAAAAACCAACTATCCATCTTAATATATGCCTTAATATATAGATGTACATGTAGTTAAATGTTTTGAAATTGATCTCACAGCAAGATATGTCCAGTTTCAATGCAAATCCATTCCAGTGGACCTTGTAAATGAAAGTTCAACTCACTGAAATATGTCTCTATGTCATTCAGAAACATCGGCTTCAACAGTCAATTTTTCCTCATTCAAAACTGGAAAAATTATCTTTTTAATTTAATAAAAAAAACCTCTTGGAGCTAGGTCTCTCGCGTGCCATTGAAAATCGCTCTGCGTGCCATGTTTGGCACGCGTGCTTTAGGTTGCCTACCCCTGCATTAGATGATAACATTGCCGTATAACATTACATTAATCGATAGCATTGCTGTATAACATTACATTAAATTATGATAACATTGTCGTGTAACATCAACATTGCTGCAAGACAAAAGGGCATTAAGATTAAAGTATAAATAGGGTTACTATAAGTATACACATACACACCATTGGCTTAAATCTAGTCTTGCATGTTGATAGCAGTTTTTACATGATGTTAGGTTGTTGGCTTTCTTGACTTGTTCAGACAGCACATTTCACGCCTGAGTGCCACTCGAGAAGAAAGAGAACTTGTTTGAATTGGTAAATGTAATGGCAATAAGAAAAAAATGTGTTGTTGTTTTTTAATCTCTGGAATCTATGTCGTTCAGATTAGTTTTATTAGATGAATTTGTAGTAGGCCTATTTGAAAATTCGTTTTAAACGTTGCATGCATTTGTAGGACTTCCTGCCACGATAGCACACTAAATTGGCCCAATATTGGCTCAACATTTGAGCAAGATATAAATATTGACAGAGCCAGCTGATTGGGGGAATATTGGGATAAATCAGTGTGACGTTAGAACACTTAGACCTACGATGTTTTTAAACTAAATTTATAAGCAAAAGAGTATTTTGAGAACAAATACTATTGGAGTTTAAGTTAAAGTAATAATAATAATTGGTCATTTATATCGCGCCTCACTCCATGCTAATGCAAGCATGCTCAGCGCGCTCACAAAAACGAAACGACAATAACACTCTAAAATAGTTTTAAACAAGGTTTCGGCCGATGGAGGCACGAAACGACAATAACATATTAAAATAGTTTTAAACAAGTATTTTGCTGATGGATGTGTACTTCATCAACTTAGTTGAAAAGAAAAGTCTTCAAATTCTTCTTGAATGATTTTTTTGACACAGAGTTTTTCAGTGTCTCAGGTAAGCCATTCCACAGTGTAGGCGCCACAGATTCAAACGAGCGTACACCAAGAGTCTTTTTTCTGTGACCTTCCAAACCTGGAATTTCCAGGAGAGATTGTGTTGAAGATCGCAGCATCCTTAACGGGACATGCTTCGGTATAAGCTCTTTGAGATATGCAGGTGCTGTGCCTTCCACGCATCCATAGGTAAGGGACATAATCTTATGATCGATGCGCTTCGTCACAGGGAGCCAGTGAAGCTCTTTGAGAATTGGAGTGATATGGTCATGCTTCTTTACTCGTGACACAATGCGTGCTGCAGTATTTTGAACTTTCTGAAGTCTATCCAGTTGTTTCTGGGGTAAACCCCACAGGCAACTGTTACAATAGTCTAGTCTTGACTGTATTGTTGCAACAGCAAAAGCATTGGCTGTTTTTTTTATTAATCAGAGGTCGCAGCTGACCCAGGGCACGAAGATGGAAGGAGCATGCCCTAACCACAGTACTGATGTGTGGACCCATTGTTAATTTACTGTCAATGATAAAGCCCAGGTCTCTGACAGTGTTGGACAAAAAGATATCAGAGGCCCCTACTTTAATAGATGGAATATCGACTTTCCTAAGATTGAAGTTTGAACCGCACATAATTGCCTCAGTCTTGTCGTCATTCAGTTTGAGTTTGTTGGCAGTCATCCACGCTTTCACCGCTAGACAGCATTCTTCCACTGCATTAACAGCGGCAGCACAAGCATTATGATCAGGATGGAAGCTTTTGTACAGCTGGGTATCATCCGCATATAGTTTGCGAGATAATCCTTGGCTATCAATTATTCTGCCAAGCTGGCTAGTGTAAACAGCAAAAAGGATAGGCCCTAAAACTGAACCTTGAGGTACGCCACAGATGAGAGAAGTGGCTTTTGATAAGGTCTGATTGATAGAAACTCTCTGAGTCCTGTCTGCCAAGTAGGAAGTAAACCAATGAAGTGCAGTATCAGTGATGCCCATCTCGTATTGAAGTCTTGATAAAAGTAAGTCATGGTTGATAACATCAAAGGCAGCACTGAGGTCCAACAGAACTAAGATAGTCAGATCACCACGGTCAGCACTACATAGAACATCATTCATAACACGTAATATTGCCGTCTCACAGCTATGCCCAGGACGATAGGCAGATTGAAATTTATCAATCAGGCCATGTGTGGTTAGATGTTGTAAAAGCTGCTGAGAGACAACCCTCTCAAGAAGCTTCGATACATAGGGAAGGTTAGATACTGGCCGAAAACTCTTGCAGTCACTAGGATCGAGCCCCTTTTTCTTTAATAAAGGCTTGATGACAGCAGTCTTAAACATTTGTGGGACTGTGGCTGACTCCAGGCTACCATTTATGATACGCACTAAAACTGGAAGCAGAATTTCAAGGCAGTCCAACACAATCTTCGTTGGAATGGGGTCAACAATTGAGGATGTAGGTTTAGATACAGAAATAAGACGCCTCAACTGCTCTTCGGAAACTGGGAGGAAATTTGACAAAGAAATTCCAGAAAATGACTTCTCCACAGTGGGTGGAGTAGTATGATTATCAAAGCTGTTTCTAATCGTCTCGACTTTTTCATTAAAAAATTTATTAAGAGCCTCCGCAGCCTGCTCGCTGCTCATGTCAGGCAAAATTGGACTTAATTCATTTTTTCCAAGAAGATTCTGCACTATGGAAAACAGTTTTCGATAGTCAGTGCCCGCAGCCTCCAGAGCAGACTGAACTTGCTTTGCTTTCGCACGTCTAATCACATTTGTAAGCTTGTTCCTTGCTATCTTAAACATCTGTTTATCCACCTCAAGGCCACTCAGTCTCCAGTGTCTCTCTGCCTGACGTCGGGCTAATTTAGCTATCCGAACGGAGGGTGTAAACCAAGCGGTATTGGGTCTATCTCTAACATACAATTCAGTCCTAGGGGCAAAAGTCTCCAGCATGGAAGATAGAGTATTATTGTAGAGTAGAACTAGTTGAGAGATGTCATCAGGTGGTGATATAACCAAATCTGATCTTGAAAGATGATCGCGAAATAAGTCCATATCTATATTTCGTAACTTCCTGGCCTGAATTTTCTTTATTGGAACAGCAGACATTTCCATATCTGTGGTAAAGGTAACAAGAAAGTGATCAGATATAAGATGATCTTCAACAATTACCGACTTAAGAAAACCATCATTGTCAGATCGTGACACAACCCAGTCTAAAATATGTCCATCCTTGTGTGTAGGTTCCGAAACATGCTGTACCAGGTTTGGCGAGTGCAACAATTGAATAAAGTCGCGAGTGTGCCTATTATCTGACTCATCCCAATGAACATTAAAGTCACCAAGAATGAGGAGATTCTTAGAACTTATGGACGACACAAGTTTTCCAAAGTCCTCGTGAAACACGTTGTCATTCAAACCATTTGAAGCAGAAGGTGGGGGTCTGTACAGAGCCACGGTGCGTACTGTCATTTTCCTTAGAGAGATGGTGAATTGTATAGACTCAAAGGAATTAAAACTGGTGTCCTTGCACAATCTAACAATTAGGGAGGCCCGGTGAATCACAGCAATGCCACCCCCTCTCTGACCTGTTGACCGAGGACGGTGGAAGAAAGCATATCCATCAGGCGTCATGTCCCTAATGGCTACTTCATCTCCACCCTCGTGAAGCCACGTCTCAGTGATGACCATAATGTCAAGCGACTTCTCAGATATAACATCACATATAACTAAAGCCTTTTTGACGGAAGATTGAGTATTTAAGAGGCCGATGGTAACGCCTGCAGAATGAATAGTCGATATTACCGGGCATTGTTCGATCACATTACGGATTAGAGGTGTTAGCGAGGATGTTGGAGTAGACACGTCAAGGTGAAGCCGTCCAGCCCTAGTTCCTCTCCCTGTGGGTGCTTGAACCCCTACACCGTTCCGGTATTATATTGTAACGTCTAACAGAATAAAGAAATATATCTTACACAAATAAAAAAAGGCATAGTGTTGCAATAGAGTATGATGTTATACTTGATGATGATATACTTGTATGATGTTATACTCATTTTTATATAACTCTATACACCAGTGCTGTAATGTGATTTAATGTTGTATTATATGCAACAGGCTTACTATTATTTTTTAATACCCGTTTATATGCTTATTATTGTGCATCAGATAAGATAAGATCACTGTGAAATTAATGTTATATTATATTCAATACTGTTGTTACGTAATGTTATGCAACAAGGTTACATTATGCCTATTACTATTATTGTTGTGTATTAACGTTGTAATAATATAACTTTACAGAACACTGCAATAATTACGAATTACTTAGGTAATTCAATTGATGTAATGTAACAACACAATAATTGTAATACCCTGAGCCTTTCATCTTATACATACACTATAGCTGTAGTATATGTAATGTTATATATCGCTTTTTGTGATGTCACTGACTTATTATACCACCTAGTTGTTACACTGTACATTTATATGTTGAAACACTCCAAACTTCACAAACCTGTTACGTCCAAACCAACTACAAATCCAAAAAAATTTCATTTACGCCTGTATAAATCCTCTCCGTCGTAAAAAAAAAAGATGTGTGTGTGCCGCGGGGTGTAAGACGTTAAAAAAACAAACTGCAGTAGACATTGAAAGATCAATGTAGGACAAGTAATTATTTAATGAGTTTTTTTTTAATCTTTCAATTACTTTAGATCCAAGTTTCATCAATTATAGGAAGTAGGAAGATTGGGTTTTATGAAATAATTTGGTTACATTTGAGATACATAATTAGAGACCTTTTTTCATGACAGTGGTCGAACATATCAACTATTTGGCCTATAGAAATCGAATACAGATTGTCTCACAGCAAAATACAGAAAAAAAGACGATTTGCTTTTTTTCACGTATTTTAGGCCTTACATGTTTTTTAGTTTTTGTTTATTTTTAGCAACACAGGCCACCACGTCCGCATAACTTTCTATTTTTCCATACTGAGATTTTGTTATAAATTTAATTTTTAGTTCTGTTTTTTTTCAAACTTTATTTCATAAACAAGACAGATGCTGGAGACTGGTAAACTGAGAACTGTAACTCAAATGGGTACAAGACATTAGAGGACACTGCAAGACTCTACCGACTGCAAGGCTTTACCGACTGCAAGGCTTTACCGACTGCAATACTTTACCGACTGCAAGGCTTTACCGCCTGCAAGACTCTACCGACTGCAAGGCTTTACTGACTGCAAGACTCTACCGACTGCAAGACTATACCGACTGCAAGACTTTACCGACTACAAGTTTTTACGGACAGCAAGTTTTTACCGACTGCACGTCTTTACCGACTGCAAGACTCTACCGACTGAAAGGCTTTATTGACTGAAAGACTTTGCCAACTGCAAGTTTTTGCCGGCTGCAAGTTTTTACCGACTGCAAGTATTTACCGACTGCAAGACTCTACCGTCTGAAAGGCTTTATTGACTAAAGGACTTTGCCAACTGCAAGTTCTTACCGACTGCACGTCTTTACCGACTGCAAGACTCTACCGACTGAAAGGCTTTATTGACTGAAAGACTTTGCCAAATGCAAGTTTTTACCGACTGCAAGTCTTTACCGACAGCAAGTATTTACCCACTACAATAGCCAACTGCTATGGTTTATCCACGTCTATGGTGTGACGATGTGTCCTGTTAATTTGCAGAGTATTAATTAGTCCGCGATATTAGTAGTTAGCCCATTGAATAATTTACACATTTTAACATAGAGTGACGTGATTTTAGACACGACACGAGAAAAAACGGTCTAGCGGATAAAGGATCGTCGATCGTTTATCGCCATATTGTCCTATCTCGTCGAGACTAGGTGCAGGGTCAATAGGGCTGATTGTTTATTTAAGGAACGGCCTCGGTGGATGACCAGCACAACGGTTATATGAAAGAAAGGAAGTGTCAAAGAACGAATATTGTCGATGGAATACAAACTATAGAATTGAACAATGATTCCACAACGGTAACGTGAACTTCATTTATTGAAGAGAGGCGTTGGTATCATCAACTTGTTTTAATAAATCGTGTCCATCTATTCCTCAACATAAGATTTCATTCACTCATTCTCAAGATCTTCCAAGTCTACTGTTATTTCCACTTGTACGATAGCTGTCAGAGCAAGGACTTGTTCAGTAGGTGTCGATACCACAACTAGCTAGGTTGACGTCTAAATCACAACTGTCTTGTTTTTGTTTCTTGGTTGATAGGAAGACCTTAGATAATCTCTAACCCTCTTTCATTACATAGTGTAAAATCGTTCATTCAAAAGTCAATAGAGCGTTTGCAATAGGCGTGGCTTACGTTTCTAGGTCACGTAACTATGTAAATAGAAGCCGTGATGGAGACAGGTGGAATAAAATTGTTCTTTACCATGTCTATTTTACACCCAAAATGTAAGAAATTTATTTTCATAAATCTTGATATATAACTGTGATACTAGTCCTCAGTAATCCGTTCACGAAGTCAACAAGATTTAAGGCTTTTTTTTAGTTGTTCAATAGCTATTGTGAAACATTTCACAGCCTGCCTTATGCTTTACTTTTAGATAGTATGTTAAGGCTCACTTTCGGCAATCGACATCTTCAATTAAGTATTCTGCACTTACGGAACCTTTTCCATTGATTTTTAATGGTTTAAATTTTAGCTTTGAATGTTAATTTTCAACGCATGACAATGTTTTATATATTTTTACGGCATATTGTTGAAATGATGATATTTGAAAATAAAACCCTCTTAAGCCTATAGTAATACAGCTGCCATTGTTCACCACTATACAAAGTAAACAAACAACACGTGCTTTTTGTCACGTTATTGCAAATGCTCTATATATCTTGCGCACCTTACAACACTCTATATACTAACAAATAATAAATAATCTATTGCAGGGAATCCAGTAGGCTTTCTCGTCACTGTTTGCTCTGAGCGAATGATGCAGAGATAGGAAGGGTGACAACTCTCCTAATCAGATTTTGACCTTGTGGGGAAGATCCCCAGTCTTTAAAAAAAAACGGAAATTTATTTCACAAACTTGTCTGACAATTTACGATTGGTTGGTAAATCCCTCCTAAATTATTTAATTGGGCCCACCCGACTGATATAAAATACAAGTCCCCATTTTACCAGCTCTATAAATACCCACGAAAATCACAACACGCATCCGTCTGAAAAATACTTTCCTTAAAATACTTACTTCGGATTTTCGCTGCACGCGTTTGAAATTACTCCATAGTATTCTTGACGCTGCAATTGTAGCCTACTTGTACAATTGGACTTATGCACTCTGTTTATACGCATGTTATTCGTTTATATGGACATATTTATAGGACATTTCTTCTACCATTCAGGACTTAAACATTTAGTAAGTGGACTTTCGTAATGAACGCTTAATCGTTAGATTTTTAAGATTCATCGCTATTCCTCGGACGTTCTTTAATGTTTGACTGTGTGTGATATTTGTCGTGAGAACATTACCCATGCAATGTTATTTTTTTCTGTGAGTAGTACGAAATAGAATAAGACATTTCGAGTGATGTGAGTTTAGGTTTACCATTGAAAGAAATTTGTTTCATGCCAATAAACGGACGCATCCTCTTTTATAAACAGTGCATATTTGTGAGTTATTTAACTGTGTGCGCACTCTGAGTGTGAGTAGAACGAAATGCATCTACAGTTATAAATATCGAGTATTAAGTTCTACAGCGAACAAGATAAAGTTATGACATCATAACCTATAGATAAATAAGCCAGTGTATGGTGGGCATAGAGTATATATTGCGGATGACCCACGTTACGAGTGGACGCACAGCAACGCGTGCACCTTACTAGCCACACAATACCCTGCCATCACATATGATTTGCCAACTGAAAGGTTTTACCCTTTGCAATGCTTTACTCGTTGCATTGTTTTTTTTAAATACTGTAAGGTTCTTAATTGCAACACGCAATAACAACAATATAAGCTTCGCAATAGACCGAGTCAAATGGAATATTTAAGCCAATTCATTCATGCGTAAGTCGGCACTGAAAGGAAGTATATAAGTATGTGTTTAATAAAGACAACAAAGAAAGTAGCCAGACGTGACCATATATATATATATATGAGAAAAAATTGTAGATTTAGTCAGGGGTATGCAACATGTTTCATCATTGGGCCGTGTAAGGCATTTCATAAACAAGATAAACCACACATACTGAAAATGTATTTTAATCTAATACGATGAACTTAAAAAAAAGCCATTAAAAGCTCTGTGGTGGGTGGTGGGTGGTGGGGGCACTAAAAGGCTTGGTGGGCCGTGTTAGGGATAGCGGGGCCGCCTTTTACACAACCCCATATTATAGTTTTCCTCATACGTAAAAAACATTACACCAAAAAGAAAACACAGATTTATGTGGGAAAAAACTGAGGAATTTACAAGGGTGATTATAGTAAATACGCGTAATAAAGGAGCATCCAGGTGTACACTTCTGTACATCAGACGATAAACGAAAACACCCGGAGGGAATTAACACACAAAAAAATGTCAGGACAATTCGTCACATCCTGAATACCTTTTCTCTTGGTGTCTGGGATTGTCGAACATGTTTGATAAGAACTATTTTGCTAGTGACGACAATGAAAAGAAGAGAAGGGACTTCTTGTCGATTAAGCTTAGGAAACGTTATAACTCCAGAAACATCCAATTCTTGTGTTGATACATAGTCTGTATTCTTTTCAGGCTTAGAGAAATCAGCTTTTGAGGGTGCTGAGCTGTTACTTTTCAATGCCGAATTCTGAAATGATTTACACAAATATAACACTTATTTAACCAATATTTTTTTAAATTCTTGTAAGGTTCTTACTCTAAAACCATTTTCAAATTCCCTCACATTTCACAAACTTTACAAAAAAATTCAGACCAATATAAACTGGCATATGGGAAATGTCTTGTTATACAACTATTGTAAAAGTTAGTCCAAATAGAAATGTTTTTTTTTTCCAGAATTTATAGAATTACTTTACCAAAAAGTTACACAATAGGTGTTAATGACTCCTCAATGACATAGAGCTAGTTTTTGTAATTTAAATTTATTAGTTTCAATCTGCTTTGTCCATTATTGTGAGATTCTCAAACAACACTCACAAAACTTGGTCAGTTTTCCCAATCTTTCTCGAATATAAAACAACTCTATCAGTGGTTACACACACACAAAAGACTTTCCCAAACTAATTTAATACTACCTGCTTATCATCCAGGCTGTCATTCTTTTGACCAGAATATAATGGGCCAGACAACCATGATGGAACCAGTAATACTTTTACAAGGTCCTTCAACTTTCCCAGGAGAGACTAAGAAAGAAAGAAAACAGAAATATTTCAATGAAATTGCTTGTTGGTGACTTATGGGTGTAATCAATGGTTGGATCAAAAGTTACTTCTAAACAAGGCAGGTGAATTATTTATACTAAAGAAAACACCACTTAATTTTGAAAACAATACCATAATTCTGTAATCTATCACTAATGAAGCCTGGTTTATCAGATTTTTTTCATACTTAAATGTATACATTTTCGTGACCTTTTCTGAGTACAGTCTTTTTTCAAATGATACCGAGTTTACACCTTGGATTTCATTATTAGTAGTTGCTAGTCTATTTGAAATAACATTTAACCCTTACAGTCCCGGGCGCGTATATAGCGGGACTGAAGATAGCATAGATAGAAAGTAGGTCGGTACAGGAAGGGTTAACCATCAATAATGATCCCATAGAGAATTAAGGCTTATAAAACTTATTATAATCATAATTCAACGTAAATGCGTTTTTAAAAAGCTAATGTAATGCAGATTTTTTTTGTTGTTCTGAAACATTATTAATCCGTCTCTATGTTTAAGCTCCTTTCTTCTTTCCCGCACACTGACAGGTCAATCTAGATGCCGATCTGCCATTATTTAAGAATTTACAAAATGGGACAAACAAATCTACAGCGGCATATATCTTCTTATCTTATGCATTACAGACGCTCCTTGTATAAAGAAGATTATTGCGTCCTACCTTCATCAACTCATAAAACAAGCACATAAAATATATGCAAGTAAATGAACTAAAAACGGGCAGTTAAGGTTAACACAGACAGCCAATGAAATTGCATGTTTTCCTTTCATACAGTCGCATCAATTTATTATCAATACTCTTTAAAAGTAATATTTATGCAGAACAATTGGACAGTGTAATAACACAAGAAAGGTGTCTATGTGTTTATGAGTGTCAAGTTAGTACAAACATCAAAGTTTGGCTAAAGGAATTATTAAAATTGCTACTTCCAGCTGAAATGAACAGTTAGTTGCTAGTGAGGTACTTACAGCAATTGACTAAGCTATATCTTGTGTTATTAGACCAAAATTTGTTCAAAATAATAGTTGCCTCAAGTATTAAGAATTCTGAGAAGTAAATAAATTACTGTAGACCTGTATACTCGCGCATAAGTCGCACTTTTTTTTAAACTCAACATTTCGACAAAAAGTAGTCCTTTAGAACCGACACTGTTTTTGAAAAGTTCAAAAATACCATTACTCTGTCATATAATTTCCTATATCACCCGTATAGTCGATGGTAGTGATGTTGATTTACTAGGATACGCGTAGGCCTGCATTATACATTTCAAAAACTTTTGTAGGTGTAAATAGGCCTATACTATCTTTATATAACTGAAATGGACAACTATTTTATGTTTTTTCACCACCTCCCCCCTTTTATTTTTGAACGTTTGGACCAATTTTGTATTGCTGAAACGTAGCGCAAGTTTAAGGCGGCATTTTTCGTAGACATGTTGAATGCAAATTACAGTAGGCTATGGAAAGAATCGTAAATATGTAAAAGACCATCTAGGCCAGCGATGGCGAACCTATGGCACGCGTGCCACAGCTGGCACGCAGAGCCATTTTTGTGGGCACGCGAGCATTTACCAAAAATGGAACTTGCTAAAACTTAAAGGAAAAAGTTTCTTTAAAAGAAATTCAGGAAATAGGCCTTTCACTCCCAGTCTGCTAGTTTTTGTAAGCTTTCAAATGTCACTCTGCATAGCAAAACATGGTAAGCCCCTCTCTGATGGGGATTTTCTGAAAACGGCCATGTTGGCTGGGAGTTATTCCCTTTTAAATGATTTTCCAAACAAAGATACAATTATGCAACGCATCTCTGAGATACCACTTATCAGAAATACTGTTAAAGGTCGAGTCTTGCGCATGGCAAGTGATTATAGTCGGCAGATCACTACTGACTTACAAAAAGGCAACCTGCAACTCCACGTGCTTGGGTGAAAGCACAGATGTAAATAATCATGCAAGGCTTCTGGTAATTTTGCGTTATGCAGTTGGTGACATTATGAGAGAAGAGATGGTGAAATTGTTATCTTTGGCACAACATATAAAACAGAAAAAGTTGCTTCAGTTACTAGTGACGGGGCACCTTGCATGGTGTGTGTGTGGGGGGGGGGGACATCTGGTTTCATACAGTGCTTTGTAAAAAAAAAGCGAAACACCTAGTCGTTCAGTTTCTCTGTATTATATACACCAAGAAGCTCTTTGTGCCAGGGATAGCAGCAACAAATTAGATGATATCCTCAAAGATGTCACAAAAAACTGGTCAATTATGTCATGGCTCGTGCTCTTAATTGTCGACAGTTTCACGCACTTCTTGCTGAGGTCAAGGCGCAGTAAAATACTTTATTCATGTAACTTATGTACAATAGTGTCAGGTGGCTGAGCAGAGGACGATTATTGGAAATATTTGTAGCATGCTTGGATAAAATGAGGTTATTTATAATTCAAAGGGGCGGGATTATCCACAGCTCACTGATATGGTCTGGTTTACCAACATCATGTTTTTTTTTACAGATTTAACTGAACACTCCAACGAAGCGAACAAAAAACTGCAAGGTTCAGGAAAAACAACAGAAATGATGTTTTGTGATATCAGAACATTTGAAAAAAAAATCTTAAGGTTTTTGAAATTGACCTACAAAGTAGGCAGTTGAAGTATTTTTTCAAATGTAAAAATGCATTTACAAAATTCTATAACATTTACTGACAATCCTACAAGCCATCAGGAAATCTACAGAGAATTTTCTAGTATTGTAGCAGCTGCAAATGAGAATTTCAGTAATAGATCTGTACAGTACCGAAAGATGGAGACAACCCTCTGTTTTCTAACTTCTGCAGAAAAAGCCAAATATGAAGAACTGGATCTTTCCTGCTTATTGTAGTTATATTTAGCTCTATTTGGAAAAATAAACTCTATTATCTGCGTGAAACACTAGAGAAGAGTGTGAAAGGCAAAGGACAGCACAGTTGGTAGCTCTAATGATGATATCCTTAAAATGTGGAATTTCAAGTCGATGAAAGCACTTGGAATTGCACTTCTTAATTTGTTTGGGTCATCTTATGCTTGTGAGCTGTTTTCAACTTTAAATTAGACCAAATCTGATTCCAGAAACCGACTAACAGATGACCTGAGTGATGCATGTGTCGCTCTTAAACGGAGTTTGAGCCACGGCTTAACAAATTATCAACATGCACACAAAAGCAAAAATCACATTAACTATGCAAAATATTTTCCAATGCATACAGTTAACTGCAATAACTTTGGTAATGGTAATGGTAATTTATAAAGCGCTTCTATCCATGCTATTTTAGCATGCTCAGTGCGCTCTAGAAGACTATTAATCCGTGAGAGGTTTCACTGCTGCCGGTTAAGCGCATGTGATAACAACTCAATATTAACGTCATCTAGTCCCAAAACTCCTGTAGGGCGACAGGGATCTGCCGGTGGCGGGGCTCGAACCCGCGACGTCTCAATTGGTTTTTTGGTTGACAGTCTGGTGAGCTAACCGCTAGGCCAGCCGGCTTCACTTTAATTGTAATATATGAATATTTTTTTTTTTTATTACAGTTCATGTTTTTTTTTTATATAAAAGACTGTTTGTATCATTCAAAGATCTGTTAATTTGTTCTTTGGACAAAAGATGTTAATTAGTTCGGACAACTGTATGAGCTGGTTTTTTTTTTGTAAAGTAAAACCTCAAGTGTTTTGTTTTAATTGTTGTGTTGGCACGTTGAAAGAAATAAGTTGGTCTTGCATTGCACTTTGGGCACGCGGCCTCAAAAAGGTTCGCCATCCCTGATCTAGGCCTATAACGTAGGTATAAGCCTGTCGACTAGTTTTATGTAGGGCCTTTGGCCTAGGCCTACAGCCTACTAATAAGGCACTGTTTGACATTCCTGGAAAACCGCTCCATGTCTAAGCAATGTTTCCAAACCTATTATAAGATAAGATAAGATAAGATTGCATTATTGATCCGAATGAATGGAAAATTGACTTGATTACATTAATTCCGTTTTTTCGGCATACCTAAAACAATATTAAAGAACCATTTGTACTCAAACACAATAGACATTCACGCACACTATCATACCATTTATCATACAAGAAAAAAAGTAGGCCTATTATTTAGGAGTCAGCTATTGAGCCATCGTATTTTCTGGCTGAAACGTGATTCTTTTGAAAGAGTCTTACTGACAGTGGAACAAAAGAGTTCTTAAATCTTAAAAGAGTTATAGGCCGATCGACTCATTTCAAGACATTTTGGAAAAATTATGCAAACTTTTTTTCTCTCATCTATAAAGAAATAACGTGTGAAATGTCAATAGTGTGTTTCATTTTTCATTGGTTGCTTGTAAGAGTTGAAAAAAACAAAACACAGCTTAGTGTCAATCGCTAAGATAAAAAGCCAACAAACACCGCCTTTTTTTTCGCGTCTCGTTTGAAATCTCGAAATCAGTGTTAATGGTAATTAAGGCACTTATATAGAACACTAACATCCATGCCAGTGGCGCCACCATGTCTAGAAAGCGCATTTCAAAAGCCTTTTTTTTTAATTTTACGTACCATAGTGTGACTATAGGCTTAGGAGCTTGAGTAGGGACAGAAACTTTGATGAATAAACAGATGACTTACAAAAACTTTCTCATATGACTAATGGCTGTACAGTTCAGTTGTTAAATATAAATGAAGCGCTGCCCCCTTTTTTTTATTATCTTTGCTTTATGCATGATTGAAAACATTTTTTTAAAGGAAAGTTTCCAAATTAGGGTGAATATTTAGTAGCGTTTATGTTTAAGAGGTGTGCATTTTTTAGAAGTTAAAAGGCAGTGTAACCCCTGAAAGATAGGGTGCGACTTATGTTCGGGTCAATGACAACATATGAGAAAAATGTTACATTTAAATGCCAGCATATACGGTAGGCCTATATAAAACAGCACACCTATCACAACATAGCTTCATCAGTATTTAAGAAAAATATCTTCAGAAAATTAATCAGAAGGTCTACGAGAAACATCATTTGAAGCCCCCAAAAAGTCAAGCGATGAGGACTAATTTTTAGACGCTTTTAATTTTTGTATGTAGTAAGAGCCCATGTAAATGTGTAGGCCCTATTTGTCTGATTTAGGCCGATGTTGCAGGTTCACACTGCTGGCACCGCAGTCTAGTCTAAGTTAAGCCAGACTTAGGCATAACAAGCTTTTTAACTTTAACAAATTGATATAGGGCTATTTGTTTTATTTAATATATAAATAAAATATATTCCCAGCAGGCACACCATGTCGAATCAACGGGAAAAAAAGTGTTTTCCATGTATTTTCTTGGTTTTTTAAGTTTCTTCCCATTCGATACGACGTGTTGTGCCCGCTGGGTTACAATTTAAAATCGTACAAAAGTAGTTACATTGAAATGGATAGGCTACTCTGTCAAAAAATTATCAAAACGAATCGCTTGTAATTCTAATACTTTTAATGGGTAAAGTTAAAGTGCAATGGGCTGGGCAAGTCACAATGAAAGTCAAATAAATTTTCAAATTTTCTGTTAAGTTTTTTAGTGAAAATTAAAAATTAATGGGGACTAGCCTATCGCTATCCTATATTCTATATTTAATAGGCCTAAGGACTAATATTTTTAAACTAAATTTCGACTGCCTTGTACTTGTACATAAATTGTATAATACTGCGATTTATTGCTACCTTAGTTTGTACTATAGAGAACTTAAATGTTCGGTTTAGATTTTCGTTCTAAAGGTACGTGAATTCCTTTTTACTTCCTTTATTTTAAGTTGCATTTTCTGTCTGTCTGTCTGCAATCATGCGTTGTGGGAGCAAAACTTTGCTTCGATTTTTCGACCACTTCCCGTGGTCCGATCACGCTGAAATTTGGACAGCAGATTTGGGGCGCCTAACAATACATCCTATCAAGTTTTCAGTTAAAACGACTTAATAATACTACACTTATGACAATATTCATTTCTTAGAAGGAAAGTATAAGAAATATTTTGATTTCGCGTTAAAAATGCCTGTGAAACTTTTTATAATTTTTCGGCGCAAAGCTAGAAAAAAAAAATTATGCGCTAAGATTATTTTTAGAACAATTCACACTGAGTAAGGAGATATTTTTGAGATTTGCGACACAGATATTTTTCTGTACGTTTCATTTCCAGTAGTCAATCAATTATTTAATTACATGATGGTAAACTTAGTTTGCAAATAAAGGGAGTATAATGAAAACTTCGTTTTTATGGTTTTCTTTTTTAAAAATTAAATCGACTAGGCTACTACTACAAAAGTTGTCTAACCTCACGTTACGTTGAGTAAATGCACTTTTAAACATTAACAATGGCATACTCCGCTGCTGTTGGGTGCGCAAATTCTAACGCTAAATTATCATGTAAAGAGCTAAAATATTTTTTCATCGATTTCCTTTAAAAGATCAACAAATAGATGTTGTCCTTAATAATTGTATGTCTATAATCATTGTTGCTTCCGTGAGCATCATTTATAATATCACGATATTCAAGGACATGTGAAAAATTAATTTTTTTTAATAAGCATAGGTGCCGATAAGATCGATGTAAAATCAGCCATTTTTATTTAGTTTACAAAACATCACGTGATCGATTTTCTGTCTCTAAGGAATTGTGCATAGACCTCATTAGAAGTCATTTAACACTTACCGTGTTTCTATCGTACGGTTTGCTGGGCGTTTGTACTATAGATAACTTAAGTGTTCGGTTTAAGATTTTCGTTCTAAATGTACATGAATTCAGTTTTAAAATTAAAACTACTCGACTAGACTAGATCTATCATCTAGACTAGGCTACTACTACTTACTGTCTACTAAAGTTAGTAAAGTAGCCTAACCTAACCTCACGTGTGATCGATTAGAAGTCATTTAACACTTACCGTGTTTCTATCGTACGGTTTGCTTGGCGTTTGGTTTCTTTTCCCCTTGATTTTACCACCCCCTTCACTAGCCATTGTTGTCGATTACTTTAATAATAATAAGTAATATGCTTTAAATTAATTGTCCTATTCATTTACTCTTCGTCGACACATTTTGACGATTTTACAAAGTAAGATGGCGGTAATAGAAGTATTCTGCGATTGGTTCATTAGATGGTCACATGTGTTCCGAATGTCTCGCTATAGGATAACCCCCATTTGCGTCAAATATCCGATAAAACCCGCAAGATACATTTTCTTTCTTGATTCTTTTATTAGACCATACTAGAACTATATATTTGTTTAATTAAAAATTGTATTTTTTGTAAATGCATACATTTTGGACAATGCTGTAGAGGAAACTAACTATGGCTTTAATTTGTGTTTTCCATATTGTTTATTGTTTTCCATATGGGTAGGGGAGAGGGGGGCAGGTTGATACAGGGGCAGGTTGATACAAATTGTTTTTTACAGCTATTATACTACGTATGCGTAGAAGAGTTAGTACGGGAGATAGCTTTCTACCTCCCCTACTTTCGATATAAAAATGGCTTCGCTCGTATCAAAATTGATAATACTGTGAGGAAAATTGAAATTTGAGCCACTTTTGAAAAATATTGACTTATTATTACGTAAGAGATTTCACAGACACGGTAAGTACTTTTATTTTATCATCTTTTTATTAAGGTTAAATATGGATTCCTGAATACTTTAATTTAAATTACGATTGTGTTATTTGCGTCTTGTTTTTAATGTAGTCGAAAAAATGCAATGTGGTGTAGTGGGGCAAATTGATACAGACGACTCGGGGCACATTGATACAATATCCGGTTATTTATTTAGCCCTTTGGAAAAGCATTTAAACATAGAAGAATAATTTTTTTTTACAAAAACGTATTTATATTTAATTAGAGTGTTAGGTTCATTGAGTTTAGCTTACATTTAAATCATTTTCATTTATTTTTGCTTTATAATGTCTAGCTAGGGTTATTCCTATTTAGAACTTAGCCTAGGTGTTTAAGTTTGATGCTTAGGCCTTATACAGGCGTCTAATAAGAAGGTTTAATTAAATACATTACTATTAAACTAAGTCTTATTATTTATCATATTATTTTACGATTATTGTGATTTTAAAATTTAGTTTAAATGTATTAAATTACCCGGGATATTAATTTTTTTAATTGTTTGTAATTTCAGATGGTGCGAAGATGTAAAAGAAAGCCTTATCATGGGGTTGCGATACAAGTTTTATTGACCAGAATTGTTCTATGTAATAAAATAAACAATAAAATAATAGTTTTGGGTTGTTTACTTTGTTAAATTGTCATTGTATTAGTGTTATTATTAAATCTTATTCAATGTATCAGCTTGCCCCATAGTGTGTATCATCTTGCCCCTGCACGGGGCAAGTTGATACAAATTATTTTACATTGCTTTTAGAGCTATATTTATTTTAAATATATTCTAATGAATAAAATTTGTAGATAAAAAGATGCAGGATGCCTAGGGGAACAAATAAAAGTATTTATATCCACTCTAAATATAATGGTTTGCAATTAATTCAAATAAATGTAAAATGTGTATCAACGTGCCCCCCTCTCCCCTAAACAGTGCAGAGATCGGAGCAGATGACTGATATTATTTGCCTTCTTCTTCTTGAGGACTAGTCGGGCTGCGCAGTTCTGGATACGTTGGAGGCCCTGAGGGGAGGAGGCCGAGAGACCAGCCAAGAGCGAATTGCAATAATAATATAGTCTATATATAACGCTCCTTCTATAAAGAAGATTATTGCGTCCTATGCACGCACATCGATCCTTGGTTTTGAGTCTAGTCCTGCATATCTATATTTAAATAGGCTAGATATATTTAAAGATTTGCACTAATATTGGCAAAATATTTGGGGCAATATTTGGCCAATATAGTCCGTTGTTAAGGTAGCCTATTGAATTGGGTACTTATTATAAAATAGACGCTTTAAAATAATCCCTTTCAATTTTCAGAGAACAGAGGCCTTCACATAAAACTATAATTGCTCAATTTTAATATTAATAATAATAATAATGGTAATTTTTATAGCGCGTCTATCCATGCTATTGAATTTAGCATGCTCAGTGCGCTCTTGGTGTGAATTGCAGTGGCAGCTGTATTAGTAGGCCTATATATGCACACAGCCACTAGCAAAAGAGAAAGGTCTTTAAGCTCTTTTTAAAAGTCTCTAATTAGAGTCCAATATTCCGCCAATTATTCTATACTGGGCCAATGTAGTTTGCTGATAGGCGGCAAGAATCGGGTACCCAGTTTCGAAAAGATTTATCACAGAAAGTCCGGCTAATTCCTACGGTTTCGCAAGCCTTCCCAGCGGGCACATCACGCCCTTGATAGGTGCTCTACTTCTTTATGTGGGTGTTCAACCAAACCCATGAACTGCATAATCTGCTGCGCATGTCGCATACCTGTACTGGCCTGTACTGCCCTGTAGGCCTGCTGTGGCCTACCCATGGGCTTCAAAGTAAGTTCAAAGCTCCCATTGAGAGTACACTGGTGGGCTAATGTATGAAAAACCTCTTCGTTGCATGTACAAGATTTCATTGCACATGCGAGAGCCACTGGGGACTCGGTGGGGAGGAAGCAATGTGCACAAAAGCTCGTCTCGCCAAGCCCGGTGTCTAGCTGTTCATAAATATAGTCAGGAATTTTCGCTACCGGGCGACAGTGCATAAATACGAGCGAGCAACCACGTTAATGACCCGTGGGATATCCGCAGGTGGGGGAGAAACATTTCAAACATAGTAGCAGGGGCGAAGCCAAAAATTTTTTCCAGGGGGGGCTAAACAAATATTTACCAAATACCAGGGGGGCTAAACTTTCGCGTGACAAA
This sequence comes from Anisus vortex, assembly GCA_949126835.1. Lineage (NCBI taxonomy): Eukaryota > Metazoa > Mollusca > Gastropoda > Planorbidae > Anisus > Anisus vortex. Next base: position 44,757,958 of record OX421493.1, read on the forward strand.
GATTTACCAAATTTTTAGCAAATTTAGTGCATATTTTATAAAAATCAGTTGAAAAATTTTTTTTTTTTAATTCCAGGGGGTGCTTAGCCCCCCTCAGCCCCCCCCCCCCCCCTGTGGCTTCGCCCCTGCATAGTAGTGCATATAACTCCTATGACCGTACCAAGTTTTACCCTTTGTATAATTTTTAGTGGCATATACGATCGGTACGTTTTATTTTTCTCGTTTAGCATTTGTTTTTCCTGTGCTTCAAGGTATGTCACCAAGACTGTCTGTTTTTTTGTTTCTGCAACTAGCCCGTAAATATATGACTCACGATAAACCCCCCTATGTCATTCACACACATCAAATTTACAAAGGGTATAATTAAAAAAAAACAACAACATAAGAAACAAACTTAAAAAGCATCATTGGATTCGTAAAAACATTTTTTTTTCAACGAAAATGGCAATGAGGATTATTTATATTGCGCAACTCCCTATGCTATCACAATTATTATTAATCATGCTCAGTGCGTTATATTTCCACAATAATGTATTATTCGGTTGTAGTTGTTTGGATGAGTAAGACACAAAAACACTACTTGAAGAGAAATATTTCTGTAGTAAAGAGTTTCAAACATAAGATTGCAGGTTGTACAACCATAGACTATAATTAGATGGACCGCTGGCTCTATTTTAGAGCTTATATGTACTTTTTTTTCCGTGGGCAACCGATAAGGCTGTCTTAAATTACTTCTACGCACCTCCTTGTTTCTTAAATGTTTCCGCATTATAGAACTTTCGATTTTAATTTTAATTTTTCATTGAGAAAATCAAAGCGATTCAATAAAACGGAAGTGCAAAGGAAACAACGAATCGGAAATTTCGAAAAGCAGTCTTTCGAGTCATCATATAGCAGAAATACTAAAGCAAGCGGTCCATGTATACTATAGTATATGGTACAAAATTGCATTACATAGCAACAGCGCCGTATAACATTACATTAAATGATAACATTGCCGTATAACACTACATTAAATGATAACATTGCTGTAAAACATTAGATTAAATCATGATAACAGTGCCGAAAAACATTACATTAAATTATGATTCTACTGTCGTAAAACATTACATTAAAAAATGATAACAGTGCCGAATAACATTATATTAAATTATGATTCTATAGTCGTAAAACATTAGATAAAATTATGATAACATTGTCGTATAACATTACAATTAAATAATACCATTGCCGTATAACATTACATTAAATGATAACATTGTCGTATAACACTACATTAAATGATAACATTGCCGTAAAACATTAGATTAAATCATGATAACAGTGCCGAAAAACATTACATTAAATTATGATTCTATAGTCGTAAAACATTAGATTAAATTATGATAACATTGTTGTATAACATTACAATTAAATAATACAATTGCCGTATAACATTACATTAAATGATAACATTGTCGTATAACACTACATTAAATGATAACATTGCCGTAAAACATTAGATTAAATTATGATAACATTGCCGTATAACATTACATTAAATTATGATAACATTGCCATATAACATTACATTAAATTATGATAACATTACCGTATAACATTATATTAAATTATGATAACATTGCCGTATGACATTACATTAAATTAAAAATAAACAAAATACTGATGACATTTTTATAGCGCTGCCAACAAACATACTGTAAGCTCAGAGCGCATTTAACATAACAATTAAAGGACACAGATACAATCTATAGGCCAAGAGATAAGAAAAACAACTAAATGATGATTCAAAACATTACTAACATAGAACAAATCAAACAACTAAAACAAAATAACCGACCTAACATATAAGTAAGACAGTGGGGCTCTAAAGCATGTTAACTGAGATAAATATTGAAATAATGAGTTTTTAAGTTCTTCTTGAAGGAATCAATGGAGCTTGTTTGCTTGAGTTGAATGGGAAGAAGATTCCACACCTTCGGACCGGATACTGAGAAGGCTCTAAGGCCAACGGTCATCAGAGAGAAACGGGGCTCTTCCAGAAGCGATGAGTTGGCAGAACGAAGTGTTCTTTGAGGGACATATGGTGTTATTAGTTCCTTGAGATAGGTCGGAAACTCGTAATTATGATAACATTGCCGTATAACATTACATTAAATTATGATAAAATTGACGTATAACATTGCATTAAATGATAACATTGCCGCATAACATTACAATAAATTATGATAAAATTGACGTATAAAATTACATTAAATGATAACATTCCCATATAACATTACATTAAATTATGATAACATTGCCGTATAACATTACATTAAATTATGATAACATTGCCGTATAACATTACATTAAATTATGATAAAATTGACGTATAACATTACATTAAATGATAACATTACCGTATAACATTATATTAAATTATGATAACATTGCCGTATAACATTACAATTAAATAATACCATTGCCGTATAACATTACATTAAATGATAACATTGCCGTAAAACATTAGATTAAATCATGATAACAGTGCCGAAAATCATTACATTAAAATATGATTCTATAGTCGTAAAACATTAGATTAAATTATGATAACATTGTCGTATAACATTACAATTAAATAATACAATTGCCGTATAACATTACATTAAATGATAACATTGTCGTATAACACTACATTAAATGATAACATTGCTGTAAAACATTAGATTAAATCATGATAACAGTGCCGAAAAACATTACATTAAATTATGATTCTACTGTCGTAAAACATTACATTAAAAAAATGATAACAGTGCCGAATAACATTACATTAAATTATGATTCTATAGTCGTAAAACATTAGATAAAATTATGATAACATTGTCGTATAACATTACAATTAAATAATACCATTGCCGTATAACATTACATTAAATGATAACATTGTCGTATAACACTACATTAAATGATAACATTGCCGTAAAACATTAGATTAAATCATGATAACAGTGCCGAAAAACATTACATTAAATTATGATTCTATAGTCGTAAAACATTAGATTAAATTATGATAACATTGTCGTATAACATTACAATTAAATAATACAATTGCCGTATAACATTACATTAAATGATAACATTGTCGTATAACACTACATTAAATGATAACATTGCCGTAAAACATTAGATTGAATTATGATAACATTGCCATATAACATTACATTAAATTATGATAACATTGCCATATAACATTACATTAAATTATGATAACATTACCGTATAACATTATATTAAATTATGATAACATTGCCGTATGACATTACATTAAATTAAAAATAAACAAAATACTGATGACATTTTTATAGCGCTGCCAACAAACATACTGTAAGCTCAGAGCGCATTTAACATAACAATTAAAGGACACAGATACAATCTATAGGCCAAGAGATAAGAAAAACAACTAAATGATGATTCAAAACATTACTAACATAGAACAAATCAAACAACTAAAACAAAATAACCGACCTAACATATAAGTAAGACAGTGGGGCTCTAAAGCATGTTAACTGAGATAAATATTGAAATAATGAGTTTTTAAGTTCTTCTTGAAGGAATCAATGGAGCTTGTTTGCTTGAGTTGAATGGGAAGAAGATTCCACACCTTCGGACCGGATACTGAGAAGGCTCTAAGGCCAACGGTCATCAGAGAGAAACGGGGCTCTTCCAGAAGCGATGAGTTGGCAGAACGAAGTGTTCTTTGAGGGACATATGGTGTCATTAGTTCCTTGAGATAGGACGGAAACTCGTAATTATGATAACATTGCCGTATAACATTACATTAAATTATGATAAAATTGACGTATAACATTGCATTAAATGATACATTGCCGCATAACATTACAATAAATTATGATAAAATTGACGTATAACATTACATTAAATGATAACATTCCCATATAACATTACATTAAATTATGATAACATTGCCGTATAACATTACATTAAATTATGATAACATTGCCGTATAACATTACATTAAATTATGATAAAATTGACGTATAACATTACATTAAATGATAACATTACCGTATAACATTATATTAAATTATGATAACATTGCCGTATAACATTACAATTAAATAATACCATTGCCGTATAACATTACATTAAATGATAACATTGCCGTATAATACTACATAAAATGATAACATTGCCGTAAAACATTAGATTAAATCATGATAACAGTGCCGAATAACATTACATTAAATTATGATTCTATTGTCGTAAAACATTACATTAAATTATGATATCATTGTCGTATAATATTACAATTAAATGATAACCTTGCCATATAACATTTCGTTAAATGATAAAATTGTCGTATAACATTGCATTAAATTATGATAACATTGCCGTATAACATTACAATTAAATGATAACCTTGCCATATAACATTTCGTTAAATGATAAAACTGTCGTAGGCCTATAACATTGCATTAAATTATAATAACATTGCCGTATACAGCCGTATAACATTACATTAAACGATAACATAGTCGTATAACATTACATTAAATTATGATAACATTGCCGTATAACATTATATTAAATGATAACATTACATTAAATGATAACATTACATTAAATGATAACATTACATTAAATGATAACATTACATTAAATGATAGCATTACCGTATAACATTACATTACATGATAACATTGCCGCATGAAAATGCATTAAATCAGAGGTCAAAAACCTTTTGCTAATGGTGTGCCAAACTAAGATTTCTATTACATTCAGAGTGCCAACAGCATTAAAGTCAACCTGCTCTATTATACTTTTTAAAATTAGTTTTATAAGACAATTAATTTTACTCCAAAGACCAGAAGCAAAGGAGATTATTTATAGAGAAAATCGTTAAATCGTTTTATATTTAAAACAAAATTAAAGATTTGTGATAATCATCATTTTTATTTGCCTAAATATATCAAATACAATATTCTATTACTAAGCTTTCACATTTATGGTAATTATTGTCGAAACATTATCATTTGTTAGTCGAGATGAGGATCATTATGACACATGACAATATTAATTATATTTTGATCTCAGTTTCACCGAGATGTCCTTTAATTGTGTTTTAGTTTTCGAGTAATGGTCAACTTATTATCGTTAAGCGGAATAGTTACGTAGTAATCATATAAACTGGGTATTTAACGTAATGTTTAAAAGTATACATATAAATTCTTTAATCCTATAATATCAATATAATTTACAAATACCTTTTACAGTTTGATAATTTATAAGTTATAAATAGTAAGCCATTAATTTTTTTTTTATAAAGAAACATATTAAAAATATGTGCGCAACTAAGAGGGCTTAATTACCTCCCTTAAAAAAGGTTTCAACATTTGATTCAATAGTGATGCCAAAAACAAGTTATGTTTTGTAATATAGCAAATATTACTAATTATTATTATTTTTTTTACATAAATATAACATATTGGTCTTCATTGCAAGTTGTAATTATTAGAGAATTAAAATTAATTTACGTAAAACCGTTGTAAATAAATATTTCTTGCAATAATTGTTTGTCCATTTAAGGAATTTAAGCAGTTTACCATTTTTAACATTAATAACTACATAAATTACATAGTATAGTGCTATTAAAAGGGTCTATTATAGTTATTAGATTAGTAATACAAATACATTTGTTTTAGAATTAAGGAAGATGAGCATAGAAACTATTTTAAATGTAATCAGTCTTTATCAATTAATGAGTGCTTTGTCTTGAATGCTCTTCGCTAATTGTATAATGTCAGATACATATTTAGTCACTTCTGAGTGGTCAAGTGTAGGTGACCTCTTTGTATGCTTAAAACAGCTTTCATGTCCGATAAAAATCTGTTGTTGTAAATAAAGAACGACCGACGTTTGGCTTCGGTTTCGGCGCCGAGAATAGACAAAAAACTTTTTCGGCGTGGTGTCGTTTTCGGGCGAAGCCATAATGTTAATTTTCGGTTTGTTTTCGGTTTCAGCCAAAACTGATATTCACTTTCGGTCATCAGCCGAATATCATTTTAACTTTCAAAATTCAAAATGCTACGCTATTACTGCATCTATTACTCTACTTATTGATACTTTCATTTACTTAAAACTGTTGTGAATGAATCTGTGTGAAGTAGGGACATTAAACGAAAACCGGATTTCGGGAGGAAATTTTTCATAATGGTGTCCCACGATTTAGTTATCTTTTTATCTGAAGAAATATTTTAAAATCCTGTTTGATTAGCACAAAACAATTCCTTATCATTATATTCCTTGCAAACACTCGTTTGTCAAAGGCGACTTAAAGTTAATTTTTTTTAAAATTCAAATTCCGAATATTGCTTGTGAATTGGCCATACAAGCACTAACAACAGCAAATGCAGATGTTAACGCTAGTCGTCGACACAGCTATTTGATCTACGTATTCGAAAAGAAAAAAAGCTTGAATTTCCCAACTGATGCTGAACGCTTCTTTAACAGACCATAGAGAGATAGACGTAAGGCTGCGAGATACTTGGACTTCTAAAGGAGGACATTGAGAGACAAACAGAATGACATATTTGCAGTTAAACTTTTGGTTTCGGCTTCGGTCTCGGTCAAAGTCAATGTATGATATTTGGTATGGTTTCGTTTTCGGCCGAAACTAAAAATTAAATTTGGTTTCGGTCGTTCTCTAGTTGTAAATATGTAAGTAGAACCAAAAAGCTGAAAGTGGAAGAGCAAATTCAGCGAATGTCTAGCATTTAAGAATAGAAGATGATTTTCCTAAGCCAGCTTCCGTACAGATTTTTCCACAAATAGGCACACTTTTTAAATGCGTAAAATTCAACTTGCTGCATTTTAAAATCGCCAATATCCCTACAATTAAAAAAATATCTACATCTAAGAAGGTTGTAGTAAGATCAAACCAGTTAGGCTTGATGTGGTATGAAAAAAAGGATTAGATAACTCCGTTTTGAGTGCTTCGGTGTAGGCTACTTCTGAAGAAACCCAGCTATCTATCTTAATATTTGCCCTAATATAGGTATGATTTCACGCCAAGATATGTTCAGTTTTAATGCAAATCAATGAGGTCTATGCACAATTCCTTAGAGACAGAAAATCGATCACGTGATGTTTTGTAAACTAAAAAAATATGGCTGATTTTACACCAATCTTATCGGCACCCATGCTTATTAAAAATTTTAATTTTTCACATATCCTTGAATATTGTGATATTATAAATGATGCCCATGGAAGCAACAATGATTATAGACATACAATTATTAAAGGACAACATCTATTTGTTGATCTTTCAAAGGAAATCGATGAAAAAGATATTTTAGATTCTTTACATGATAATTTAGAGCTAGAATTTGCGCACCCAGCAGCAGCGCAGTACGCCATTGTTAATGTTTACAAGTGTATTTACTCAACATAAGGCAGCCGGGAAATCATTCTGCATAGACCTCATTCCAGTGGTCCTTGTAAATCAAAGTTCAACTCACTTAAATGTGTCGCTATGCATTTAGAAACATCGGCTTCAACGGTCAGTTTTCCTCATTCAGAACTGGAAAATGTTTTTTTTTTCAGTAATAAAAAACACCTCTTGGAGATCTTTCGCGTGCTATTGAAAATCGCTCTGCGTGCCAAGTTTGGAACGCGTGACTTAGGTTGCCGATCCCTGCATTAAATGATAACATTGCCGTATAACATTACATTAATTGCTTTATCCTCATAAAAATCAATCCCATGACCGTTGAGGTCCGGGGAGGGGGGGGGGAGCCAATGAACACTTCAGCAGTCAACTTTCTCCACATTTTGCTAATCTTGCGCGGTTGACAATAGTTGAGTCAACTGCAGCCCTGTCCAATCCTCCGCTGACGGCCTCTCCTACTTTTACCTTCTACCGTGCCCTGGAGGATTGTTTTTGTCAGGCTATTGTGCCGCAACACATGACCGAACCATGCTGTATAACATTACATGCAATAATAACAGTGCCGTATATCATATATATTAAATGATAACATTGCCGTATAACATTACATTAAATTATGATAACAGTGACGTATAATATTACATAACAACAGTCATGCATTTAACAATTACATGACAACAATGCTGTATAATATTACATGATAACAGTACTGTATAACAATACACGTCTGCAGTGCTGTATAACATTACACGTCAACAGTGCTGTATAACATTACAAGTCAACAGTGCTGTATTACATATTGCATTACACAACAAAAGGGGCATTAAAGTATAATATTATTCTTGATTTTGATTTAACACTGAATGATTGCCAATTCAACAGGGGCACCAGAGAAAATAGGTACCAGAAACAAGCTTTACATTGATTGGGTAAATTGAAATAATAATTACACAAGATAACATTATAAGGCCTATATATAATACAAATGAACACTGAAAAAGAAACACCTTTAGTTTAGCTTGCATTATGAAAACGGTCTACACACACACACACACACCATTGGCTTAGATCTAGTATTGCATGTTGATAGCAGTTTTTACATGATGTTAGGTTGTTGGCTTTCTTGACTTGTTCAGACAGCACATTTCACGCCTGAGTGCCACTCGAGAAGAAAGAGAACTTGTTTGAATTGGTAAATGTAATGGCAATAAGAAATAAAAGTGTTGTTGTTTTTTTATCTCTAGAATCTATGTCGTTCAGATTAGTTTTATTAGATGAATTTGTAGTAGGCCTATTTGAAAATTCGTTTTAAACGTTGCATGCATTTGTAGGACTTTCTACGATGATAGCACACTATATTGGTCTATTATTGTTGTGCATAACTGTGGTCATAATATAATTTAACACAATACTGCAAGAGTAATTAATCACTTAAGGTAATTCAATTGGTGTAATGTTACAACACAATAATTGTAATACCCTGAGCCTTTCATCTCATACATACACTATAGCTGTATTATATGCAATGTTATACATCGCTTTTTATAATGTCACTGACTTAATATACCACCTGGTTGTTACACTGTACATTTTGTATGTTGAAACACTCCACACTTCATAAACCTGTTACGTCCAAGCCAACTACAAATCCAAAAATATTGCCTTTACGTCTGTATAAATCCTCTCCGTCGTAAAAAAAAAATGTGTGTGTGTGCCGCGGGGTGTTAGACGTTAAAAAAAACTGCAATAGACATTGAAAGATCAATGTAGGACAAGTAATTATTTAATAAGTTTTTAAACCTTTCAATTACTTCAGATCCAAGTTTCATCAATTATAGGACGATAGGGTTTTATGAAATAATTTGGTTACATTAGAGATAAATAATTAGAGACCTTTTTTCTTTATGACAGTGGTCAATATATATCGACTATTAGGCCTTTAGAAATAGAAATTTAATACATATTATCTAATCGCAAAATTAATATACAAAGAAGATTTGCTATTTTTATGTATTAATCGTTCTCTTGTTATCGTTTATTCTTAGCAACATAGACGTCTGCAACCGTAGAGACCTTTTTTCTTTTCCATATTGAAATTAAAAAAAAAAAATGGTCTTTATTTTCTTAATAAAAAAATCATATTTTTTCCAAATGTACTTTTTTTTATAAAGAGTTAAAAAGTTGTTAAATTTCGTTAACATTCAAATTAATAAAGCGTTACAATATTATATTACATTTTTTATGCATCGATCTATTACTTTAGGACCATTTTATACTTTGTTATTATTTTGGCTCTGCACATAAATGTTTTTGAACATATTGACGTCATTGTTTTGACCAGTTCAATACTGTGATTAATCTTACATAATATTGCATAATCCTGTCATAATATTTGGTAAAAAAATATAATTTAAAACTTAGAAACATTGTTTGAATCAAATAATCAAATTTTAATGTAACAACTTTTGATAAATAAATAGTATTAATTAGTCTGCGACATTAGTAGTTAGCCCATACAATAACTTACACATTTTAACATAGAGTGACCTGATTTTAGACGCGACACGAGAAAAACCGGTCAAGCGGATCGTCGATAGTTAATAGCCATATTGTCCTATCTTGTCGAGACGAGGTGCAGGGTCAATAGCGCTGATTGTTTATTTAAGTAACGCCCTCGGTGAATGACCAGCACAACTGTTATATGAAAGAACGGAATTGTCAAACTAGAAAATTGAACAATGATTCCATAATGGTAACGTGAACTTCATAATTATACTGAAGAGAGGCGTTAGTATTATCATAGACTATAATAGACATGGACCGCTTGCTTTATTATTTCTGCTGTAAGATGACTCGAAAGACTGCTTTTCGGAATTTCCGATTCGTTGTTTCCTTTGCACTCCCGTTTTATTGAATCGCTTTGAATTTCTCAATGGAAAATTAAAATTAAAATCGAAAGTTCTATACAGCGGAAACATTTAAGAAACAACGGGGTGCGTAGAAGTAATTTAAGACAGCCTTATTGGTTGCGCACGGAAAAAAAAGTACATATAAGCTCTAAAAATAGAGCCAGCGGTCCATCTTATTATAGTCTTTAGTATTATCAACGTGTTTTAATAAATCGTGTCCATCTATTCCTCAACACAAGATTTCATTCTCTCTTTCTCAAGATCTTCCAAGTCTGTTATTTCTACTTGTACCCAGCATTTGCTTAGTAGGGGACGATACCACAACTTGCTTAGTAGGGGACGATACCACAACTTGTTTAGTAGGGGACGATACCACAACTTGCTTAGTAGGGGAGAATACCACAACTTGCTTAGTAGGGGACGATACCACAACTTGCTTAGTAGGGGACGATACCACAACTTGTTTAGTAGGGGACGATACCACAACTTGCTTAGTAGGGGACGATACCACAACTTGCTTAGTAGGGGACGATACCACAACTTGCTTGGTTGCCGTCTAAATCACAACTGTCTTTGATAATCTCACTCTCTTTCATTCATCATTGGCTCTATAGTCTCGGAAGTCGATTAGATTTGAGCGCTTTTGATTTGGCCAAATCGTTCATTCAATATATCATGCGCACCTTACTACAATCTATAACTAACATATAATAACTAATCTATTACAGGAACCCAGTAGGCTTTCTCGATATTGATGTTAAACGTCACGGCTTGCTTTGAGAGAACGATAAAGAGATAGGAACGGGGACAACTCTCCTAATCTGACCTTCAGATTTTGACCTTGTCGGGGGAGATCCTAAGTATTTAAAAAAATGGCTATTGGGCTCGGCAATCTGGTCTGACAATTTACGATTGGTTAGTAAATACTTCCTAAATTATTTTATTGTGCCCGCCCGACTGACAAAAATACAAGTCCATAGTCCAGATCTTACCCGCTCTATAAATACCGACGAAAATCAAAACACGTCATCGTCTGAAAAATACTTTCTGCAAAATACTTAGCCTAGTTCTCATTTGGATTTTCGCCTGCTCGCGTCTGAAAGTACTCTCTAGTATTCTAGATGCTGCCGTTGTACTTCGACATAATATTATGCACTCTATTTATACGCATGTTCAGTGCCCTCACAATGGAGGGGGTGGGGGTGGGCAGAGAGGACATATGCCCGGGGGTGGCACTTCTAGAGGCGGGAAATATAGTCTATTTAAATATAGCACTAAACAAAGCAATTACAGTAAGCAAGGGGGCGTCGTTGAAACGTTTGCCCTGGGGCGCTACTCGCTACATAGGCTTGTGTGGAATTTGCGCATGTTAATCGTTAATGTGGACATATTTATAGGACATTTCTTCTACCATTCAGGACTTAAACATCTAGTAAGTGGACTTTCGTGATTAACTCTTAATCGTTAGATTTTTAAGATTCCTCGCTATTAGCGGACGTTCTTTTATGTTTGGCTGTGGGCGATAATAATAAAGAATCATCTATAACTTCAAATCAATAAAATACAAGAATGGACCGAAAAGAATGGATTTAAATTTTCTGCTCAAAAACAAAAGTAGTGCATTTCTGTCAGATACACAAAAAACACCACGACCCTGAACTATACCTTTATAAAAAACAGATTCCTGTAGCTACTAACGTCAAATTTCTTGGAGTAACATTTGATAGTAAATTAAATTTCCTGCTACATATAAAAGAACTACAATCCAAGTGTCAAAAATCCACAAATCTACTGAAAACTTTAGCAAATACCGATTGGGGAGGAGAGAAAAAAGTCTACTGAAAATATATAGATCACACATTAGATCAAAATTAGATTACGAATGTTTAGTATACGGATCCGCAAGAACATCATATATAAAAATGCTTGATCCTGTACAAAATAATTGCATACGTCTATGTCTATGAGCATTTAGAACTACTCCATGTAAAAGTTTACAAATAGAAGCAAATGAACCACCACTAAAAAATAGAAGACTCAAGCTATCATTACAATAATTAATATGCACTAAAACTGAAATCCTTAACGAATAATCCAGTGTATTTATGTGTTTTTTACCCACAAGAAAAAAACAGCTTTACTGAAAACTCAAAATATATACCAACTTTTGGACTTAGAATTGAAAAAGAAATGATCGAAACTAAAACTGAATTTAGATTTATAAAAAGATATTATATACCAAAAACTCCACCATGGCTTTTTGAAATCCCGCCTACAAACTTAGAATTAAACCATTGAAAGAAAAAGGATCCTTGCTTGGATATGTTCCAAGAAGTGCTACAAAAATATCCAAATTATGTACAAATATACTCAGATGGATCGAAAAATGATACAGCGACATCTTCGGTTGCTCTTACCTCAAATAAAAGTAAAAAAAGAAAATATAATTCCAGTATCTTAATAAATACTGCAGAGGCTTTAGCAATAAGCCTAACATTAGACATTGCAGAAGAATCTTAAAGCCAAAGTTTTGTTATTATATCCGATTCGTTATCGTGTCTTACTGCTGTAATACCAGGAATATATCTGCTTGGACATTTTGACAAAATATCAATCGATACATGAAAGAGGCAAACGTGTCGTTTTCTTTTGGGTTCCTGGTCACGCAGGGATAGAGGGAAATGAAAAAGCTGACAGAGAGGCAAAAGCTGCTCTGTTTTTATCAGAGAGTATTATCCCAATACCATATCGAGACTTGAAACCTTTAATAATTAAACATGAAAGACGAAAATGGACTAACTTCTTGAAAACCGAATGCAATAAACTGCAGTATTTGGAAAACTCAAAGACCTGGCATGATACAGGCCAACTTGTTCGAAAGGACGCAGTTATTCTCTGCAGACTACATAAATGACATACAGAGCTAACACATTCGTTTTTCTTAAAACGAGAAAACGTCCCTAATGTGTGCTTTCTGCAATGTCAACTTAACAGTGTCTCACATTTTGTTGGAATGTAATACATTTGGTTACATTCGACGTAAATTTTATTACTGTAGGACTCTTCATTAACTTTTCAGCAAAATTAAACCAAAGCATATAATAAACTATATTAAAGACATACAACTGTACAACAGAATTTAAAGATATAAGAACAATAAAATGGATACAAGAGAAAAATGACAACATGGGCCCGAAATTCAACAATTCAATTCAATTCAAAGAAAGTAGCCAGACGTGACCATGGCCTTGAAATAATAACGATCGCTATGATTATTCACAGAAACAACATGGCTGCCAATACGGGGCTTCTCTCGACCGTCTAGGGGTCTTGTTTCTGTATGAAATAATATACTTCAGCCAATCGATGAACGTTTGAAGAAAAATTATATATATATAATATATAAGCTTATATATATTATAATGCATTGGACATATCAAAATTACTCAATATAAACTCAAATATATTGTTATATATATATATATATGTATAATCAAGAGGAAAAATTGTAGATTTAGGCAGGGGTATGCAACATGTTTCATCATTGGGCCGTGTAGGAATTTGATAAGCAAGATAAAGCACACAAACTGAAAATTTTTTTCAATCTAATACGATGAACTTATAAAAATGCCGTTAAAAGCTCCTTGGTGGGTGGGGGAGGGGGGCTCAAAAGGCTTGGTGGGCCGTGTTAGGGATAGCGTGACCGCCTTTTACACAACCCCATATTACGGTTTTCGTCAAACGTAGAAAAACATTACAACAAAAAGAAAACACAGATTTATGTGGGAAAAAACTGAGGAATTTACAAGGGTGATTATAGTATCACGCGTAATAAAGGAGCATCCAGGTGTACACTTCTGTACATCAGACGATAAACGTAAACACCCGGAGGGAATTAAACACACACAAAAATGTTAGGACAATTCGTCACAACCTGAATACCTTTGCTCTTGATGTCTGGGATTGTCGAACATGTTTGATAATAACTAACTATTTTGCCAGTGACGACAATGAAAAGAAGAGGAGGGGCTTGCGCGTTGGTTGCAATATATAATATGAAGACGTGAAGAAGCCCTCGTAGTTCAGCTCATTCATTGACAAGACGTCCCGACATCCCACGGAAACTTACACTGCGGATTTTAACTTTTGCGGTGATTAACCTTTTATTAGATGTGTTGGCTGATTAAGTACTTAATAGAATTGCTACCGGCTTAACCCAATTTTCTTGACTTTAAAAAAAAAAAAGAAGTATCAGTAATTAAAAGAAGCAAAACGACACACAATTATTAGTGTCGGATTAGTTATCAAAATTTTGAACACATTTTAGCTATTTTAGTGACTAAAAATAGTTACTTTTTAATAATTATATTACACTTAAGTGGATTGATTATATTTCGCAAAATTAAAACTTCACTAAATGTCTTTCGGTGACTTATAAAGAAACGTAAGGAAAATGTTCGGACTTGAAAAAGTTATAACATGTTAGGATTAGGCATTGACAGAGTTTATAGTTGGATAGTTGTTCCAGTATGTACTTTCTCGTTTTCATGTTAAAATTCTGCTTAATTTGTTGCATTTCATTTATCGTCAATGGAACTCAGGTAAGACAGGTACGTACAAATATTTATCTTTAAAGTTGTTTTTTTTAAGGGTGTATGTGTAAAAATTAAACAGTTTGCATCTGTACATTGTCATCTCCGGTTATCTTATCTTATATATTACATACGCTAATTCTATAAAGAAGATTATTGCGCCCTGCGCTCATCCGTTGTCCGAGTCTAAACTTGCAACTTATTAATGTTTTAAATGATGTTAAGTTACTGGTTTTCCTGGTTTACTCAGGTAACCCCTTCCATGCCCGAAAGCCACTCGATTTGTCGTTAGTGAGCGCTCCAAGACTGGGTTGACTACAAAGTTGTGATGAATCTTTAGGTAGCCATTTGCACTAGTTAAATTGTTTATAATATGAAACTGTTTGGGTGCGATCTTTAAAGTTTTCATATTTTTATTTTGCAAATAGTACAAACTAGGCGTTGGTTTTCCACTCAATCCTGCTTGTCTCAATGTTTCATTCACGTCCTATGTTTATTTGAAATGATCGTTGTAATTAGGGATGTTAAACGAAAACCGGAATACCGGATTCCGGTTTTGAATCCGAAAACCGGTTTTGATTTTCAAAATAGGATTTCGGTTTGTTGGTTGGCAGTTGGAAGGTATTCATTACTTCAAGTAGAAGACCCTTTTCTTTTGGTTCTAATGGAAATCTTTTTATTAAATAAAGTTGGATTCGCACAAAACAATTCCTGAAATGCCTTGCTAACACTATTTAGTCTTAGATATTGTGTTTCTTGTGTTTCCCAATGCCAACTATGGCTTGCGATAAAAAAACAACATCAAACCAATTGTTAAGTTACAGTTAAGTTATCTTTTTACTTGTCGGCTCATCGTTTAGATGTCCGCTGCTCTTTGATATACGCAATGGAGTCGCAAACTTGCCCTTCCCTGTGACCCTGAACTATTCGGCTTTATTATTAACGGCACTATTAAATACACATTCTTTTGATTTGTGCTACGCGAAACCTTTCAGTACATTATTTTACAAGTTACCCATAAATGCCTCTTCAAATGCTTCTTAATATTTAATATATGGTCAACGATAATCGGTAATTTGATTATCACTATTGAAAAATTGAAAGCTATTAACGGTTTTAATAAATTAGCCCAGATTTTTTTTTAGTTCTAAAGAATTTTATGGTAAAGAGTACAAAATCATATTGTATTCACACAAATCAACCCCTTGAATGCCCTGCAAATACTAATTAAGTTTGAACTATTTTTCAAATAGTCTACAACTACAAAAGTACGCACATTTTGGCTTTTCCGTCCTGTAACTTGTGATATTGCGCCGGGGGGGGGGGGGGGAGGGGGGGGAGAAGGGGGGGAGAGCGAAATCCGGTTTTAAACCGGTTTTATAGAACCGAAAACCGGTTTTGGAAAACAACCGGTATTAACATCCCTAGTTGTAATGACGCAGTATTTCTTTAATCAATAGGCCGTATTGCTGCTGAGAGTTAACACCCTTGCCCCTTGTACAAGTCAATCTTTTATGACTGACTTGTAATTTACAATAAAAGATTGACTTGTAAAAGGGGCAAGGGTGTTAACTCTCAGCAGCAATACGGCCCATTACAATATATTTTGCATCTATTTCTTCTTTAAAGGCGACCGTTTCTCAAAATGACCAATATATTAAAAACGTCTATCAGTGTTTAGCAGAACAAACATGTTGCGTAGTTGTAAAAGCCAAAACGGAGAAGTCATTTTCATAAGCTAATCACCCCAGTTAACTGTAGTCGAGCGTCTGCGCGTTCGGCTGGCGTACCTAAGGTCCTGGGTGTCACTGAGTCTAACCAGCTCTGATTGGTACCTGACATTGGTTGGGGTAAAATGGCCTGGGCATTTTGCTGACTGCGCATCGCCTAGTATGCCGTGGCCAAAGAAACTGGTGCACGCTGCTTTACCGGCCATTGATCAATTTGGTCCGACGGGTACTTTACTTTAAGCCCCAGTGAAATGGTCAATCGTGTAATGACAGGGGTCGGCAACCTTTTGGTAACAGTGTGCCAAACTAGGATTTCTAAATCATTCAGTGTGCAAACACTAAACAGCCTGAAAGTTAACCTGCTCTAATATACTTTTTAAATATTATTTTTATAGAACAATTTATTTAACTCCGTAGTAAAACCAAGGCCAATAGCAAAGGCGATTATGTATAGAGAAAATCGTTAAAGTGTTTTATATTTTATTAACGTGTTTGTAATTATCATCCTTTTTATTAGCATTTATATCAAATAGGCCTACAATATTTTATTACCAAACCGATCATATTAATGGTAATTATTGCCTGAACATTATCACTGGTTACACAACTTGATTATCGAACACCTGCAAATGTATTATATTTTTATCTCAGTTTAACTGAGACGTCCTTAATGTGTTTCCCGATTATATGTTGTATTATGAGTATAGTTAAGATGTATGGATACAAAATAATCATACAAACTGGGTAGATAATGTAATGTTTGAAAATATACATGTCCATATTTAGACATATAATATGAATATCATTTTTAAATAATTTTTACAGTTTGATCATTTCCAAGTTATAAATTGTAAACAATTTATTCTTTAATAAAAGAAAAAAAAAGAAACGTATTAGAAATATTATCTAAAAAAAACTGGCTTATTATCTCCCTTTAAAAAAAACCGTCCACATTAGAATTCCCTCCCCCCCCCCCCCCTTCCTCCAAAAAAAAAAAAAAGGAACAAAGAGTTTTTAAAAATACAGAAGTGTAACAACATAATAACCCGTAAATATAATCTTTCAAGAATTCCGGCGAAGTTGGGAGCTCGAGACTTACACACAGACAATCCAACGACTAGCCACTAAACCACTAACACATGCATATTATTATTATGCTCCGGATCTTCAGTCTTCCCTCTAGGACCTGGTTCACAATGAAATAATACACTCAAGCAACTCGATTAAATGTCTAAAGAATATAATACTTGAACTTATGTACAATGATTTAAAGTAATGACAAATAAATCTGCACGACTGTTTGATAATAAATAGCTGCTTTTACACTCCGCAAAACAACAACAATATCAACTCCACCACTGCGTGCCTTATATAGTTTTGGTGCAGAAAGTTCAAGATTGGATTTTCCCGTATGTGTCAGAGGCAAATGAAAATGCATACTAGAAATATTTAGAGGCTCCGAGAACGTATGGTATCAGATAATCTGTTTACATAAATATAACCAAAGACTATAATAAGATGATCCGCTTGCTCTAGTTTTAAAGCTTATATGTTCTTTTACCGTGCCCATCCAATAACGCTGCCTGAAATGACTTCTACGCTCGTACGTTTGCCTAAATGTTTCCGCTCTCTACAACTTTCAATTTTAATTATAATTTTTCATTCACAAAATCATCATCATCATCACCATCATCTGTCCTTTGGGTTCCTTGTGGAACATAGGGCCTCGGTCGAAGCACGCCACTCTTCACGGTCTCTTGCTAGTCGCTTCAATTCTTCCCAGCTCTTTCCAGTTCTTCCGGTTTCATCCAATATTCTTCGTCTATATGTTCGCTTGGGTCTTCCTCTATGTCGTTTGCCCTTGGGGTTCCACTCTAAGGACTGTCTAGCTCTGTTGTTGTTATCTTTCCTGAGGGTGTGTCCAATCCATCTCCACGTCCTTTCCATGGTTTGTTGTTCTACTGTTCTTTGTCAACACATCTCCCACAGCTTGGAGTTTTCTACCATTTTATTTTCAGTATATTTCTTAGGTATCTGTGTTTGTGTCCCCACGGATCCCCATTGGTAAATTTGAAATCACGTGAGTTTGTGTCACTGACCTATTTAGGCCTATGCCTATATAGGCCTACTGTCTAATAATTTTTCACCTAGGAGATTTGTATTTGCTAGCTCAGTGGTTAACGTAGCGGACTGCTATGCGGGCGACCCGGGTTCGATTCTTCAGTTAGACTATACCTTTTTTCTACAATTTTTTTTTCAAAGTTTTAAAAACAAAAGACATTGTAAATCTATGGGCAGTTTAGATTTTTGTTAAATAAAAATACTTGCCATGTATTTAGAGAAACACGTTTCAGTACTATTATTGATACCATTGATACCCAGTTAAAATTGATTAAAATTTAAACCATCTGACACGTTCCATTACATTATATATAATATATAGAATAACCTTCTTGAGGGTGTATCAGATGCCAGGTACCTTGGAGTGAATATCACAGAACACCTCCACTGGGAAAGTCAAGTAATGCTCCACCAGGATCCAGACCCATCGTTATAAAAGTTTAGCTCGTCCCATCCTGGGGTACGTATCGACGGTGTGGATCTCCATCAACAACACCTGATATCTAAGTTGGAGATGACCCATCTTTGGGGGCCAAACTTCAATTCGAGCCCATACAACATCGCAGAGCGGTAAACAAGGTCATTACTATTTACAAAATCGTGAACTGCCACGTGGAAATGTCCACGCAGCCAGGTCGCATCCAACAGGTTCCCGCTCTACCCGAGGTCATCAACCCAAACTACATGTCCCACACGCACGCACCGACGTCTACAAATATTATTTTTATCCGTCAGCCATTAGGATGTGGAACACCCTGGACCAGGCCTCCATCATTGCTCCTACTGTGCCGGCTTTCAAATCTTCGCTGAAGGGCTGGACTAAAAACCTAAAGTCACACCCTGTCATCTGTGTAGAATTGTTGTTTGTAATGGGTTTTTTTAATTTTGATGCGTAGTTAAATTGCGGACTCTTTCCTCGGTCTTAACGGTGTCTCCACAGTAATATGAAGTAGAAGAAGATACAAGTTTGGACCAAACCTTTGAGCTTAATTAACTCACTTTGTTTTTATTCTACGCCAGGGAAATCTAGATTTACCACACAAGGAGAACTCTGCAAAACATGGACACGGTAAGCCAAATATAACCTACTTGAGCTTATAATATTAAAAAAAAATCCGAGTATTTCACACTAAACATTTAAAAAAAAGATCCACGAGCACATTTTACTGATTTGTATTTGTGTAACGTCTCCCTCCTAGATCCCCCACCCCTCCGAACTCCGACCATAAAAAAAAATAAGTCGGTCATATGTGTCAATTTTGATTGATGGTTGAGACAGAATTTCGTCTTGATTTTTGTGTGAAACTGCAGAGTATGATTTGTGGGGCGTGGGTAAGTGTATGTAAAGACGTCTTACAGTCAAATGATGTTCGGAACACCGGTAATCCTAACTTTTAACTTTCGACCGTAACACACCACTGATCAATATTTGAATCCTGGTAAAGGCTACAATTGTTCCCGGGTCTTGAAGGTGTCCCTGAGTCTACCCAGCTATGATGGATAACTCACTTTAATTGCGAAACAGTAGAGGCGGCTGAGCAGTGTACTAGCCACACAATCCCCTAGTAAGCCGTGACCACAGAAACTGGTGAATGCTGCTTCACCGGCACGCGTTCCATAGGTTTCCGATCATCCCTGCACTAGCCTGTCCTAGTCTAAGGAAACGTTAGCTTGATAATTAAGGAAAACTAACAATCTCCTCTCCGCCCAGGCGCATATTGGCGCAATATTTACCTAGTTATGCCGCTGAATGCCACTGGCGCCTTTTATGATTAGATTCTAATCTTGTTGAAGTGGTAATATTTTTTTTTTAAGTTTTATTTTCAAATTAATTCTTCGAAAAAGTTTTTTTTAAAAATAGTAAAATTTTTTTTTCATGTTATTCTTTTTTTGACTATTGTCCAGAGCCTGTTGACCACACCTCTGTGTGTGTAGAGGTGTACGGCGACCCCAGTCTGCACCACAGGGTCAGGGTCAAGTTGACTACTTCAGACCATGTCCGTCACATTGACCTGTCCAAGGTGGAGACGATACTGCACCACGAGGCCAAGGTCGGGAATGTCATCTTGGACTCAAACGGTCGGCCTGAATTCCAGGTGGAAGACGTTGGGGTAATTAATGACGCAGTGGTCAATCCCCTTGACCAGTGTTTCAAAGATTTACTTGTGCATTTCACACACGACAGCCTATACAACAACAAATGTCGTTTTTTTGTTTTTCAGTGTGTTTTTTCAGCAGCATTAAGAAATGTAATTTAAATTACTTCACTCGCAAACTAAAAAAACAAGAAACAAACTAACAAAAAACTCGTAAAAACTTCCACACTCGAAAGAAAAATCTTAGAACCAAGAAATTTTACAAGCTCGTACAAATCTGCTTATTGCTCAAAACTCATAAATTAGTAAAAACTCGAAAAAAAATTCGCTAACTCATAAAAACTTGCAAACGTGAAAAAAAGTAGACTCGTAAATAAGAGCTAAAATGTTACATACATCTCATTATTAAACTCAAGACTTCAAAAGTTATTTCAGCGTAAAACTTGGCCAAAAAAGAAAAAGTTAAAATCTCATGTTTGCATTAAAAAAAAAGAAATAGCGGTTTCCAAAATGTTAAAAAAACCGCTAAATTTTATTTTATATTTTACATCTAATATGAAAAAATAAATAATTTAACATTAAAGGGCACTTCAAACAATTTATATTTTGGCCACTTCTTTAAGTAAGAGTAAAACTCGTAAAAATAAATCGTCAAGTTTACAAGAACTTAGCAAAACAAAGCCTATATTTTTAAGTCTCTACATCAAGTTTCAGAATTGTTCTTGTCTCAAAATAAAAAACTAACCCATAAAAAACAAAGTTTTTATTATGCTCCCTTTCTTTGTAAACTAAGTTTAAATTTAATTTATATTTTGATAGATTAAAATAAATATAAGTGATATCATACCTTATGAATTTTCACACTAAAATTTTGCGCATCCTTTGTTGTTTTTTTCTAGCTTTGGCCCGCAAAAACCATAAAAAGATAACTCGCTTTGTTTCGGCTACATTGTGTCGTTTTCATTCTATTTATTTCGTAAAAACGAACATATCCGAAAAGTTTATTTGCTTTCGTCTCTTCCGGTAGCGGTAGCCACGTTTTACGTAAAATTTTCTTCGATTCGCAAATTAGTCGAAGGTATTAGTGACTATTCCAAAGGCTATGATGCTGAAAATTTGATAGAATGTATTGTTAGTCGCAACAAGTCTGCTGCCAAAGTTTCAGCTTCATTGGACGACGGGAAGTGGTCGAAAAATCGTTGCAAAGTTTTCCAAGCAAGCAACCAAACAAGCAGACAGACAGACAGACCGTACGAGTTAAAATAAAGGGAGTAAAAACCAGTCAAAATTCTAAATAATCAGAATACAATTTTTTTTTTACAAGAACATAAAAACGAAACAGTTAAACAAGTGAATCAAGAACCAAATAAAAATAGCTACAATGCATTCTGTAATGAACTCTAATACATTCTATTCTATTTATGACAATTCTACACACGTTTTATTCACTGATCTCTTAATATTGATACAGCTGACGCAAAATGTTAGTGTTCTTTGACTCTGACCTATATAGTCTTTGTTAATGCCCTTTCCGTACGGCCATAAAATATATTGTTTATTTTCAAGAAATGTTTGATAATAATAAAAAAATTATGTATAATATGGTTTGAAGATGACAAATAATATCTGTTGCATCAATTCGTTGTCTGTAGTGTATAATAATATACGATGTTTATAATTTTTATTAGATTCACATTTTTAAAATTAGTTTTGAACGTACAACATTTAATTTTGGTACAAATGGAAAAATCAATAAGCCTCATTTACATTGTAGATTAAAAATATTTATTGCAACTTTTGTAATGTATTTATTTTAAATTTATATTTAGCCAGAGCTCAAAACAATTTCTGAACAGTTTTTTCATAATCCTGACTTGGGCACAGTTGTAAGTCTAAGGAGGCAAAGCAATGGACAGTATCACATGGTAGGTTACATTATCTATCTATCTATCTATCTATCTATCTATCTATCTATCTATCTATCTATCTATCTATCTATCTATCTATCTATCTATCTATCTATCTATCTATCTATCTATCTATCTATCTATCTATCTATCTATCTATCTATCTATCTATCTATCTATCTATCTATCTATCTATCTATCTATCTATCTATCTATCTATCTATCTATCTATCTATCTATCTATCTACCTATCTATCTATCTATCTATCTACATCCTATATGTCTGTCTGTCTATCTATCTATCCCTATCTATCATCTCTAATTATTCCACCAAGTGGATTTTCGTAACTCGCCTGTAATCTTGCAAAAAAATGTACTATTCGTGAAATTCTGACAGCTAGTACTGATACTATTACTCACATTAGTTAGGCCTATACTAGAATATGCAGCACCTGTATGGGATCCATCAAATAAAGAAAACATTAAAAAATTAGAACAAAGTCAAAAAAGAGCTGCAAGGTTCATAACTAGCGAATATTCCCAATTAACAAGAGTAATACCATTAGTCAAATCATTAAACCTAGAAACACTAGAAGACAGAAGGGCATAGAGTAAAGTAGTAATAATACATAAGGCATTAAACTCTAATTTAGAAATACAACACAATGACAACCTGTTGCAAAGCTCAGATAAACATAAAGACATAAACACTTTCCTTGTCCCTTATGCGAGAACAAATGCATATAAGTACTCTTTCTTCCCGAGTGGCATTCGGGCATGGAATGGGTTGCCTGAACAAACCAGGAAAACCAGTAACTTAACATCATTTAAAACATTAATAAAAATGCAAGACTAGACTCGGACCACGGATGAGCGTAGGACGCAATAATCTTCTTTATAGAAGGAGCGTCTGTAATGTATAAGATAAGATAAGAAGATACACATGCAATTTTATAGTTAATTTAATATACGTAACAAACCTATTAGTTGCGATAAGTAGTAAAATAAGTTGAGATGTATGAAGTGTTTTTTTGTTTACTAGGGTCAAGTTGTTGTGGGGGAAGAGGGGTGCTGCCCTTGACCATAAAATGGCACACATGCCTTCGTCCGAGTTTGAGATCCCTGTAGACTTAGAGTGTTACGTAAGCTGATTCTGTCGATGACGGTTTCGTTTCAGGAAGGTCATCTCGACCGGGTAAACGTCATTGCTCCGCCCTCGTCAGGGTCAAGACATCCACGCGCGCTCGACGCACAGGGTCACACCGTGTACAGGTCACCGGACACCTACTTCCTGGACTCAAACCAACCGGATGTATGGAACTTGACAGAGAAAGTCAACAGGTACAAACAATTACTTAGGTGAGGGATCTATCGATCTATATATTTATCTACCTATATCCGTATATATCTATCTATCTCTATAAACATCTGTCTATATCTATAGCTCTATCTATCTTTATATATATATCTTTTTCTATCTATCTATATCAATCAATCAATCTTTCTATGTAACTTAAATAAACAAATTAATCAATCTATAAATCAATCTATCTAGATATCTATATCAATCAATCAAGTTTATCTATCTATATCTATAAATCTATATCTATATATCTATAAATCTCTCTCTCTATATATATATAAGTCTGTAATTATTATCTGCTTGCCTAAGACAAACATGGATGAACCTTCACATGTAGTCTTAATTTCCCCCTAAAGTCTTAAAATTATACAAATCATATTAATTCGATGAATCAGTTTAGTTTTAAGTTCAAGAATAAATAAAAAAAATTAGAAAATTAACTTAACTTTAAACATAAGATCACTTTAAACCTAAGATCAGTGGTCAAATGTCTACTTCCGGTAATTTCACAGCGTCTTTGGCAATGGCGTCACAGAGTTTTCGAAGGCGCCAGTACATTTTGGCGTTCCTACAGCCAACAGAACTGGCCAACAATTCTGGGAAGAGATAAAACGGAAAGTGAGCAGAACAGATGGAGGGTCCGGACATGACCTGGATGACGATAACTCGGAGGATTATATAGAGGGTGACAATATATTTATCTTTTTATCGATCTATCTATACATCTATCTATCTATCTATTTATCTATCCATGTATTGATCGATCTATCAGTCACAGGTCTCACGCAAAACATACTCAGCAGTAAGCTGAAAATCAATATAAATACTGTCTCAACTATCTATCTATCTATTTATATATATATGTATTGATCGATCTATCAGTCACAGTACTCACGCAAAACCTACTCAGCAATAACCTGAAAATCAATATAAATACTGTCTCAACTATCTATCTATGTCTATCTAGCCTTCTTCTCTATTTCTTTCGATTTTTTTCTAGTTATATATATATGATTTTATTGCTATTTATCTCCGAATTTCTGTTCCATCCACCCATCCATCCATCCACCCATCCATCCATCCACCCATCCATCCACCCAACCATCCATCCATCCATCCACCCATCCATACATCCAGCCATCTATCCATCCACCCAACCATCCATCCATCCATCCACCCATCCATCCATCCACCCATCCCATACATCCAGCCATCCATCCATCCATCCACCCAACCATCCATCCATCCATCCATCCACCCATCCATCCATCCACCCATCCATCCATCCATCCATCCATCCACCCAACCATCCATCCATCCATCCATCCATCCATCCACCCATCCATCCATCCATCCATCCATCCATCCACCCATCCATACATCCATCCATCCATCCATCCATCCACCCATCCATCTATCCATCCATCCACCCACCCACCCATCCATCCAGAATCCATCCATCCATCCATCCACCCATCCATCGACCCATCCATCCACCCACCCACCCATCCATCCAGAATCCATCCATCCATCCATCCACCCATCCATCCATCCATCCACCCACCCATCTATCCATCCACTCATCCATTCATCCATCCATCCATCCATCCACCCATCCATCCATCCATCCATCAATTTAAGCTATCTGTATGTATGCCAATCTATCTATCTGTCAATTAATCTGTCAATCCGCCCGTCCCCCATTCTATTCTTGTGACCCATTTTCTTATAATTGCATCTTGCTTCCCCTCCTCTACAACAGTACCAATTGAGTTTGAAGACAAGAAAAACTGGCAATTGGATAAGAGTGGAAGAGTCCAGAGGAGGGCAGATAGAGATGACGATAAAAACGACGACAAAAAAGATGACTCTAGAATCGATGAATTCATAAGAAGAGGCTGGAGAAGAAAATTCCGCAGAAACAGCCTCGAGAGAGTCGACCCAGACGAGTCCACTGAGGAATACGATTTCCTGGGGAAGACATTCTCACCTGATGATGGTGTCACCATAGACATTATGCAGTTTAAAAAGCCATGGAGAAGACAGAGGCGACAGACATTGGCCGATTTGACAGCTTTTGATCTGCCCAGTCTATTTAACTGGAACATTAGCAGCTTCTACCGACCAAGCCAAGATTATGTTGTAGAGGTAATCACGATGAAGGGGCGGTAACTGCTTGACTTTTTCTTCAATGGCTTTTAAATATATTTATAGCCTACATGATAGATAACTACCTTAACACGTTTTTAACATTTTTGAAAAGGCGAAATATTTTTGTAAAAGTATCTATTTTAAAAATTCTTCCTTGACCTTGCTACTTCCAGGTCATGGTCATAGTTGATGCTCGTGCGTATCAGGAGTTTCAGTACGACTGGTCAACGTTGCAGATGTACTTGCTACATTTCTGGCAATCAGTAAGTCTTAACAAGTTTCATTCTGAGCTAAAGTATCCTTTTTTTTATCGTGGAACAATGATGTCTTACGCAGCACATTAGAGCACCGTTCTGAAGATCGCAGATTGCAATCAGGTAAAACAAACAACAGGAATCTTGTCAGCCTGGTTGGGTTTACTGCTCTGCTTCTTTGGTTATCTGGAACATAAATTATAACAAATTCAGAAAAGACCTGCAAATATTCACAACTGACAAGAGAAACACCAGTAGTTAAATCTCTAAACCTAGAAACACTAGAGGACAGAAGGGCAAAGAGTAACCCTAACCGATAAACAGGACAAAAACACTTTCCTTATCCATTATGCGAGAACAAATGCAAATAAGTACTCTTTCTTCCCGAGTGGCATCCGGGCATGGTATGGGTTGCCCGAACAAACCAAGAAAACCAGTAACTTAACATCATTTAAAACACTAATAGAAATGCAGAACTAGATTCAAACCACGGATGAGCGTAGGACGCAATAATCTTCTTTATAGATGGAGCGTTTGTAATGTATAAGAAAAGATAAGACGTTGGGGAAAAGCAAAGGCGGGTGGGGATTTAGCTGGAATATAAAAACACCCGCCTACATCGTTCAAAGTCCGTCAAGAGAGCTTTCCAAATTAAAATAGTGCTAAATTATAATTTGTACCAAGATTCCCCGAATAGCAGCAGAAAATAAAAAAATGGCTGGCTACGCTGGGGTAGGTCACTGGAAAAAGAATTCTAACAAAGCAGATGGCTAAACGTGATAAATAATCAATTTCCTAGAGGAAAGCGACCAGAAGTCTGACAATAATGAGCTAAGTTGAATTATTGATACTGTGGAAATGGATGAGTTACATCTTGGGTTCAAGGCTAGAAAAAGAAAAGGAAGAAATGGAAGGAGCTACTGAGACAAACCAGGCCCTCCTCCATGGGCGGCTCCGCAGATGATGGCGATGACCCAAAATTAGAATTAATATCTCATTGTTTCCATTTGTCTTGGTTTTCAAATGTGACCTTTAACCTTCCTATGTATTTCAAGAAAGGTGATCTTTCTGTATGCAGCAACTGGAGAGGAATAATTCTTCTCTCAGTTCCAGGCAAAGTCCTGACCAGGATTATCTTAGAGAGACTGAAGGAAGCCCTAGATGTAAAACTTAGGCCAGAACAAGCAGGTTTTCGACAAGGCCGATCATGTACTGACCACATTGCCACTTTGCGGATAATCATTGAACAATCTTTAGAATGGCAATCCCCCTTGTACATGACGTTTGTAGACTTTGAAAAGGCTTTTGACAGTGTGGATAGAGAAACCATCTGGAAGTTAATCAGCTACTATGGCATCCCAACCAAATTCATCAACATCACCAAGAAACTATATGAAGACTGTTGCTGCCAAGTCATCCATAAAGGAAAGCTAACCAGTCCATTTGCTGTGAAGACCGGTGTGCGTCAAGGCTGCATGCTGTCACCTCTGATCTTTTTAATTGTAATAGACTGGATCATGAATAAGACAATCTCGGGAAACAGCACGGGCATTCAATGGACTTTCACAAAGAAGCTAGAAGACTTGGACTTTGCAGACGATGTCGCCCTCCTCTCACACAGACAGCAAGACACACAATCTAAACTAAACCGACTGTCCGAAGAGGCGAGAAAGGTTGGCCTAAAAATAAATAAAAGGAAAACAGAAGTCATGAGGATAAATAATGAACAGGACAGGTCAATACAGCTAAATGATGAAGAAATAATAGACACAGATAAATTTGTTTACCTAGAAAGTGTGATGAGTAGAGATGGAGGAACAGATGAAGACATAAAGAGCAGGATCAACAAGGCCAGGCTTGCTTTCAATGCCCTGCGCCCCATGTGGAGCTCAAGTGCGCTGTCCTTAAAGAACAAAGTAAGACTATTTAACACAAATGTTAAGGCAGTCCTCCTATATGGCTCAGAGACCTGGAGAGTTACTAAGGCAAATACAAGCAGACTCCAGAATTTTGTTAAAAGATGCCTGAGGCGCATGCTGAAAGTTCGATGGCCGGAAACCATTTCATGCGTCAACCTATGGGAAAAGACCGGACAAAAACCCATCGACAACAGCATCAAAAGCCGTAGATGGAAGTGGATTGGTCACACTTTAAGAAGAACAGAAGACAATGTAGCAAGACAAGCACTTGACTGGAATCCCCAGGGCAAAAGGAAAGTAGGCAGACCCAGGCAAACTTGGAGGAGATCGGTCGTAGGTGAGGCAAAGGCTGTTGGCCTCACATGGACACAAATAAAGGGAGCCTCCCAAGACCGAGACCAATGGAAAAGTGTAGTTGCGGCCCTATGCTCCTATGGGGATATACAGGATTAAGTAAGTCAAGTAAGTCATGTATTTCAATCCCATGATTATTTTATAGCACAGAGACACAAAACTATTTATTATTTGCTTTTTCTTTTAACAGGTGAATTCCAGATTTCGTGAAATGGTGGATCCCAACGTTCGTCTTAAAGTGAAGTCCATTAATAAAATTATAGTAAGTAGACATTACTTGTTGAAAATAAAGTTTCCATTACATCATAATGGAATTTGTGGTAAATTTTGATCATCTTGTGCATGGGGCATAAGCAATTCTGGTATTTTTACAAGAAACATATTTCTTGGTAGGCCTATTTATACTTTTACTAGTGTCATGCTTCATTGGTAATCTGTTGCCTTAAAATGCACTTCTGTACCCATGGGCCTCAAAGCTGGCGAAGTATGTAAACCACCCATACGCTCCCATTACACACTATTTAACGCTGTACAGACCGTGCGTGCTTATTTATATCGTACTTAATTATTTTTTCAATAGTTTTCAGCCTATCAGCCATTCATTGAAAACAACCGCATCGAGGCCGGCTCGGAGAAGGTGGACGTCAACGGGGTGTTGCTGGATTTTATGACTTATATAGGTCAGCACTATGAAGCCAACCCTTCCCTGCCAGACCATGACATCGCCGTCCTGCTGACTGGGTTAGTAGACCTATTCAAAGTGATGTTTTGTAAACGTTCATTATTGGGCTTCTTATCTTATATATATATTACAGACGCCCCTTATATAAAGAAGATGATTGCGTCCTACGCCCATCCGTGGTTTGAGTCTAGTCTTGCATTTCTATTTGTGTTTTAAATGATGTTAATTTACTGGTTTTCCTGGTTTGTTAAGGCAACCCATTTCATGCCCGGGTGCCACCCAGGAAGAAAGAGAACGTATATATATGGTAGTGCTCTTGCAAGAACATCAGTTCCAAAAAACAAATACTATTGTTTAATTTGTAGCATTCGAAACGAAATTAACAACAAGAAAACCATAAAAACGAAGTTTTTATTATACTCCCTTTATTTGCAAACTAAGTTTACCATCATGTAATTAAATAATTGATTCACTACTGCAAAGGAAACGTACAGAAAAATATCTGTGTCGCAAATCTCAAAAATATCTCCTTACTTCGTATGAATTGTTCTAAAAATAATCTTAGCGCATAATTTTTTTTTCTAGCTTTGCGCCGAAAAACTATAAAAAGTTGCACAGGCATTTTTAAGGTGAAACCAACATTTTTCTTATACTTTCCTTTTAAGAAATGAATATTGTCATAAGTGTAGTATTATTAAGTTGTTTTAACTGAAAATTTGATAAAATGTATTGTTAGTCGGGGCAAGTCTGCTGTCCAAATTTCAGCTCGATTGGACCACGGGAAGTGGTCGAAAAATCGAAACCAATTCTTGCACGATAATTACAATTCTTGCACGATGATTACAACCATCAAGACAGAAATATCAACTTAAAATAAAGGGAGTAAAAACGAAATAAACAAATTGTTACAATACATTATTGGGTTCAACAAATGCAACCGCATTAAATAGCGAAACAATAAGATAGAGCGTCTTTAATATATAAGATAATAAAACTTTAATCTAAAGTTTAAAAAATCTACTAGACCGTTTTTATTTTATAGAAAAAGGCTAGATCTAATATTGATGCTTAAAATTTCAAGAACTATAACATTACTTTGATATCACGATTTTCTATTGATTTGAAACTAGATCATTTAAAAATGTAACAAATTGGAACAGTTTAACATAAATTAACATTGATATTTAAAGTTTGTGTTATGCTGTCTTATAATATGTTACAGACGCTCTTTCCATACACAAGATTATTGCTTCGCACGCTTAACCGTGGTTCGAGTTTCGAATTGGATTTTGATGAGGGTTTAAATGATGTTAATTGTTAGTTTTCCTTCTTCGTCCAGGCGACCCATTCACTGCCCGGGAAGGAAGAGAATGTATATAAGTTACTTCTTGCATATGGAGTACGAATAGTGTTTTTATCACCGTGTTGATCTGAATATTGTGTAATAAATATTATTATCGTTGGGGTCACAGGTGGCCCGACAAGCGTCATGTGACCTACCGCGTTCGAACGCTTTCACTTATTTATTAAATATGCGTTGTATGTACATTTTGTAAGCCTTAAACTCTACGTTGTTACTACCAAGGCACTCAAGGGAATTAACTGTGATTTCTATTTGTTTTTAAATTTCCCTAGTTACGTCCCTAAATAAATAGGACCATCATAGCCAGAAAAATATAATTTTGTCATTCTGTCGGGTTGATGCTCTGTGTGATTGTAAGATAGGTCATCCATTAACATTTATTTGTAAGCTGATATATCTATTCAACAACGTGTATAATATATTTGTAAAAAAAGATTGGTGTAATAACTATATGTAATACATGCATTTGTCCCACAGTTGAGTGTATTTAATTAATTAATTCCTATGTTTGTCTTTTGTTGTGTCTCAGTGAAGACTTGTGCAAGAAGAAACCAGACGGCACCTGGTCCCAGAAAACCAAAGGTTTGTGTTAATACATTCTTTTGTATGTCATTCAATTCTGGACTTGTCTCATTGTAGACACGCCCTCTCTCTTATTCTTTATCGCCCCCCCCCCCTCCCACGGGAAGCATAAGGCAGCTTGTAGACGCTCACCATGTCTAGATATCTGACTAGATCTTCTTCCATTTCTTTGTCTGTCTAGACTATTTTTATTATCTAGGTGTTTAAAATGAATGTTCTCGTTTATACCTAGTTCTCTAGACAAGGCTTTGTGGACTAGCAGGGGTCGGAAACAGTGTGCCAAACTAGGATTTCTAAAATATTCAGCGTGCAAACACTGAACAGCCTGAAAGTTAACCTGCTCTAATATACTTTTTAAATATTTTTTTTATTGAACAATTTATTTAACTCCGTAGGAAGACCGAGGCCAATAGCAAGGGAGATTATTTATAGAGAAAATCGTTATATAGGCCTATTTAATTAACGTGTTTGTAACTATCATCCTTTTTATTAGCATTTATACTAAATACAATATTTGATTACTAAACCGATCATATTAATAGTAATTATTGCCTGAACATTATCATTTGTTAGTCAAATGTTATTTATATTTTATATCTCAGTTTAACTAAGACGTCCTTTATATATTTCCTAATCATAATAATATGGAATATTGACTACCGTAAAGCGGAATGGATACATTGTAATCATACAAACTAGGTAGTTAATGTAATGTTTGAAAATATACATGTAAATACTTTAGTCATATAATATTTATATAACTGTAAAAAAATTTTTTTACACTTTGATCATTTCAAAGTTAAAAATTGTAAGCCATTTATTCTTTAATAAAAGAGAAAGAGAAAAGAGAAACGTATTAGAAATATTAGCTAATAAAAACGGGTTTATTATCTCCCTTTAAAAAAACGTGTCCACATTTGTTTCAATAGTGATATATTTATTAAAATTAATAATATATTAATATGTATTATATTTATGAAATTAATAATAAAAAAAAAAAGTTGAACTAAAAGCTGAAACTAAAAGATCGAATGTCTGCCTTATGGTTGAGAATAGCAGATGACTTTCCTAAGCAGCTTCTTTCATATTTATTTCCGCAAATGAGCCTTTTTTATTTAAATGTTTAAAATCCAACTTGCTGCATTTTTAAACCCCCAATATATCTCCACTTAAAAATAGATCTACATCTAAGAAGGTTGTAATAATATCAAACCAGTTAGGCTGGATGTGGTATGAAAAAATGAGTCCATCTATTTGAAAGCTTTGCCTTTGATTAGAAAACTCCGCTTTAAGTGTACTTCTAAAAAAAAGCCCAACTATCTATCTTAATATATGCCTTAATATAGGGATGTTTATGTACGCCTACCTGTCCAGTTTCAATGCAAAACCATTCCAGTGGTCAATGTAAATGCAAGTTCTACTCACTTAAATGTATCGCTATGTCATTCAGAAACATCGGCTTCAACAGTCAGTTTTTCTCATTCAGAACAGGAAAATGTTGTTAGTTTTTTTTTTTTTTTATCCATAATACACACATTTTGGAGGTCTCTCGCGTGCCATTGAAAATGTTTGTCACGCGTTCCATAGGTTGCCGACCCATGGACTAGAGCGTTATATTGCATTTCAGATAGTATTTGGTTCAACTACCATTTTTAATGCCAGATACCCCCCCCACTCCAACCCAACCAGCTCTTAAGGGTCCGGACATAAGTTAAGGAAACTGTTTGTGGCTGGATATTTAACTGATCACACATGCCTTTGTATGCCAACTTACGAGCTGTAGTTATTGTCTTAAAGTTCTCATAATCAAAATGACTATTCCTATTTTTGCCTGGAGACAAAAGCATAAGGTTCTCCGAATGGGCCTAAGCCCTATCAAAAGCATGTGCAAGGATTAGCCATTGTCCGCATCACACAATAATTATTATCTTTAATATGACTGCCTAGAGCTACAAGTTCAGTGACTTCTTGCAGTTCCTTCTCTACTATAGTGGGTGACACATGTGTCTATGTTATCTCTCAGGACTTCTTGTTTTCTTGGTACTGTTATTGTACTGATGTACTATGTGGCTAATAAAATCATCATCATTAATTAACAAGTATATTTTGTCGATTGGACAATCATTTTTAAGGTCGCATTCATTTAAGCTTTTTATTGACAAGCATGTTAACAGTGTGTCCCAAGCATGTTAACAGTGTGTCCCAAGCATGTTAACAGTGTGTCACAAGCATGTTAACAGTGTGTCCCAAGCATGTTAACAGTGTGTCCCAAGCATGTTAACAGTGTGTCCCAAGCATGTTAACAGTGTGTCACAAGCATGTTAACAGTGTGTCACAAGCATGTTAACAGTGTGTCACAAGCATGTTAACAGTGTGTCACAAGCATGTTAACAGTGTGTCACAAGCATGTTAACAGTGTGTCCCAAGCATGTTAACAGTGTGTCACAAGCATGTTAACAGTGTGTCACAAGCATGTTAACAGTGTGTCACAAGCATGTTAACAGTGTGTCACAAGCATGTTAACAGTGTGTCACAAGCATGTTAACAGTGTGTCCCAAGCATGTTAACAGTGTGTCACAAGCATGTTAACAGTGTGTCCCAAGCATGTTAACAGTGTGTCACAAGCATGTTAACAGTGTGTCACAAGCATGTTAACAGTGTGTCCCAAGCATGTTAACAGTGTGTCACAAGCATGTTAACAGTGTGTCACAAGCATGTTAACAGTGTGTCATAGAAATAAATAAAAGAACATTTATTGTAACCGTATAATGAATTTGGGGGCAAGATGACCGAGCGACAGCGCGTTCGTCTGGCGAACCAAAGGTCCTGGATTCGAATCCTGGTGGAGGCTAGGATTTTTTTCCCGGTCTGGAGGGTGTCCCCGAGTCTACCCAGCTCTGATGGGTACCTGGCCTTAGTTGGGGTAAAGTAAAGGGGGATGTGCATAGTGATGGCCACACAATCACAGAAACAGGTGAACACAGCTTCACCGGCCCTATGGATCAATTTAGTCCGACGGGATACATTACTTTTACTTGTTACTATAATGAATGTATATATATATATATATATATATGCCTATATATAACTTGTGAATTTGCTTAGAATAAAAATATACAAAACTGCATAAAACTATCTTCAGGTATAGCTTTCATAAGAGGTGGCTGTATTTCTTCCCGTCGCTTCGTAAATCAGAGCTACGATGTAGGCGTCGCAGAAGTGGGCCGCAGCTTCAGGGGCGTTTTGACCGCAGCTCACGAAGTA
This sequence comes from Anisus vortex, assembly GCA_949126835.1. NCBI lineage: Eukaryota > Metazoa > Mollusca > Gastropoda > Planorbidae > Anisus > Anisus vortex. The sequence continues at coordinate 44,792,695 of OX421493.1, forward strand.
GGACATCTGTAAGTGGAACTAAATTTGTGATTATATCCGCTTTTATAGACATTGCCTTACTGTGTTACATTCATTCATGTATTTAGCCATATGACCAGAGGACACGCCGAAGCCGTAAGTGATAGGGGTGGGGGTGGGGGAAGGGGCGAAATAAACCAAAAACCATAGGATTTATCAAGTCGGCTGAAGTAAATGGACACACAGTTGAGATGGTATACTTTGTGTGTAGTGTAAGTGGGAAGGGGGAATGCTTCATTGCTAGACGGCCCTTTAAATACTGAATACTGTTCTATACCAAGCACCTAATTCCTGGTTATAATCCAACGAGAGAAGGCATTGCATGACTGAACTATCGACGAGAGTTCTACAACGGGATGTAACAGTAGATTGTAACGAGGCATTGGGGATGGGGAGGGGTGGGGAGTAGAGAAATTCCCACACAATATATAAAAAATTAAATATGGCTTGTTGATGATCAGGGTCAGTTAACCCATGGGAACAAGAGCATCACGTGAACGTCGCTGCACAAATTAAGGGATGAGCACTACAAATATAGTCCTATATCTTTGCACAACACATTTTTTTTTTCAATCTGGGTCTTTCAATGTGCTTAGGGATTGTGGTGGTATTTGCCTAAGTCCATGGACAATGTTGTAACAAGAATTATGTCTGAGTCTAAATCTGCATTTTTATGTTCCGGTTAGCTTCTTTTCTGCTAAACATACACATTTTATGACCATCGTGGAGTAGGAGATATGAAAGAGATGTTGGCCTGGCTGAAGACAGGAGGCCCCTAGTCCGTAAAAGGCCTTACATTAAAAACACAATTCGGCTTTTTTAATGGGGCCAACCTTAAAATGAGTCAATGAAACGCAGCAGGCTAGTATAACCACTTCCCCTACCACCAAGCACCCTCTAATCTTACATGCCATCTCATTTGCAGACTGGGCGCATTCCATGACGGGGAGAAGAACGCCTCCGCTTGCTCAGCCACCAGCGGTTACATCATGAGCAGTGCCTGGAACGATCCTTACATCTACAATAGATACTCCAACTGCTCCAAGCAAAACATTAAACATTTCCTGGAAAGGTAACTTTTCCCGCAAATATAATTTTTCCATGAACAAAAATTCAAGCGGTAGCTATTATACTAAGATTACTAATAAATAAGAACAGAGACAACTTGAAAAAAAAAAAACTTTTTAAAAAGGACAACAACAATGAAAACACCATATACCTATAAAACAAGAAAAAATACACAACTAAAATACACCTTGCTCCGATCACTGAAAAAAGGAATTCAACTTTAATTAATAAATAAATAAAATTGAACGAAAACAAAAATGACCTGGAGATGGGAACTGGAAGTAGCCACCAGAGAAATTAGCCAAAAATAAAATTGGAAATAGCTAGAGAAATTAGCCAAAAACAAAATTGGAAATAGCTAGAGAAATTAGCCAAAAACAAAATTGGAAATAGCTAGAGAAATTAGCCAAAAACAAAATTGGAAATAGCTAGAGAAATTAGCCAAAAACAAATTTGGAAATAGCTAGAGAAATCAGCCAAAAACAAAATTGGAGATAGCTAGAGAAATTAGCCAAAAACAAAATTGGAAATAGCTAGAGAAATTAGCCAAAAACAAAATTGGAAATAGCTAGAGAAATTAGCCAAAAACAAAATTGGAGATAGCTAGAGAAATTAGCCAAAAACAAAATTGGAGATAGCTAGAGAAATTAGCCAAAAACAAAATTGGAGATAGCTAGAGAAATTAGCGAAAAACGAAATTGGAGATAGCTAGAGAAATTAGCCAAAAACAAAATTGGAGATAGCTAGAGAAATTAGCGAAAAACAAAATTGGAGATAGCTAGAGAAATTAGCCAAAAACAAAATTGGAGATAGCTAGAGAAATTAGCCAAAAACAAAATTGGAAATAGCTAGAGAAATTAGCCAAAAACAAAATTGGAAATAGCTAGCCCCAAAAGAAAAGTCGAAATATTGACAGCCAGAATTTGAACCAAAGTAATTCCTTCTGGCATACCAGCGTTCAATTTTCAAACCTAATATATCTGATGACATTTAAGTTCGTGGAATTGTTTCATGCATGGGAAATGACTGCTGACCATCGCCCGGCTAGTTATTTAGCCGACTATACAGTATGATTCCCCCCCCTGGGCCAAAAATCCAATGCGTTGTCCTAAAATAGCCATTAGGTATTTGTGTAAGCATGGTTTCTTTTAATAAAGGTCATGTAAGCCAAGATTGTAAAATGCAGTTATTTCTAATATCGAGAATAATAACAGCAAGAAAATGTCATCCCCTCCATTAATAACATTGAGAACGAAGAAGAAGAAAAAGAAAGAATGTCATACAATAACCACTTTGTAAAGTTATATTTGATATAGAAATTGCTACATAGATATTATGTTTATGGACATATTTTGTTCGCGTTCATAGAGTCCTGCAGTGACTTTATTAAACCACGCTGATTGGTCAATTTTGGGGATTTATTTCCAGGACCTGGTATTCTGAATGTCTGCTGACTTCTGATTCCAACTACACAACAGGTTACATCTCCCCAACTAAACTACCTGGCCAGGTGTACACGCTGGTTGATCAATGCCAGCATTACATAGAAGGAATTCCTTGTACGGTCAGTTTCATCGTGTTGATTGTGTGTGCGTGTGACCACTATCACAATCACCTATGCGAATGTATCATCTTTTTGTGGGTGCAATGATCACATAGTGCGGGTTTCTTCATAGTAAGTTAGTAAACTAAGAACAATATCCCGTCGGACTACATTGATCCGGTGGCTGACAGGCCGTACCAAAGGTCCTGGGTTCGAATCCTGGTGAAGGCTAGGATTTTGTTCTCGGGTCTGGAGGGTTCCTGTGGTAAAGTAAAGACGGCTGGGCATTGTGCTGGCCATACAATCCCCACACAAAACTCCTTTTCTTCATAGGCTTACACAAAAATCTTTTAATGGGGTGGACGACCCACATTTTTAAAGGCATAAATAGTAAAGATTACATTTCCTGACGAAAAGTGGGACGCGAGAAAGGGGAAGGGGGAGGGGAGGGGGGGCTAGAGTCGGCACTGCCCTCGGACGCGGACATTTATCATTCAACGTGGTCATTTATATTATTACTCTTATCAGTATGTCTGACAAGATTGGATTACAATTTCCGTGTCATTTGTAACAATTATGATTTTTGCACGTGATCGCTATGTGGATTTTGTTACTCTATTCTATCTTATAATATAGGCCTACACTACAAGCATTTTACGCTTATCCGTGCCTTTAGTATCGTTAGAAATTTTAAATGTTTATTTACTGATTCGTTCAGGCAAACCCATTAACGACATTGCTTCAAAATTTAAATAAAAAATATTATCATTTGCTGATAAGTATCAGACAGCAGATGCTTACCGTGCAATTAGTATAGGAATAATTAATATTATAGGTAACGTTTTAGTTCGCTTTTACAAGGGAGTTAATATGTGTGTCTTTTCAAAGTAACTTTTGTAATTACTGACTTATTTCCCTTTGACCAATTTGAGATCATGACAACAATTACATTTGTTTCTAGAAAATAACACTGTTGTAATCCTATGCTTACGGTCAAATGTCCACATTCTTCCCACAGACCGTAACCCTGGAGTCACAGTGTGGTCAGTTATGTTGTGAAAAATGGTCCCAGCCTTTCCCTAGCAAAGAACCAGCTGCTGATGGAACAGTTTGTGGTGACCGAAAGGTATTCAACTGTTTGTGTTTGTAGATGTAGATGCGCATGCAGGTCTGGGCAAGCACATTTGTTATAAATTTTTTTTTATTGTATCTTATATATTACAGACGTTCCTTCTATAAAGAAGATTATTTAATAAGCTGCTTGTATAAAAAGATTTTAAAATATTAAATCAACACACAAGGAAGTTTAAAAAAATATTTCTTTATTCTTTATAATAATTTTTTTTTAGAAAAATGTCACAGCCCACCCGTTAATGTAAGCACATTATTGTAGAAATGTAAAAATTCCTAGCAATTTTTTGAAATGGCATATGGCATAATGATTGATTGGATTGGGATTTGTCTATAATATAACACGAACATTTGTTATAACATATATTTTAGCAATAGTTAATCATGAGTAGGTTGTAAGTGATTAAATATACGGTCTGCTGTGTAATTATGCATTTTCAATCAACTATATTATCAATAATGATAACTGTTGGCCCCTTATGTAGATGCATTAATAATTAATTATATGAGGAGGTGTAGTACTCATTTAAGTAATTCATTACTTCAGCCTACTATCTACTCAAACTGTGTCGTATTTCTACACGCTTAAGAAATAAATTATATTACATATTATGTGAATATTTAGTAATTTTATTGTACATATGATTCTCTCTGTAGATGTGTTACAATGGCGAGTGTCTACACCAAGCTTTGATACCATACCAGTGATCAGGATACAAAGAACAACAATATGGACATCCCGGATAATTCTGTTCGGCAAGCAGCGACACACTCTTTAGATAAATACTTCCGAACAATAAACCACAGTTAATAAAACATAGCCTTTGCTTAAAGTTGTAACAGCGAGCAATAGGTCTACTTTGTGAAGCAGTTAATTGCATAAATCCCCTACAAAATATTATCTTCCAAATAGAACTAAAATGTAAAATAAGTGTATGCTATTTTACATACAGTCAGAAGTTTTAAACCCTTTTCAAAATTAAAAAAATATATAAAGTTTCTTACACCTCTTTATACCATACCATATTCGTATAATCCTTATGTAAACATTTAAAATATTTATGTGTTATATTATTATTTGTCTCTTTAAAAAAGCAACAAAGTAGTTTTTGTTAAAACGTTTTTCTTTTTTTGCTTTAATTAATTGTAAAATTGGAATGTAAAAAAAAGTAGAATTGAACACACACAAAAATCTGACAAATTATAAACAAAATATTTTTTTGTGTGCTTGTATGCTTAAATTTTGTTTACTAAATATAGAATATACAATAGTCTAAAGGTATACAATAGTCTAAAGACAAACAAACACTAACTGCATGCATAATTTTTGCATGATTATTATTTTTTTTAAAGTTGCTTTAGCGAATCCAAGTATACATCAGAGGTGGACATAAAAAAAGGTATTTTTTTATTCCTGCTGCTAATTAAAACCTACAACCAATTCATTCTTACAGCCTGATTGATTCTACAACTCAATAAATCCTACACCAATAACATTTAAAGCTAATGATGATGAAGTATACAAATCTTAATCTTAATTCTTTTCAATTTTCTCGAAATAATACAAACAATATTGAAAACATTTTTTTTAATGCAAAATAAACTTCACACTTGAATAACTCTGCATTTACAGGTGCACATCTGAATTACTGAGCTATTTAACATTTCAAAAGGATCTGTTTATTTATCTATCTATCCATCAATATAAATGGTATTTATCTCTCTGTTGCTTTATCTGTCTGATTGTATAGATCAGGGATCGACAACCTACGAGGCACGCAGAGCAATTTTAATTTGCACGCATAAATTAATAAGATGAAATGACTATTCAAGTTTCATATGTAACAGGGTGGGGGAAGAGGGGGGGTAATTAATTTAAATTATTCATGGTTACTACTAATTAAAGAGGGTGGTGGGTAAAGGACAGCAATCATCTACTAAAAACATCTTGGTTAGGACACGAGGGGACTTTGGGCTTCCGTGACACTTCCGTTGGGACAGAAGGATTATTACAATCTAAACAGACCAACAACACTGAACACTAAACATAAAACACTAAAATCATATTTAAATTACAAATTACTTTTTATTCAAGAAAATTCACTCGTCCCATTTAAGGGAAAATAAAAATCATAAAAAACAAATTGAACCCCAACAATAAACCTATACTATCTAAACTCTAAACATACTGTGAACCCAAACAAAATACCCAACTTAAACTCCCCTCTAAAAAACTAACTTCAACTCCCCACTAAAAAACTAACTTCAACTCCCCACTAAAAACTAAACTTCAACTCCCCACTAAAAACCAAACTTCAACTCCCCACTAAAAACCAACATAGGCCGACATTACGACCTACAATATAATAGAATAGAAATAGAGAAATAAAAATACACATTAGAACATGGTCATCTATATACATAAGCATAATATATACATACTATATACAGTAAATAAAAACTACATAGCATAGTCCCAACTATAACCAGTTCAAACATGAACCTATACTCCTTGTACATCTTATAACATAATATGAATTTTGACATAAGAATCAACTCAGCTCTAGTCAATGAAGACTAGAACAAGACAACACCGCTCTATACTCTGTACCACAGAGTTAGGCCACTCACTGGTTAATACATACCAGTTAAAACCAAGCATGAAATAAAAACATCTACCATAACTTATTCCCATGCCGGCCATTAAAGGCAACATTACATTAAAATAATAATATACATGAACTAAAAAGAAATATACATTCAAAAAGAAGAAGCCAACATGGCGGCTAATGTTCCTTCCCAAACCTCCAACTTAATCCATTCCCATCAATGCACTTGTCATAGACAAGTGGACCATATGCATAAAATAACCAAATAAAACATAGCATAAAATAACATACAAATTCTAAAAAGTAATTAAATCTCAACTCACGTCATATCCGAACAAGTCACACACAACTACGCCATAATCTGACCACTGGTCTTCCACAAAATGGGCCATTTCAGACGGAAGTGATTGATTAATTGTTCTATTTATAGACGCTGACCGAACGTCTCTGACCGCTAACCAGAAATTCCTTTTTTAACTACCCTAACATTGCCTTATTTCCGGTCAATCTGTGCTAAATATTATTCTAAATCTCCTATTGCTAAATATCTACAAATCTACCTTATGTACAACCCTATATTAAATTAAACTACAATAAAAATTCTACCTATTACTTTAATTAAACTACACTAACGAAATCCCCATTTAAAATAATCAGAAAAAGAATTCCGAAAAATGACGCAAGGCCTAGCCGCTTAACCTCATTTCAGGGCTTTCACAAAATACAAAACAATATTTACATACATCATTTTTATACCAAACAGTCCCCCAAGTCTATATCTATATTACAAATAATAAAATATATTTACATTAAAAGTCCATTACTTACATTCTCACAAATCATAGCACCCACAGAGCACAGAAACTTAAACACATTCAAACGGACCACTCGTACAGCACAAAGCAATTAATCACACTTTTAATTTAAGTCACCGACCTACATTCATCTCCTAACTTTCTTTTTGCGACCCTGCAAAAACAAACTATCATACAAAAAATACCCCTCTGGCCCTAGATCAATACAAAAAGTTACCCATTGGGACATACATAAAAAGCATGCAGCCTAAAGATAGGTGGAAAATGTGAAAGTCTCACTGGGACAAAAAATGCTGTACCTACTCTTAAAACATATGACATCAAAGTCACAATGAGATATACGTAGTGTCCAAGTACACCAAAAAGGAAAAATCTACGCACACTACACAAAAGGGTCAACATTTCATGAAATGGGTAATAAAGGTATACAAAAAGTACATTTATCATTTTCATAAAAACATAACAAAAGGAAAGAAAATGGTTAAAAATAAAAAGTAAACAGAAGTGTAATGAAAAAAGAGCAGAGTCCTCTCCTGGTACATCTTGACGTCTTGTTTGGCACACCGATTTCACATTAACTATCATAGGGTCCACCGAAACCGTTTCTTTAACCACTTTCAAGCAATTTAACGGTGCCGCCTGAACCATTCCTTTATTTACTACCGGTGCGGTTGGCACAACTACTTTAAACATGACTGACTGGGGTCTAACAGTTTGGGTATCCCCAACTACTGGTAGTACACTGGCAGTTTGGTTGGTGAATAGGCTCTCCGTCACTGTGCTGACCAGGGAGCCTGTGTCAATCGTGGCCTCACAACATAGCCCATTAAGGCTGACATTTGCGGCAGGGCGGGTGCCTATTATCTGGCTCAACAGAGTGGAATCCTCATCTTTGCGATGAATCGCGCCATTCGCTCCGACAGTTGACTGCCTCCCTTTCAGGCACTCTCCAGCAAGGTGGTCGGGGCTGCCACAGTTAACACTGTATCCAGCATGATAACCGTAGTGGTCTGGTTCACCTGAACGCTGTGGGTATGGATGAGCATCAGGGCTTTGTTGTGCAAGCTGCAGATACTCTATCGTTGTTGACAACTCACCCACCTGTTTGGCCAGTGCCAACACCAATTTTTCCAACTCTGGGCCCGGCTGTTGTGGCTCAACAGTCGTAGCTACAGAGTACATCAAGTGGACGTCACATTCGTCCTCGGACCAGCGTATAGCCGTATCCCGGAGGTCTAGGAAGGAGGTCCTAGGGTATTTATGGATCTCCTCTCGCAGGTACTTCCTCAAGAGGGGGTCCAGCAAGTTTTCTGCAAAGTGGTCCCTCAAGATTACGGCATCTGTGAGGGCCACTGAGAGACAGGTTTGTCGCGCTAACAGGGCATCAAATGCAGCCTGCAAGCGGTGAGAGTAAGCTCTCACGGTCTCTGAGACATGTTGATGGACTGTGAGAAACAGGCCCATTAATTTGGAGATACTTCGTTTCTCCCCGTAGACGGACTGTAACACACTGATCAGCTCTTCAGGGTTGGACCTCACCTCCGGTGGGTGGCACCTACACTCTGCCCTCACTGACTCGCCGAGGTGAGCCCATAGCACGTCTCTCTTCTCTTCGTTCTCGGTGACTCGTCTCGCCCTCCAGGCACCTCTAATGTCCTCGATGAAGCTCTCCACGTCGCCTGGGTGGTTACTGCCGTGGAATAGCTTGATCGGCTCCTCACGGTGCAGGACGACATACACTGTCTGTGTGGCTTGTTCTTCACCAGCCATGCCTATGTTGGTTTTTTTCTACCTATATCCTAACCTCCAACCCATTAAACCTAACCTTCCTAAGCTAAAAACAGTAATCATTGGTCTGTTTAAGCACGGAATCCCACTTCTGACACCATTTGTAACAGGGTGGGGGAAGAGGAGGGGTAATTAATTTAAATTATTCATGGTTACTACTAATTAAAGAGGGTGGTGGGTAAAGGACAGCAATCATCTACTAAAAACATCTTGGTTAGGACACGAGGGGACTTTGGGCTTCCGTGACACTTCCGTTGGGACAGAAGGATTATTACAATCTAAACAGACCAACAACACTGAACACTAAACATAAAACACTAAAATCATATTTAAATTACAAATTACTTTTTATTCAAGAAAATTCACTCGTCCCATTTAAGGGAAAATAAAAATCATAAAAAACAAATTGAACCCCAACAATAAACCTATACTATCTAAACTCTAAACATACTGTGAACCCAAACAAAATACCCAACTTAAACTCCCCTCTAAAAAACTTACTTCAACTCCCCACTAAAAACCAACATAGGCCGACATTACGACCTACAATATAATAGAATAGAAATAGAGAAATAAAAATACACATTAGAACATGGTCATCTATATACATAAGCATAATATATACATACTATATACAGTAAATAAAAACTACATAGCATAGTCCCAACTATAACCAGTTCAAACATGAACCTATACTCCTTGTACATCTTATAACATAATATGAAATTTGACATAAGAATCAACTCAGCTCTAGTCAATGAAGACTAGAACAAGACAACACCGCTCTATACTCTGTACCACAGAGTTAGGCCACTCACTGGTTAATACATACCAGTTAAAACCAAGCATGAAATAAAAACATCTACCATAACTTATTCCCATGCCGGCCATTAAAGGCAACATTACATTAAAATAATAATATACATGAACTAAAAAGAAATATACATTCAAAAAGAAGAAGCCAACATGGCGGCTAATGTTCCTTCCCAAACCTCCAACTTAATCCATTCCCATCAATGCACTTGTCATAGACAAGTGGACAATATGCATAAAATAACCAAATAAAACATAGCATAAAATAACATACAAATTCTAAAAAGTAATTAAATCTCAACTCACGTCATATCCGAACAAGTCACACACAACTACGCCATAATCTGACCACTGGTCTTCCACAAAATGGGCCATTTCAGACGGAAGTGATTGATTAATTGTTCTATTTATAGACGCTGACCGAACGTCTCTGACCGCTAACCAGAAATTCCTTTTTTAACTACCCTAACATTGCCTTATTTCCGGTCAATCTGTGCTAAATATTATTCTAAATCTCCTATTGCTAAATATCTACAAATCTACCTTATGTACAACCCTATATTAAATTAAACTACAATAAAAATTCTACCTATTACTTTAATTAAACTACACTAACAAAATCCCCATTTAAAATAATCAGAAAAAGAATTCCGAAAAATGACGCAAGGCCTAGCCGCTTAACCTCATTTCAGGGCTTTCACAAAATACAAAACAATATTTACATACATCATTTTTATACCAAACAGTCCCCCAAGTCTATATCTATATTACAAATAATAAAATATATTTACATTAAAAGTCCATTACTTACATTCTCACAAATCATAGCACCCACAGAGCACAGAAACTTAAACACATTCAAACGGACCACTCGTACAGCACAAAGCAATTAATCACACTTTTAATTTAAGTCACCGACCTACACATATAAGAAATTTGAGTGCTAGAGCAGGTTGAAATTTAGAATGAATGAATTAGAAATCATACTTTGGCACACTATTATCAAAAGGTTGCCTGCCCCTGATATAGAGGGTTTCCACAAAAGCCTGTTTTAAACCAATTTAAACTTATTTATTAAGGTATACTGTACTACGTTTTATTTAGTTTACCTGTGAATGCTCATGCAACAAAGCTAACAGTAATGTCTTCAATCAATAATATTAAAGATGATGACTGAACCATGTAGTTAAACATTAACTGATTTAGGAATGATACTTAAAATACCCACGTTTTAATCTGGGCTAACCCTCACGGATATTAATAGAATATTGAGAATCTCTGGTGCAGCGGTTTATAGAACAGATGCAATCAACAAAATGTTATTTACTACCTTTGAAACACAGTCTCAAAATCCAAATCGGACATGGTTGCAGTATCATTATCATTCTTTATCGTCATCAGTCCCCAAGATTAAGCATTATCATCATCGCCAAAGCTAATATCGTTATACATTAATATTAAATATAAAAATAATAATCGTCGTCATAATGGTCATCATAGTAATAGTAATACACATTATCTTAAGAAAAGTAGCCATAATCGTAAGCGTAACAGTCATCATTTAAGTAATCATAATCATCGACATAATCATCCTCATGGTCTACAGTGTCGTCATCGACATCATCATCACCCGACTCATCGTCTTCAGTGACGAGTTCGGGGCCTTTCGGGTAGGACGAGAGGTAGCACGGGTCACGGCCATCCAGACATTTCTCGCACAGATCTCGCCTGTGTTGTTCCTGGCGGCGGCCGCGTCCTTTCCACTTGCCGTGGCACTCTTGACCTGTCTTTCGACACTTCCTGCACCTGAGAACGTCTATCCAGTAAGGCTTGTAGGCAGTCATGCAGTATTGACACTTCTGCATGTTCGCGACCTAATAAAAATTTATAAATTGAATTTTGAGAACGAAGAATAATTATAATCAATATAATCATCTGCACAATTTCAGTAAAATGAGCACGTGGAAAACTACCTCAGATAAAACAGGTATTTTCTTTTTTTTTTTTAAATCGTTAAATCAATTTTTTTTCTGAAGAAAATATTTTGAAAACCAGAACAAACATAAAAGTTAACCCTTCCCGTACCGACCTACTTCTATCTATGCTGCCTTCAGTTCCGCTATATACGCGCCCGGGACTGTAAGGGTTAAGTTACAAACTAAAGATCTTCATGGCTGAAACAGCAGAACTCAATGGCAACACTAGCCAAGGCTACAAAGGGGCATAACTTTTCCAATGAATGTCAGGTGCCCAGACATAGCATAGTAGAGTCCATGAGGTTCGGGTCAACAAAAAAAAACTTCAAACATACCGGCACTCTTCTAAAAAAAGTTCCACACTGCGTGTGGATCAACATTTATTTCCGTTTTAAAAATGTTTCTTTTTTTAAATTTATTTCTTTGTATTTAGAAAAAAAAATTGAATTTTCTGTCTTAAAACTTTTTAAATTGACAGGCAACAGAGCTACTAATTGATATTCTGGACTTTCTTCTACCTACATCAGTTTTCTACTTGAGTGCTTTTTCAACAATGGCTCAAGTGTCGATAATAAAGGAAATTCAGTTTAACACAATATGAGCTCTTTTATAGCGACATTTATTACTGCCAATAATTGCTGAATGCCTTATTAAGCTTCACTCGGCCCACAATGAGTTTTCTTTTTAAAAAAAAGTTCAAATGAACTCCCACCCAGTTCACCCACTAAAAAGTAAAAAAGTACCCGTCGGACCGAATTGATCCATAGGTTCGATGAAGCAGCGTTCACCAGTTTCTGTGGCCACGGCATACTAGGTGATTGTGTGGCCAGCACTATGCACAGCCGCCTCTACTTTACCCCAACTAAGGTCAGGTACCCATCTGAGCTGGATAGACTCAGGGACACCCTCCAGACCCTGGTAAAAAATCCTAGCCTGCACCAGGATTCGAAACCGGGACCTTCGGCTCGCCAGTCGAACGCGCTGCCGCTCGGATACCGTGCCTCATGTTCACCCACTAACTTGAACTTTATTGTGACTTCGTCTGTTAATATCAAATCCAATGTCTCTGTCGTACACGTCGCTCGTTTTTGCTGAGGTTTGAAGAATCAATAGTACCAGTCTCGTTTGTTTTTTTCTCCATAGTATCTTATTAACTGAACTGCATGCGTTCTGTGGTATGGTTACTATGGGAACTTCAACGTAACAAGCGGGAGATTCCCGATAATCTCAGCTATGTACAGAATGGCGGTACAAATTCTCAGCAATAATAGCAATTATGACAATACTATATCAATTTTAATGTCGTCAATGGGAAGTACTGCGTCAGGATGAGAGATTGTTATTATATTAACTGCTGGAATGTTAGACAGTAAGTTATGTGGATATATGTATTTAGAGATAATATCTGATAGCTTTGTCTGCGCTGATGAAGTTTGCAAGCGAGTGTTTGGTCTGTTGAATTGGGTGAGAATAGCTCTTCTATCCATCAGATATTAAGACATCCAAACAAAGACAAGCAGTCTACAAGAGATAACAAGCACCAAAGGACTCAGGATAACAGGAGTGGTCCCGCTAGCAGAGAACATCTCAGCAAGGAGAAGTAGATGGCTGAGACACGTCTGCAGACAGCTGCTGACTAGCTCCCCAGGACAGCCCTGAGATGGTTCCCCAGGGTAAAAGGTCGAAAGGCAAACCAAAGTTAACATGGAGAAGAACGGTGAAATGAGACTTGAAGTCTAGAGGCTTAACTTAGAAACAGACCTCGAGCTGCAGATCAAGATCTTTCGCCTCAAGCGCCAGCCGGCTCGGAGAGGATTGAGTGAGTGGGTGAAAATTCCCGTAACCATCTTTTCCCGTCCCGTAACCATCTTTTCCCGTCCCGTAAAAACAAAGTATGTTTAAACTTTTTATATTATTATTATAAGCTCCTCTTCAAGGACCTTCTCTCTAGAGTCTGGTTCACTTGGAAATAATTCATTAAAACCACTAAATGAAAGTTTAAACAATTTAATAACTTAACCTTTATGTATACGTTTAAAAAAGAAGTCCAATTGACCAAACTTAATGATTATGCATGCATAAAAGGTTATAAGGAACCAACACTTCCGGTCCTATTCGTTCATTTACTAACAAAACAAGTCTATGTGTTGCGTTACTGGTTGAACTGCGAGTAAGAAACGATGTAGAGGATTAAATGTTTTTTTCATTTCCAAAAGATGTTGCCAAAAGAAAGCGATGGATTGTAAACATCAGACAAGAAGAATGATCTATTTTTATTCCCTAACGCCCTAACGTATTGCTTGGCGCAAAATAATTTTTGTCGAGTGTCTTTGTGTATCTATTAATCAGGATTTTTTGATAGCCAAGACGGCTACTCTTCACTATTTTTACTACTTTAACTTAACGCGACTAACACGTCGACTATTAATTATCGCATACTAACTTTTGACGTTTAAAACAGATTCCTCAAAACTAATCTTGTAAGCCTTTTTATAATTCTAAAAGACCAGAACTGGACGTCCAGGTTGAAACAAATTGTCAAACAGCAGTAAAAATCCGAAAACATTATTAAAAGAGGTAAAAGAAGTAAACCGGAAGTTCATCAACATTATAGCCACTGACCTATTGAAAAGGTAAGGCCTCAATAAGATGATCTATTGCCAAGTCTTAATGATGCGTGAACTTTTAAACATTGTTTTAAATAGGTTTACATTGTCTATATGTAGTTATGTTGCGCCAGCAGGCAGCAGTGTGTTTTCCGTCTCTACTTGGAGTATTTATGTGTCTTCTATGTTCACTTTAGAGTGTTAATTTTTATACCAGTGGATTTGTGGAAGTTTTCTCTTGACAATAGTATAATCATTTTAGTGTTTCTTGATACGTGTAAGGAGTGATTAATTAAATTATTAATGAATCTATAAATAGCCTACTGTAAAACAGGACTGAGCCTTTTTCTTAAACTGGTCTCAACTGGTCTAAATGTTTACCCGTTCCGCTCTAGTAAACTGGTGTTTACAAACATTTCTGACGACACACTAGTCCTATTGTGTGTTGTGTTTGGTTTCTTATTCTGATCGTCTTAAGTATTTTAAAAATGAATCACAGCCTTCTCCGTAGTATTGGGAAAATATGCTCTGAGTGCCATACCCGTGTCGATAACAACGTTTTTCGAATGATTCGTTGTTTTGGCATAGGGCGTCGTCTACCTACAAGACGCGGGACAAGGGCTGGAAATCTTCATCGTATTTGGCATAACCTGTCTTCTAAACCTGCCTGGGCTACTCCTGTTGCGAGTGTGCTTGATCCCCACCAATCTGCGCCTACTACATTCGCAGTGAGTGCTAATTCTGACCCACATAATACTCATTTCAAGTCTGGATCCAGTGACATTCGTCGGCTCGGTGTAGGGGTTCAAGCACCCACAGGGAGAGGAACGAGGGCTGGACGGCTTCACCTTGACGTGTCTACTCCAACATCCTCGCTAACACCTCTAATCCCTAATGTGACCGAACAATGCCCGGTAATATCGACTATTCATTCTGCAGGCGTTACCATCGGCCTCTTAAATACTCAATCTTCCGTCAAAAAGGCTTTAGTTATTTGTGATGTTATAACTGAGAAGTCGCTTGACATTATGGTTATCACTGAGACGTGGCTTCACGAGGGTGGAGATGAAGTAGCCATTAGGGACATGACGCCTGATGGATATGCTTTCTTCCACCGTCCTCGGTCAACAGGTCAGAGAGGGGGTGGCATTGCTGTGATTCACCGGGCCTCCCTAAGTGTTAGATTGTGCAAGGACACCAGTTTTAATTCCTTTGAGTCTATACAATTCACCATCTCTCAAAGGAAAATGACAGTACGCACCGTGGCTCTGTACAGACCCCCACCTTCTGCTTCAAATGGTTTGAATGACAACGTGTTTCACGAGGACTTTGGAAAACTTGTGTCGTCCATAAGTTCTAAGAATCTCCTCATTCTTGGTGACTTTAATGTTCATTGGGATGAGTCCGATAATAGGCACACTCGCGACTTTGTTCAATTGTTGCACTCGGCAAACCTGGTACAGCATGTTTCGGAACCTACACACAAGGATGGACATATTTTAGACTGGGTTGTGTCACGATCTTGCAATGATGGTTTTCTTAAGTCGGTATTTGTTGAAGACCAGCTTATATCTGATCACTTTCTTGTTACCTTTACCACAGATATGGAAATGCCTGCTGTTCCAATAAAGAAAATTCAGGCCAGGAAGTTACGAAATATAGATATGGACTTATTTCGCGATCATCTTTCAAGATCAGATTTGGTTATATCACCACCTGATGACATCTCTCAACTAGTTCTACTCTACAATAATACTCTATCTTCCATGCTGGAGACTTTTGCCCCTAGGTCTGAATTGTATGTTAGAGATAGACCCAATACCGCTTGGTTTACACCCTCCGTTCGGATGGCTAAATTAGCCCGACGTCAGGCAGAGAGACACTGGAGACTGAGTGGCCTTGAGGTGGATAAACAGATGTTTAAGATAGCAAGGAACAAGCTTACAAATGTGATTAGACGTGCGAAAGCAAAGCAAGTTCAGTCTGCTCTGGAGGCTGCGGGCACTGACTATCGAAAACTGTTTTCCATAGTGCAGAATCTTCTTGGAAAAAATGAATTAAGTCCAATTTTGCCTGACATGAGCAGCGAGCAGGCTGCGGAGGCTCTTAATGAATTTTTTAATGAAAAAGTCGAGACGATTAGAAACAGCTTTGATAATCATACTACTACACCCACTGTGGAGAAGTCATTTTCTGGAATTTCTTTGTCAAATTTCCTCCCAGTTTCCGAAGAGCAGTTGAGGCGTCTTATTTCTGTATCTAAACCTACATCCTCAATTGTTGACCCCATTCCAACGAAGATTGTGTTGGACTGCCTTGAAATTCTGCTTCCAGTTTTAGTGCGTATCATAAATGGTAGCCTGGAGTCAGCCACAGTCCCACAAATGTTTAAGACTGCTGTCATCAAGCCTTTATTAAAGAAAAAGGGGCTCGATCCTAGTGACTGCAAGAGTTTTCGGCCTGTATCTAACCTTCCCTATGTATCGAAGCTTCTTGAGAGGGTTGTCTCTCAGCAGCTTTTACAACATCTAACCACACATGGCCTGATTGATAAATTTCAATCTGCCTATCGTCCTGGGCATAGCTGTGAGACGGCAATATTACGTGTTATGAATGATGTTCTATGTAGTGCTGACCGTGGTGATCTGACTATCTTAGTTCTGTTGGACCTCAGTGCTGCCTTTGATGTTATCAACCATGACTTACTTTTATCAAGACTTCAATACGAGATGGGCATCACTGATACTGCACTTCATTGGTTTACTTCCTACTTGGCAGACAGGACTCAGAGAGTTTCTATCAATCAGACCTTATCAAAAGCCACTTCTCTCATCTGTGGCGTACCTCAAGGTTCAGTTTTAGGGCCTATCCTTTTTGCTGTTTACACTAGCCAGCTTGGCAGAATAATTGATAGCCAAGGATTATCTCGCAAACTATATGCGGATGATACCCAGCTGTACAAAAGCTTCCATCCTGATCATAATGCTTGTGCTGCCGCTGTTAATGCGGTGGAAGAATGCTGTCTAGAGGTGAAAGCGTGGATGACTGCCAACAAACTCAAACTGAATGACGACAAGACTGAGGCAATTATGTGCGGTTCAAACTTCAATCTTAGGAAAGTCGATATTCCATCTATTAAAGTAGGGGCCTCTGATATCTTTTTGTCCAACACTGTCAGAGACCTGGGCTTTATCATTGACAGTAAATTAACAATGGGTCCACACATCAGTACTGTGGTCAGGACATGCTCCTTCCATCTTCGTGCCCTGGGTCAGCTGCGACCTCTGATTAATAAAAAAACAGCCAATGCTTTTGCTGTTGCAACAATACAGTCAAGACTAGATTATTGTAACAGTTGCCTGTGGGGTTTACCCCAGAAGCAACTAGATAGACTTCAGAAAGTTCAAAATACTGCAGCACGCCTTGTGTCACGAGTAAAGAAGCATGACCATATCACTCCAATTCTCAAAGAGCTCCACTGGCTCCCTGTGACGAAGCGCATCGATCATAAGATTATGTCCCTTACCTATGGATGCGTGGAAGGCACAGCACCTGCATATCTCAAAGAGCTTATACCGAAGCATGTCCCGTTAAGGATGCTGCGATCTTCAACACAATCTCTCCTGGAAATTCCAGGTTTGGAAGGTCACAGAAAAAAGACTCTTGGTGTACGCTCGTTTGAATCTGTGGCGCCTACACTGTGGAATGGCTTACCTGAGACACTGAAAAACTCTGTGTCGAAAAAAGCATTCAAGAAGAATTTGAAGACTTTTCTTTTCAACTAAGTTGATGAAGTACACATCCATCAGCAAAATACTTGTTTAAAACTATTTTAAAATGTTATTGTCGTTTCGTGCCTCCATCGGCCGAAACCTTGTTTAAAACTATTTTAGAGTGTTATTGTCGTTTCGTTTTTGTGAGCGCGCTGAGCATGCTTGCATTAGCATGGAGTGAGGCGCGATATAAATGACCAATTATTATTATTAGTCTAATTAGCTCAAACTTCTTTAAAAAAAAAAAAAGGCATTTTCAGAAAACGCAAATGATCTTATCGTTTTTTCTTACTTTGAATAAAAATTAATGATTTATGAATACCTCAAAGGTCTCCGTGTCACAATAAACATGAGCACTTCGCCAAAAGTTCTTGCACTTGCGGCAACGAAAAAATCCAAAATAGCGAAAAAGGTTGGCTTTCATTCCATGTGTTGAGATCCTGACCATTGTTTTAGTGATGTCTAAGAAACGAACTGTCGCAATAATCGTTTTGTGCTACAGCAGCGAGCCTATACATACCACGGTGCCACGATCTATAAGATGATGAAGTTTGGGGGAATTTCCCGTATTATGTAATGTTCCATGATTGATTTATATATAATATATATCTGTTTCTATCTACCTTTCTATTTATCTAATGTATCTTTTTATCAATTTACCCACCTCACCTACCTACCCACCTACCTACATACCTATCTACCTAACTTCTTACCTACACACCTACCTAATTTCATACATACCTACTTTTTTTATCAATCAGTCTATCTATATATGCATTATCTATCTAACTACTTGAATGTCTATCTATCATTCTGTTTATCTATTTATTTATCTAACTATCTGACTATCTATCTATCTATCAGTCTATCTATCTATGCATTTATCTAACTATCTGACTGTGTAAATATACTTATGTCTTAGGGTTGCCATCTGTCCCGATATATCGGAACTGTCACCGTTATTGACCTTCTTGTCCCGACATCCCGACAAGACCCAACTTGTTCCGTTTTTTCAAAAGCCTGTTACGAGCTTGGCGCAAAAACTGAAATAACGCCATCTGTTAGCGCAACATGTAAATGCAGCCTCAGTTTTTTTTATGTCAACAAGTTTTTGTTGACAAGGTCGTCTCACAGATGGCGTTGCATGTTGCGTATCCTGTATACCTTCTAGATCTGGCGCCATCATTCGAGAAAATACCAGACTGACTTGCATAGAGTTTTATAAATACGTAAAAGGGAAAAGAGACTTGCTGAAAAAGGTGAAATCTTCCGAAAAATATGGTGTACCAACTACTTCTGCCGCAACAAGTTCCACCCATTGTGTTCTAAATAAAAAGTAATTATATTAAATCACATTTTTACTTCATTTTTACACCCCCATCTCAGAGTGTCCCGACGATGTCCCAGCTAGAAATGGCAACCCTGCTATGTCTATAATTAATATCTGAGACATTACATCTCCAAATTGACAAACCTTCAGATTTAGTCCTTTTTCTTCTTCTTCTTCTAAGTGCTACTTAAAATTATAATACATTCGATCAATTCAATTAATTAGTATAGTTTGAACATAAAAAATGATACAAATTACGTAAACTTGAAATGATGTTTATTAAACACGTTAACCTAAGATCACTAGCTACCGTCAAATGGGGTAACTTTAGATTATCGGGGTAACTTTGTACCAGGAAGAAAAAAAGTTTTTATAATACCCCATGACGGGGTAACTTTGACCATCCCACAAAATATTAAAATAAACCTTAAATCTCCAAAATAATTGTCTTTTACTAATTTATTCCTTTTTATGTTTTTGTTCCCCCTAGTTAGAGTTATTAACATCATCAAAATAATTAAAGACTGTGTGAAAATATTATTAAGTATGAAAAAAGTGGTACAAATTTACTCCATTTCACCGGTACTTCCGATAATTTCTCATCGTCATTGGCAATGATGTCACATAATTTTCGAAGGCGTCAGTACATTTTGGCGTTCCTACAAGGGGTCACAGGCCGGCAAGAATTTGTGCCCGAAGCAATACTTTTGTTATGAATTTAGATTAGACGTAGAAAAGGCTACACGTATTTAAAAACACTAGTTCGTTAGCAGAACCAATGCCATGCAGTTACTTCAATAAACCACGACATTGATGGGTCGTTTTGCGATTGATTTTCAGGACCTGAAATTCTGAATGTCTTCTGACTTCAATTAGAATACAAAATAATATGGATCAATCAATTATACAGATATACCAAATAGATTTTCAGTCAAGATTATACACGTGAACTTCAGTTTTACTTGCTTTCCCCTTCCAATGTATACCTGCGGCTTGTACGCAGACGCGGCTTATACACAAGTGCGGCATACACATGTGCGGCTTACACTTGAACTTTTACGGTATACTACAGAATAAAAAAATCCAAATATTTAATCTGTTGTTAATTAATTTGTAATCATTCTGAAAAACAAATGTTAGAGCACGCCATTTATAAATAAAGCACGGTATGGTTACAAATGTAAAAAAATTTTTGCATTTTTTTAAATGGCAAATCTGTGATTAATTGTATTGGTACTAGTTTAATAGCTTATATGACACGAACGTGTCTTCAAAACATACATTTTAGCAATAGATAATCATGAGGAAATTTCTCTTTTTGTTACACAAACAATAATTATGATTACATTTTACAATAAATAATCTTTCTAGTATTGATATCAGAGTGATTCAAGATTGTTATACGCTTTATTTCTGTAGTCTGTCTTTTGGGTCTAGTTCTCCATTTTCTCTACAATATTATTATAGTATATCTAATAATGATACCATAATATTATATCAGTGATCAAGATACAAGGCTCATAGAAACAATGTGAACCGCATCGATTCAGATCCATAGGAAGCGACAGTAATTATAAACATTTTTCTTAACAATAAAATACACTTGACAAAACAAATCCTTTGCTTTAAGTTTAATAAAGCGACTAATAGGCCTACTTTGTGAAGCATTAAATATGTACATATGAAAATTTTTTCCATAAACGTCCTCATTAAAGTTAAGCAAGTGAATGACATTTTACATAGATACAATACAAAGATATACGCTTCATGACAGCTTATTTAATTTTATAGCCTATCCTAGGAAAAAATACGTGTAGTCTCAAGTGGCATTTAAGCATGGAATGGGCTAAATGAACTAACATGGAAAACGAATAACTTTAATATTTTAATTTGTTGTCCACTCAGGTCTAACTACACATTTTCAAGTTTTCCAAAAACCTATTTTATATGAAAAAAAAACACACCCTTTTAGCCTATCGCCATTTATCTACCTATTAATATATTATTATTCTCTGCTGTTTCAACAATTTCTCAATTTGTCTTTGTCGTTAACTATAATCTTTCAGTCTTCTAAAAACTTCAGATGCAATTTCTCAAAACTCTAGTCTGATGACATAGAACAAGATAATATTGAGGTGACTAGTCTAATCAACATTTGTTACAAGTTCCTTCCATCTTTTTGTATTGTGCTTCAACAGTATTTATTTATTCTGTTTGTCTTATGAAAAAGCAACAACAAAGTAATTTTCTGTTAAAAAATGTATTTGTTTCAATTCAATTTATAAAATGATTCTAAAATAGGAAAAATTCTTCAAAAACAGTAAAATTAATTATCGTAAATGTTTGTTGTGTTTGTTGTCTTTAATTTTTACTCAATAAAAAAAAAAGACCCATATAGTTTAATGACAAATAAATACAAAAGCTATATGCATAATAATTACATAATATTTAAAATTGTTCTAACAAATTATATATATATATATAATGTTATGGTTATGTGAAAGAAATGAAATATTGAAAATGGTACATATCGAAGGTCGACGAAAAGGAATCACGAGTCTTTCGACTGACTAAAATCCAATAATCCATTCAATATTACAATTAGTTAGATCCTACAACTCAATCAATCACAATTTGTAATTAATAAGTAAGTAAAAAAATTTTGTTTAATCCTTTAGAAATTACGTACTCGAAATATAAATGATATGTTGAAAAAAAAAGATAAGATTAACTAAATTAATGAAGGTGTCAAGACCGCTCAAAAGTGAGTGCATCGGAGACACAATGATAAGGTCCTTTTTTCAACAAGGAATACAAGGAAAGATTTCAAATAAAAGATTTCATCAGGATCTATCTATCCATCTATCAA
This sequence comes from Anisus vortex, assembly GCA_949126835.1. Taxonomy (NCBI): domain Eukaryota; kingdom Metazoa; phylum Mollusca; class Gastropoda; family Planorbidae; genus Anisus; species Anisus vortex. Next base: position 44,815,034 of record OX421493.1, read on the forward strand.
TAAACTATCTATCTATCTGTCTTTCTGTTTGTCTGTCTGTCTGTCAGTCTGCCTGTCTGTCTGTCTATCTATATATCTGCCTATCTATCTATCCATCCAGCGATTTATCTATGTATCGATCTATTAATAGATCTATATCAATCTTTTAATAAATGAAGCAATCAGTCAGTCTATCTATCCATATATCCTTCTATCTATCTATTCATTTATCTATCCAATTATCTATCTATCTTTATATCTATCTACATCGATCTGTTTGATTCTCTGTTTATCTGTTCGACTATCGAAAACACAAAAGCATATTTATACAAATGTAAGCTAAATAATATACAATATACAATAATAATTATATTATGCATTGCAAGTATGTTTTGATTAGTATACCTATGACCTCTATATCGAATAATGCACTTTTAACTAACATTAATATCTTCACATAGTAAATTTATGATTATGCAGTTTGAATTAAAACCGTACTTTCTATTATAATATCATGTGAATTGTTAATGACCATGAACAATATACAAGGGCAATTCTGGACCTTATTCAGTAATAGCGCGTGAAACACCGGTCATATTACATAAATAAGCTGTCAACAAAGATCCGTTTCGGTGGCCGTGGATGCCAGGATAAAATTCCTCAACCATGTCAGCCTTCTTGCGTTCTTCAATGCGCTTGCAACCAATTTCCAAATCATAAGCGGTCTCATTATCACCAATCGTTATCCTCATCAATATTTATATTCATCTACATTTTTTTCAAATCAATTTTTATTATCGTAAATTTCTATCATCATCACTATTTAGCAACATCGATACTAACGATAATAGTAATAATCATCAAATATATCATTGTTATAAACATTTCCATAGAAAATATATTCGTCATCAAAATAGTCATAATCGTCATCACCATAATCGTCGTTAACATCGTCGCCATCCGCTTGTTTATCATCTTCTTCATAATCATCATCATCGCTAACCACATCATCATCACAAGGGTCATCATTGTCATTTTCTTGTTTATCACCGTTGTCATCATCATCATCGCTAGTCACGTCTTCATCATCATCGTCGTCGCTATCGACGTCATCATTATCATCGTCGTCGTCGCTATCTATGTCATCATCATCGTCGTCGCTATTCACGTCATCATCATCGTCACCATCGTCGCTATCTACGTCATCATCATCATCGCTATTCACGTCATCATCGTCATCGCTATTCACGTCGTCATCATCATCGTCATCACTATCACTTTCGATAGTTAAGCCCTTAGGGTGTGACATCAGGTCACACGGCTGACGTCCCAGCAAACATTTCTCACAAAGACTTCGCCTGTGTTGTTCTTGTGGGAGGCCCCAGCCTGTTCTCTTGCAGTGGCACTCTTTCCCTGCCTCTCCACAAATCCTGCACCGGATAGCGTCTATCTTGTAAGGCTTGTAGAAAGTCTCACAGTCTTGACACTTCTGCTTGTATTTGACCTAATTGAACAAATTGATTGAATAAATCATTAACTATTATATTTTCTTCAAATTTAGGCCATGTAAAGCAACATCATTTAGAAAAAATCATAAGCCTAGCCTAAGGTTTAAAAAAAAAAATCTTACCCGGGTCGAAATATTTCAGGATTGAAAGCATTAAGTAATATGATAATAATATAAAAAATATAAATGGTTGCATTTATAAGCATTATAATTTATTTTTTATTTTTAAATTCTTAGTCTAGCCTAATCCAGACCAGTCGAGTCTAGTTTAATCTAGTTCAATTTAGTTTATTCCCACCTAGTTTAGTTTAGTCTACTCTAGAAAGATGAAACAAACAAAAATATTAAATGGTTGTTCTAGCAGTCTAGCTCTAGCAGTACATCTTTTAAAACTCGCTCAAGATGTTATCATACTATTTCACCCTCATAGCGATTTAGGATGTCTATAAACATATTTTTTTTTTACCGTTAAGGTCTTTGAGTCACAATAAACATGAGCACTTCGCCAAGAGTTGTTGCACTTGCGGCAATGAAAAAATCCAAAATATCGCAGAAGCTGTGGGTTGAGACGCTGTCCATTTGTTATGGTTATGTGAAAGAAATGAAATATTGAAAATGGGTGTTTCGTGCTGGAACGAGACCCTATATATTTAGAGAAATTATGTAAGACGAATGGCAGGGTCGTGCTTAAATATAAACGCCACGTCATAGGGTGGATCGTCGAGATAAAGCAGTTTCGGGGATTTCCCGTCTTACGGAATAATTTAAAATTCATTTTATGTCCGTCGCTATCACTACTTTATTTATATCTTTCTACCTGCCGACCCATCTACATACCTAACTACCTACATACATTTTTCATGACTGTAATAGCTCCGTTACTAGATAGTCGTAACACACAGACCTAGTTATCGACAAACCCAAGTTTTTTTTTGTTACTGCTAAAAGAAAAGCTTACAAGAACAAACAAACTATTCAGCTTTTGCTTATAGCATTTCGCTGATATATGTTCAACTGCTTTGCTATTTTCTGATCGATTCTGTTGATATCAACAGTCAATGACTGCTGAGTCCGATTTAGCCGATTTGATTTTATCTATAATTGTCTTTATATAATAACTGATTATGTGGATAGTATTATATCATTATGTATGTCTGGACTGAGATATGTAGCAATTCGATCACCCAATAATAAATGTTGCTATAATAATGTATCATTTTTAGCCAATAAGTTCAAAGAAATTGACGTTCTTTGTCTCTGGTCAACGTAAACATTGTTGCTCGCGATTACCGCTAAACCCTGTCCGTTTTCACACAAAGAAACAAAACATCATCAACGATATGGATATTTTATCACTATGATTAAATGAACATTAAAAACAGTTCGTTCAACATTCAACTAAACGGATTTTTAAAAAATAAAATCTTTCTCTGCTTTTTGTGACTTTCATTATTTTTATGTTTTTAATTTTGTAGGTACTTCAAGAAAATTCTTGGAACAATTTGATTCTATCAGTTGATGTATCAGACCGAATAGATAGAATCCAATATGTAAGACAGATCATATTATTAGCGCTCGGTAAGGAAACCAAAGTTATCTCAAAGACCCGGCTTCTCAAGCAGAGCACGTAATATCACGGGTGTTAAAGGTGTAAAGAGGTGTTGATCTGTCGGATATTCCATACTTGATTCAACGATTGCATGATCGAAATATTAAAGTCTGAATAATAAAATATATCCCGTGTGGAGTTACTGATCTCCCATCGGGCGCCTCCCCAGGTGGATCCACAAAGGCTAGGGAACATAACCCGAAAAAAGGCAGCTATCCTGAGAGCTGAGAGGGGAACTCCTCCCTAGACGGTTATGCGCTAGGCTAGCAACCTGCCATGTAAAAAAACATAAAGCTACAGAAACAGCAACAGAAATATCCAAAAGCCAAACTATTATGGGAGCTCAGCTGAGGGTTGAGGCTGTGATGCCTGATATGACGAGGCGAGATGAAAGCCGAAAGGAAGTCTCTCCTCTGACACAATCCTTGGCGACCCCTCGAAAAGAAATCAGAATTGGAGCATGGAATGTACGCACCATGTACGAATCAGGAAAAACTGCCCAAGTAACCAAAGAAATGGTACGCTATAAAGTCAACATATTGGGTGTAAGTGAAATGCGGTGGACTGACTCGGGAATGGTAACTCTGGCATCAGGCCAAACCATAGTTTACTCTGGAAGATCTGACGGTCAGCATCAGGAAGGTGTAGGTATTATCATGGACAAGCAGACAAGGAAAAGTCTGTTGAGCTGGGAGCCAATTGATGCCCGAATAATCAGAGCAAGATTTTTCTCAACATATGCTAAGATTACTGTCATACAGTGCTACGCGCCCACAGAACAAGCAACAGAAGATGAAAAAGACATGTTCTATCATAACCTGCAAAGTCAGATAGATAAATCTCCTCGACATGATATTATGATAATCATGGGAGACCTAAATTCAAAGATAGGATGTGACAACAGTGGTTATGAGTATTGCATGGGCAAGGAAGCCATGGGGGAAAGAAACGACAATGGCCAACGCCTCATTGATATATGCCTAGAGAATGGCCTGGTTATAGGAGGTAGTGTTTTCCAGCACAAGAATATTCATAAAGCCACCTGGACCTCTCCTGACAACACGACAAAGAATCAGATTGACCACATTGTCATCAACCAAAAGTGGAGAAGAAGTATGAAAGATGTCAAGGCGATTAGAGGTGCTGACATTGGTAGTGACCATAACCTTGTCTTATGCAAACTCAAACTCAAACTAAAGAAAGCTACCAAAACTACTAGTTACCAACTCTATGACTCTTCCAAATTAAAAGATACACTAGTAAAAAACAGTTTTGTGTTGGAACTACAGAATAGATTCAGCCTACTAGAAAATCTTTTAGAGGACGACATTAACACACACTGCGATAAGATTTTAAATGTATACACCGAAACCAGTAGAACAACACTAGGACACAAAACAAGACAGAGAAAGGAATGGATTTCAGATGCCACATGGAGCCTCATAGAACAAAGGAAAGAGGCAAAGCGAAAAATGCTCACCAAAAATGGAGAAAGAACTTCAGAAGCTAGACAGGATTACAAAAGACTCAACATTAGAGTAAAGCGAAGTGCAAGACAAGACAAAAGAGATTATATAGACAAAATGGCACTAGAGGCACAAGTAGCAGCTGATAAAGGCGACAACCAAACAGTCTACAAAATTATTAAGTCCCTTACGGGAGGTCTAAGGAGCAAATCGACGACTGTTAAAGATAAAAATGGAAATAATCTGACGACAGAGAAAGACCAGCTCCAGAGGTGGGCAGAACATTTTGAAGATATCCTGAATAGACCGGACCCAGAAACAGAGGCTGTCATCACAGACACGGGTTTTGAGATTGAAGTGTCTAAAGGGCCCATTATGGAACAAGAAATAATAGAAGCCATTAAACAGACAAAAGGAAATAAGGCGCCAGGAGAGGATAGAGTTACGGCAGACATGCTCAAGTCCAGCCCAACCCTGTGTGCAAGAACACTTATAGGACTCTTTAATAAAATATGGGACAAAGAACATGTACCTACCTCATGGAAACGAGGGATTATTGTCAAAGTTCCCAAGAAAGGCGACCTAACCCTCTGTGAGAATTGGAGAGGCATAAACCTATTGTCTGTTACAGGAAAAATCTTTTGTAGAATCTTACTGATGAGAATGAGAACAGGAATAGAGAGAGTCCTACGTGAAGAACAAGCTGGTTTCAGAGCTGGAAGATCATGCAATGATCAAATTTTTGTCCTGCGTACCATAGTGGAACAGTCATTGGAATGGAACTCCTCTTTGTACATCAACTACATAGATTTTGAAAAGGCTTTCGATAGCATCCACCACCCAACACTTTGGACAATTCTGGAATCATATGGATTCCCAGGCAAAGTCATTAACATCCTGAAAGACATCTATACTGGCAACCAGTGCTGTGTACGCCATGAAAACCAACAGAGTGAATGGTTCCAGGTGAAAACAGGTGTCCGACAAGGATGTGTGATATCACCTGTTATCTTCTTAATAGTAATGGACTGGGTCATGAGGAGAGCTACTGCAGATAAACCTCGAGGCCTAGTATGGGGACTAACTTCCTATCTGGAAGACTGCGATTTTGCAGATGACATAGCTCTGCTCTCTCATTCTCAACCAGATATCCAGGAGAAGACAACAAGAGTAGAACAAAAAGCCAAAAGTGTTGGCTTAAAGATCAACTCAGGGAAAACAAAAATCATGAAAGTTAAGACAAAGAGCTCTAAGAAGACAAGTGCCATTGGTGTGGAGGTGGAAGAGATTGAAAACTTCAAATACCTTGGCAGCTACATCTCTGCTAATGGAAGCATAGACATGGAAATCTCCACCAGACTAGCTATGGCAGCTCAGGCCTTCAACAAACTGGGGAAAATATGGAAGTCATCCTCTCTGCAACTAAGAACAAAACTGAAACTATACAAGTCAAATGTACGCTCAGTCCTTCTCTATGCTGCAGAGACCTGGAAGACCAATACCAAAATTGAAGGCCGCCTTAGAGGGTTTGAAGGTAGATGTCTCCGACGTATACTAAGGATCAGCTGGGAGGACCACATCTCCAGCATCGAAGTCCACCAAAGAACTGGAATAAGCTTCATTATCGATGAAATAATGAAAAGAAGATGGAGATGGCTGGGTCACATCCTCCGCATGGACAAAATGAGGCTCCCAAGCAGCGCATTGAAATGGACACCACCAGGAAAAAGACGAAGGGGAAGGCCAATGGAAACGTGGAGGAGGACAATGGACGAGGAAGCAAAGGCCACAAATAAAACATGGCACGAAATCCGATGGCTCGCCCAGGATAGGGAGGCCTGGCGGAACTTTGTTGCTGCCTTATGCTCCACGGGGAGTGATAAAGACTAAGAAGAAGAATAAAATATATATATATATATTGATCTCGTCTATTTTGAACAATTTTCAACTTCTTTTTGTTTCATTTTTTTTTTTTAGGTTTGGGTTAGGGTTTTTAGTTTCAGTTTTTATTGAAAAGACTTCTTTTTATTTCATGAAAAAGCCCCAATTATTTATTTCTTGAAAAAGGCCCTAATTCTTTTTGTTTAGTCGAAAAGGCCGAACTTCATTTTCTACAGAATCCCCACTTTTATTTTTTAAAAGGTCCAATTTTTCCGAAAATGGTCTCCTCCTCCCCCACTCTGGCTACGCCACTGATTTATATACAGACGAATACGTAGAGCTATTGCACAATCAGACAAAGCTGTGTTACTCACATTAAAAACGTTTAACCCAGATATGTTGTTTTTTATTCATAGCATGCTACCTTGAGAAATATTTTTTTCTCCCAACCCAACAATACAAACATACGAAAAATATTCCAAATGTCCACATGTTGGTTTTCCTTTTCAACTCTTTGTTCGTTCACTTCATTTATCTTCAACACATAACAACGAAACTATTAATAAACTTAAAGGATTACCTGTTTTACTGTAGGTAAACATAAATCTAAAATAAAAATGACGCGAACGTTAAAACTATATGTCGGTAAGAAATTTACGTAACGTTCAGATACGCGGCTTGGTGGGGTCAAAGGTCTGTTGGAACATGATAAGCGGTGGCATATATCTTCCTATCTAGATCGTCTATCGGTCTTTCCCGATTTCCCCGATTTGAACTGTCGTCAAAATTGTTTGCTTAATATATAATACAAAATCGTCCGAACAATGTGTTGGTCATAAAATAATAAAATACACTAGTTCGTCTATTTATTATGTCAGTTTTGGGATATTTTGTGATACCACTCCTTTCCCCTCGACAGCAAAGAGTAAATTTTCAATGATCACCCTAGTAAATTTACGTTATCATTTATTCCCCCCTTCCAAAACAATAACAAAAAGATAACAGCAAACACAATCATACATTGATTAACAAGCTTTTTTGTGTAAGCAATTTTTGTTGTATGGCTACATGTATTATATATCATAAACGATATAAAATACTGTTAGTTCATATTCTTTGCATAATTCGCTCACTTTATAACAATATTTAAATTATCTCTCTATCTGTCAATCTATCTTTTTATCTTTCTGTCTTTCTACTTTTATCTATCTATCTCTTTATCTGCCTGATTGACTGTCTATTCGTATATCGATCGATCGATTAATCCTACCGTCCAACCAAACATCCATCCATATATCCACCCATCCCTCATTCTAACTGTCTGTTTGTCTGTCTGACTGTCTAAGACATTCACTCGTATCTTATCTTATACATTACATACGCTCCTTCAGTAAGAAGATTATTGCGCCTTACGTTCATCCGTGGTCCGAATCTAGTCTTGCATTTTTAATGATGTTTTAATTTAATAATGTTAAGTTACTGGTTTGTTCAGGCAACCCATTCCATGCACAAATGCCACTCGAGAAGAAAGAGTATTTATATGCATTTGTTCTCGCATAAGGGACAAGGAAGATGTTTATCTGAGCATTGCAACAGGTTGTTATTGGTTTTTATTTCTAAATTAGAGTTCAATGCTTTATGTATTATTATTACCTTAGTCTTTGCCCTTCTGTCTAGTTTGTCAGTTGTGAATATTTGCTGGTAATGAACCTTGCAGCTTTTCTGAATTCAAATTTTTTAAATGTTTTCTTTAGTTGATGTGTCCCAACAAAGCAAGTCTCGCTCGAACTCAGACAAACACGCGCGAGTCCTACTTTGACAACCATCTGGGTGAGCATTGTCCGCAGGTAATAAAGGGAGGTGATCGGACCGTGTCGCAAGGGCTAGTCACTTGAACATTACGCAAATTGTGTTAAATAATGAGACACATTAATTTTGATTAGTAATTATTATTCCTACCAATTAGTTAGTACTTTGTGACAACTAGTTCTCCAAATACATTTGTTTTATTTTGTCTTAGTGTCCATTTCCGCGGGAGGGATTAATGGGACTATCTCGCGGGAAGGGAGGGATTAAGTGTCGTGGGACCGAGTGTCAATGGGATTATCTCTCGTGGCGTTTAGTGTCAGGGAGTAACGGTCACGGGATCAAATGTCGCGGGATGAAATGTTACGGCCAAAGCCCGAAGTCGGCCAGATCTGGCCGGCTAGATCGCGAAGTGGCCAATATCACCTCACATTTGACCGGCCAAAGCCCGATCTGTTCTTGATTTCTGACCTTGGCCGGCCAGATCGCGAAATGGCCAGGGGCGATCGGCCAAAGCCCGACTATGAAGGTCATGAGCAGATTTTGAGTGTTTGTATACCGTAATTATCACATTAGGCTTATATTGATTGATAATTAAGCTAAATTACAAAATCAGTCAAATTAGTTTATTATAGTAAATTAACAATATTTAATTAAAATAAATTAAAAAATCAGTGAAATTAGTTTCTAATAGTAAATTATCCATCTTGTTTTATACTAAATTACCAAATCAGTCATGTTCATTTATCATAGTACATTTTAGATCTATAATCACTTGTTACAACAAGATAAACTTTTATGGCATTTCGAATTGCACAGCAGTTTGTTATTTCTACATTTGCATCGATTTGTTGATCACTTGGTGGTGCAATTGCATCGGGTGTATCATTGGCCGCCGGTCAGTAATTGTGAAGACGCGACGGCTGTTAGTGATTTTTCTCACGTATCGCTCTCCCATCCCTTTGTCCAAACATTCCAGTCGCTTGTGGCTTCGAGGGTCCGTCAATGGGTGGGGCTGGGAAGGTGTTTTCCCGGTCGTCGGTGTAGGTCACGAGAACAATGATGGCCCTGCCCTGTACAGTATTGACACTCCCTCTCTATCTCTTTTCATAAAATCAAACACGCTCTTTGTCATTGCGACTGGCGGCCCCACCCATGTTTATACAACACATGAAACTAGACCGCGCGGACAATGGCTAGATACAAATACGGTCTCTCCTGCCTGACCTGACCACCTTTGTGGTTTATCAAAAGTCAATCCTCTACTCACAGACACCACCCAGTCAATTTATGACGCAAATGGTGTTTTGACCCAGGTAGATAGTTTACTAAATCGTGTGATAATTAATTTCCTTGATAATTAGAAAAGCAGAAGATGAACAGAAAATTATCGTCACAGCGTATGTATCACTGTCCTTGCTACCTTATGCAAGCCGCCATTACACCTATGGCGCCTACCGAACATTCTTGTATCAGCACATCGGACATTGGGCGGGGATTGCCAGCCACATCGCGAAGTGGCCGGTCAAAGTAGCGTAAACATTGGCAATTTCAAGCACATCGGACATTGGCCAAGTGCCTCGGCCGCACTTCGGGCTTCGGGTTATATATATATATATATATATATATATATATATATATATAACTAGAAATAACCCGTGGTAAACCACAGGGGTAAAGAATTTGTTAAAGTATTTTATTATGTTTAGAATGATATGCTTTTTTCAAAAGTCAGGAAAAATGAGCCAGAAGTAATGTAGGCCTAATACATGCTTTTAATTTTTAAAAATAACGATTCTGATTAGTGATATTTATATTTTAAATTCACGATGGTGTTTCGTAGTCGTCATAGTAAGTTTTATTCATTATGTCGGCATCATTATTTTCGTAAGTAATGTGTAATTGTGGTATTTTCTGGACTGTTGTAGTCGGAACAATTACTATCGAGCAATTCAGACTATACATATGCAAGGAGAAGTTAAATGTATCTGCACTGGGCTACGTTAGATATTTAATTAGGTGTATGACAACTAGATCAGGGGTGTGAACAATTTTGATAATAGTGTGCCAAATTAGGATTCAGCGTGCCAAACATCTTAAAAGTCACCCTGCTCTTGCACTTAATTTCTTATTGGGAAAAAGACATCAATTCTTTTTTTTATTTATCTTCTGCGTGCCATTGAAAACTGTTATGCGTGCCATGTCTAGCAAGCGTTTCGTAGGTGCTGATCCCTGAACTAGACGTCTAGAGTCTAGATAAAGTTAAACGATTTTATATTTCTTAGACAAGTGTGGGTAAATCCTCGTTTTTATTACTTGATTTCACGAAGCAAAATTACAAAAAATGTTTTTAGATACAAACAATTATAAATCACAGTTAAAGCATAAATATAAATTATAATAAATATACATTCTAAATGGTCATTCATAGTTCCTTCTTTCTTAGCGTGTGACAACATCAGAGAGTCTTAGAAGACACAAACTTCCAACAATAAACCAATGATTGTATTTTGGTACATGTCTCTGATGTCATGTATTGAGGATTAGTTACAGTGTATGTAAATGGGTCATTACGCATGACAGTCATCATAATCATCAATCTCGTAGTCGTCAGGTCCTTGATACAAACATTCAAAATCGGAACCATAACCCGTGCCGTAGTCATAATCATCATCTTCAAAATTGATGCCATTTTCATCGTCAATATCATCATCAAAATCATCATCGCCATCGTTGAGTCCGAAAGCGGGGCCTTTAGGGTAGGACGAGTGGTCGCAGAATTCACGGCCCAGAAGGCATTTCTCACAAAGACTTCGCCTGTGTAGGTCCTGGGGCCGGCCCTTGCCTGTTCGCTTACATTGGCACTCTTTGCCTGCCTCGCCGCAGTTCCTGCACCGGATAGCGTCTATCTTGTAAGGCTCGTAGAAAGTCTTGCAGGTTTGACACTTCTGCTTATACTTGACCTAGAAAAAAAAATGATACTTTAAAATTGAATAAAATAATTATATGCCAAACAACTAGCTACAGAAAATCAAATATAAAATAAATGCCAAAAAATGTATTTAAAAAATCTTCACTCTGAAGAATATTTGTAATCGAAATAATTCTTTAAAGGATTGAGTTTATACTCAGTATATGGCTTCTCCCGACAACCTGCACATTTGTGACACTATCCTGCCATTTGATGTGGAGGATCCTACGCATCTAACGCAATCATCTCAGGTGAAAGCTATTGAGCCGCTTTTATTTGCTTAGCATAAGTAGCCCAGGTCGTGCTTCCATAGAGGAGTGTGCTGAGTACGCAGACTTGTTAAACAGAAACATATAGCCTATATATATTATATATATATATTACCCGCTTTATATTAATTTTGTACATAGATCTATATGTTTTTGTAATAGTAGGTCAGATTTATTTTGGTTGTGTATACACCTTTCAATCTTTTTAAAAAGCATTTTCTGGCACAGGGTCTCCATATTTAGCATTGGTGTGAGGCAAAGCTAGAGATGGGCAACTTTTTCAGCAGTATTTATTAATTTGTTGATCATTGTAGGTGAGCTTCTAAAACCGCTGCCACCATTTAATAAGTAGTTACATATCAATGATATAATATTGTTATATGTGCTTAACATGTTTAAATTAGGGATTGGCCGGATATGATTTTTCACTATTCGCTGGAACCGGATAGTGCCGGAAATACCGATATCCGGCCCGGATATCCGGCATGCCGGATATTCGGCCAAACTCTAATTTCCACGAGTATGGGGGTGTACTTCAACAGTATCTGATTAGAATTCAAAAGTATTTATTAAAGTATTTATTATTCAAGAGATAGAGAGTATCTGCAGTCTACAATGAAAGTCACAGATACTGTGTCAACCTCACCGATGGACATGTTACAACTTACAATGATCGAACTTTAACGAAGTTCAACGAACTGTGTAGTCGCTGTAGTGTAGTGTGTACCAAGTGAACTGTGTACCGAATGTGTAGTTTATCAAGAAGTTGTGATCTATTAAAATTTAAAACAGTACTAAACATTGTTCTTTGGTTCAGATGATTTTTTATCGTATACAATAAGTGAAATCTATATTTGTTATTAAATAATTGTCGTTGTTAAATTAATTGTTGTAGTATGTTAAACTTTGTTGTTGAAGAAAATTCTTTTGGAATGCACGAATTTCTGGAGGTACGTTATTATCGATTTATTTGTTTATTATGTTTATAACCTAGTTATATGTATTGTTTATATATTTTATATTTCTTTATCTACTTTATTATCTACAGTATTATTTTATTTGTATTTAAACTTTGAAGTAATTCTTTACTACCGTGATTTTCGGATCCTGCAAAAATCCGGCGGTGGTATTCGGCAAATCCGGATAGTGCCGGAAATACCGATATCCGGCCAATCCCTAGTTTAAATAGGCAACATTTTGTATTTAGAACTGCATCTATAATTTATTTAAAGTTATTTTTTTATATTTTATTATGTCTTTGAGATTATTTGTGCAGTAAAATATATTTTCTTTTAGTCTCTACATATTTCTAGTTCGCATTTTCCTTCGCATTCTGATAACTTCGGAAAAATCTATCTATAACTTTCTGCACTCTGCACCAAATATATATAAGGAGAGCAGAGGTGTAATTGTTGCAGTTTTGCAGAGAGTTAAAGAAGCTACACGTGATCAACCAGTACACACTAATCTCATCATTGTAAATAAGTTCAAATATTACATTCTTCAAAGGTTTATCAAGTATATTACTGAGTGTATTATTTCATAGTGAACCAGACCCTAGACAAAAAACAGAAGGCCCTAAACTTATTACTATATAGATTTCAGATCTTATAAGTCTGAATAACAATGAATACCCATCTCTACAGAATTGAGTCTATAAAAACCTTTTATCAGAAGGTTACCATTGTACCAAATCTGGGACAAGGGGAAGCAACAAAATAAATTTATTTATACTTATTTATACACGAAGTTACCTCCCTGGAATATATTTCTCTATGTTACAGGTTAATTTTGAAACCCGATGAAATAGATAAAACTCCACAATCTATTAGCACGTTTTCCTTGCACCCTCTTCCACCTATCACACGAATCGTATTATCAAGAAATAGAATCAAATATTCTTTAAAATCTTGAGCTTTTTAAAATATATTTTTAAACAAATAAAGACATGAATTAATAAAACAATTATTTTGTTTAAATTTTTAAAGTTCGAGACAGTTTTTAAATTAATTACCTGAACTTCTTACCCCCAATAAAAAAGTGCACCCATTCTAATCAAACGCGCTCAACTTAAATTTATTTTCTAAAAAATAGAATTATGAAAATACCTCCATCGTCTCAGGATCACAATAAACATGAGCACTTCGCCATGAGTTCTTGCACTTGGGGCAATAAAAATATCCAAAATATCGAAAAAGTTTGGCTTTCTTTTTAGGAGTCGAAACGCTGGCCATTGTTTCTGTACAGAAATAGTTGTCTCTTATACGTGAAAAACAGATGAAACACCAATATCCAACTTAAAAAGTTGCAAGTATTCGTATCATGCCTATTGGCAGCTGTCTGTATTATTGTAGTAGAGCACTGAGTATTTAAGCCTATTGTCATGCGGCGGCCTGATTAGCACTGATACCTATGTCAGCTTTTTAAATAGCGATTCTTTGAAGTGTTCAATCTTCAATCAATCAAATAGTGTAATAGTGTAATTGTTTCGTTTATGAATTTCTTGTAATTTACCGAGTAGCTCTAATCACTCCTATATACGGAAGTGGTGATTGTATTTTCAATTTAAGAAATTGAGAAAAAAGTTTTGTTTTAAATGTGTTTTTTTCAGAATTTTCATTGCAGCTACAAATTGACTTTTTTTTATTTCTGAAAAGTGAGTTTGAAGACTGAGAAAATCTCATATAACATCCATCCATTCACCCTTCCACCTACCTATCCATCCACTAATCCGCCCATCTATCCACCCATCTATCCGTTATAAATATATAACATATAATATTGTCTGTCTATTCGTCCATAAATCTATTGTTCCATCAGCCTTGTATGTCTATCTATATGCCTTTCTTTTTGTGTTTCTTCATATAAACATCTAATAAGACTATTTGAGACTTCATATAATAAGATAGAAAGAGAGGAAACAGAGAATATAAACGAATATGATGCAATATAAAACATGTTCATTTAATCAATTGAATTGTACACACCCCTAGTACAAATAGACCCTAGACCCTAGACTTCGAAATAGAAATCTAGTTTGTTTTCACCTAACCGAAACGAACTGATAACAACGTTACGAAACATATGTACAAACAAAACAACACAAACTGTCGTCATCTTTGATGCAACACGCACCCCATTACCCGCCTCGGAACAACAAAATAATTACTTTTGCAACCCAAGGACCTTCTCGACACTATCTAACCTTTAGTACGCGATTGCGTAACTGATAACATATTTAAAGCCATAGCCAATAGTTGTATTCAAGCGATAAGCTCAGATATTGATATAAACCAATAATCACAAAAGAAAGTTAGATGCATATCTATATAGTACTAGAATGTTGTGTACTTGTTCCAAAATATACATGTGCATTAAGTTCATGGTGAACTATACTATGTTATGATACATTTGTAAGCAGTAAAAAAAAACTACAACAACAAATAAACATCAACATCAACAACATACAAACAAAAACAAATCTAAAAGCATAATGTGTTACAATTTTTTTGATTTTTACGATCAATAAACCAAGTTTAGAGAGGGCTTGGTTTCTGGTCTTATGTGTGTCCATAAGTCTAATCAGCTTTGAATGGTGCGTAGCATAATTTGGGGATAGGTAAGATCGGCAAGTATTGTGTTGGCCACACAATCGTTTTTTATACCCTGCCCATGAAAACTTATGAACGCAGCTTCACTAACCCCCATGAATCAACATGGTCTGCACTAAAAAAGGTTTTTTTCGGTTATAGATAGTAGGTCTAGTATTTTAGCGTCAAATATAGCACACTGAACTATATAGAGACCTAAAGCACTACACACTTATCGGTGTTGTTTACGAAATAAAATTTAAAAAAAAATCGTGGATGCGATGGTTAGCAATATGTAGGTCAGTGATATACGCTACTTGCCGATACAAATTATTCATGTGGTGTAGTTAAGGGATGTTAAACGAAATACCGGATTCCGGTTTTGAAACCGAAAATCGGTTTTGATTTTCAAAACCGGATTTCGGTTTGTTGGTTGGAAGTTGGAAGGTTATCATTACTTCAAGTAGAAGACACTTTTTTTGGTTCTAATGGAAATATTTTAAATAAATAATGTTGGATTCGCAAAAACAATTCCTGCAATGCCATGCTAACATCATTTAGTCTTAGATATTGTGTTTCTTGTGTTTCCAAATTTCAACTATGGCTTGCGATAAAAACAACATCAAACCAATTGTTAAGTTACAGTTACAATTAGTATGAATCTTTTTACTTGTCGGCTCATCTTTTAGATGTGCGCTGCTCTTTGATGTACGCAATGTAGAGACGCAAACTATCCCTTCCCTGTGACACTGAACAATTTGCATAGACACCACCGCGTCTGTGCTTTATTATTAATGGCACTATTAAATACACATTCTTTTAATTTGTGCGCTACGCGAAACCTTTCAATACATTATTTTACAAGCTACCATATATGCCTCTTCAAATGCTTCTTAATATTTTGATCAACGATTATCGGTAATTTGATTATTTGACTATTGAAAAACCCCAAGAAGGCCCTGCAAACACTATTAAAGTTTAAAGAATTTTTCAAATATAGAGCGATTGCAATCACGTGACAAAAAGCGCGTGCTGTTTGTTTACTTTGTCTAGTGGTGATAAATGCCAGCCGTATTACTATAGCTGTAAGAAGGTTTTATTTTAAATGTGATCATTTCAACAATATAACTTAAAACATATATAAAACACTGTCAAGCGATGTAAATTAACATTCAAAGCTAAAATTTAAACCATTAAAAATCAATGGAAAAGGTTCCGTAAGTACCGAATATTGAATTGAAGATGTCGATTGTCGAAAGTTAGCCTATCTTAACTTACTATTTAAAAGTAAAGCAAAATGTACAATGTTTCAAAAAAGCTATTGAACAACTATAAAAGCCTAAAATCTTGTTTATTTCGTGGACGGACTACTAAGGACTAGTATCACAGTTAAATATCAAGATTTATGGAAACTAATTCCTTATATTTTAGGTTTAAAATACACATGGTAAGGAACAATGTTTATTTCTCATTAATGCCATTATCACCAAGATGGCCGCTATTTACACAAGTACGTCACTAAAAAACCTAGGCCACGCCTTTTGCGATCGCTCTATAGGCTAGGCATACCCACAAAACTACGCATATTTGGCTTTTTCGGCCTGTGACTTGTGACATTGCGCGCCGGGGGAGAGGGAACCGAAATCCGGTTTTGAAAAAAAAACGGTTTTAACATCCCTAGGTGTAGTTGACCCAATGGTCTCATGCATCCATGATATGCAAGCATGTTTATCCTTTCAATCTCTTTACTGCTGCGAACTGTCTGTCCTCATAATTATTCTTTTACATTAATATCGTCTGTCGTCTGAGCAATGTGATGGTTATACACAATCAGTGAAATTTAATTTAATGTCAAGGTTAACTTATTTAGAACTTTAAAAGTTTTAATGTCGTTGTTTTATTAAAGAAATAATAATAATTTAAACTTAAACAAAACAACTAAATTATTGTTGACACAAAGATTGCTAGATGGATATTGATATAGTTAGATAGATAGATTAATAAATATGTAAGAATAGATAGATGACTGATGGATGGGAAAATATATAAAGATATAAACAGGTAGATGGATGTGCGTATAATTTATCTTATATATTACAGACGCTCCTTCTATAAAGAAGATTATTGCGTCCTACGCTTATCCGTGGTATAAGTCTAGTCTTGCATTTTTATTAGTGTTTTAAATGATGTTAAATTACTGGTTTTCCTGGTTCATTCAGGCTACCCATTCCAAGCTCGGAAGCTACTCTGGAAGAAAGAGTGCTTATATACATTTGTTCTCGCATAAGGAATAAGGAAAGTATTTTTGTCCATGTTCATCTGAGCATTGAAACAATTTGTTATTGTGTTGTATTTCTAAATTGTATATAAAGTTACGCACCGCAATTTGGCTTGGAGAGTTTGTGTACTTTAAAAAAAAAATAGCGTATGACGTAATGTCTATCAAATCATTTCTTTGTTCATTATAGATGTTTGCATTATCCTTTTAAGTAAAAGTAACCAAATGTTTTAATTATTGAATGGATTCACGTAGCTTTTGAGAACATCCTTTAATAGGCGACGTTACACACTCTATACATTGAATGATACGAATTTTAAATGATTACTTTTAAACACCACAAGTTTGACAGAAACACTTTTTATGCCTGTGCAACAGGGAAGGTTTCCGAAGGCCGGCGACGGTTCGCTGCTAAGGATCATTATCGTGGTGGCTCGCCCGTATACCTGCACTATCACCCGGTAGAGCAAATCCTATACTATAAATACATGCATCCAGGCTCCGGGTGGTTCTCGAGACGGGAATGCAACGTCCATTGCTTCTTCCCCACCGAGACCCCGTGGCCTCTCGGCAGTGTAATGAATCTCAGACCCGCTGCGGGGGCTGTTCCCCACGCGTTCGCCCGCCGGTGTATTCTTAATGGGAATGTATCGGCGGTTTACACACTACGCCAGTCTTTGAGGCCCATGGGTACAGTAATGGGTCAGGGCGACCAAAAACAAGTACAAAGAACAAAAACTAAATACCGAAAAGAAACGTTCTCATTCCAGTTTTTATTGTATATATATATATTATTGCATATTTTATTGTATATTTTACTTTCTTTCTTAACAAAACACATTGTAGTCATTCGTTTCTCCGTCATTTTGACGGGCATAACCACTAGTACCTAGATAAAAGTGGTAGTTTAGTATATTATTATGTCTTTCATTTTCGGAATTAGTTTATCACCGTTAGAGTACTGAACGTTCTTAATATATTATTAATTTAAAAATAACAACGAACATTAAATATATTTATTTTTTAACTTGATGTTTGAAAATTTTGCACAATTTTCATTAAATATTTCTTTATCAGTTTTGGTTAATAAAACTAAAAATGACTTGACATAAAACATTTTTTAGACAAATATAAAAGACATGTTTTAAATGTATAATAATCAAACATGTGCAATAATAATATGTGTATTTGAAAGAAATCTTTTTATTTACATTTTTTGGTATACATTTTTTAATGAAATGACACAAGAGACACTAAACACATAAAACCTGTAGACTTTTAGGCCTAACGTAGCCTATAGTAAAAGTCATAACCCAACATAAATGAAATACAACACAAGTCTATTTATAGTATGAGAGTTACTGAACTTTGCAGCTTTATCTTTCATTTTATCGGGTTTTCCCAAAAATAAAAATAAAATGTTTTCGTGCGGTGTTCAGAAGTCGCCCCAATGTTTTCACTTAAAAACCCTTTTACCGGCAGACCCTTGACGTTTTCAAGAAAACGCTTTTGATATTTTAAAAGAGATTGACCTATATTCCATGTTGATACTTTAAAAAGACAGCATTGTGTATCTTAAAAAATACTTGCATATTTTTTTACATGATCAAATAATTTCTGTATGAGCTAGACTATTTTAACTAAGCTTAATTGCATTTGTGGACATTCCATCAAAGTAAGAATGCCAGCATTATAACGCTTGATTGACTTCTACACGAGTTCAAAGTTCAGAGGTAAAAATCCTGAAGGGTGCTTATTTATTTGCACACGGGAGCCCAGCTCTGCACTTTTCGCAGAGGTCGCTGGGGTGTACTTTTTTAAGGTCGATGTGACGGTCACTGAGCGGACAGTTGCAGTTTAATAAACCACACTGGGAACAGATCAGCCGCACTACCCTGTGTGGCTTGCACATGACTTTGCAGGTTTTACACTCTTGACCATACACAGCCTATAATAGGAATATAAATATGTGTATATAATATGGTAGGGGCAGAAGGAGAAATAGAGAACTAGATTGGATAATTGTGCTATTTATCTAGGGAAAAAAAATGTGATTGCTAAGATAAAAAGAATTAAAAGAACTGATGCTTCAATTGAGCATTCGAGGTATATTTGATAGATTTCGACATTCTCATTGGCCACAACTTATGAAAGGATTTTGTGGCTATCACAGTGCTCAGTTTCTTTTACCGTCCCCATCAGAAATGAGTAAATCCGAAAACATCCTAGACACGATGGATTTAGGCTTAGTACAGTTGAATCCAAGACTTTACATATTGGAATTCAGCTCTCTGCAATTAGACCACCCCTTTTTTTATTAGTGCACTATAAACTGGCATTTAAATGACCAATTGCCAGTGGTTTGTCGAATTGTCAAAAGCGTGATGAGCTATAACAGTGAAATATTTTCTAGTATGATTGAGAGAATAAAGCTTGGCGCATAGTGTTACAACAAGCAAATAAATTGTACCTACTTTACAGGTTTCATTATAAAGATGAAGAGGGGACAAAGAGGGGAATAGAGAGAGAGAGAGAGAGAGAGAGAGAGAGAGAGAGAGAGAGAGAGAAAGAGAGAGAGAGGGGGGGGAGAGAAATGTGAAAAAGAAAGATTGGGAGACAGAAAATTAAATATGTAAATTATATATATTGAGAGAGATAGATAGAAGGATAGGAGGTTAGATGGGTTGGTTGGTAGATAGACATATATTCGGATATATAGATACATAGATATGTACATATATATTATATTATAGCAGATTTGACCTAATTTTCTAATCGCTTTAATACTATAATAAGTAATTACTTCTTCTGTTCCTGGTGTACAATACACATGTGAACTTTCCCATGTCTTCCTACAACGAGGGCATCGGAAATACCCGTACTTCCTTTCAAGCTGTGTTGATGTTGAGTTGCTGTTTCCCATGTTGCAAAAAGTAGATTAGAAAGGTCGTAAGGTGTTACTGCTTTAAAAACGAAAAATATATTACAGATGAATATATAAGACTCTAGAAATAGATAAATAAATAGATAAATAGATAAATAGATAGATATATAGATAGTTATATAGATAGATATAAAGATAGATAGATAGATAGATGAGCATTTAGAACCAACCTTTTTCACATTCTTTCCAAGATAACAAAGCGTGGCACCAATGGCCGTTTATTAAAAACGAAGAACTCCACAAATGATGTAGCTTACTAACAATGGAAGATCGGATTTAAAAAATGGAGAATTTGACAAGCTAAGTCCTGGGGATTCCAAAAACGCTCTAAACCCTAAAGTGGCTTTCTGTTGATAACAAAATAATAGGGAAAGACGACAAGAGCGCCCACGATTACTTGAAGAGCAGAATATAAAAATATAGAATTATTCAAATAGACAGATAGTTAGATAAATAAATAGATGAGCAGACATATTTAAGATATACACGACTTTTATATCTGCCCACTAGCGAACCACGTTCACTGTGCAGTATAGCTAAAGGCTCGTTCCATGTTAGGAGTTTGTATCGGTCTTTGCAGGTGTACACTGGACAGGCATAGCTTGGACACGACAGACACAAGAAAGACCAGGTCAGTTTGTGAAAAGTGGCCCAGTTACACAAGGGGGGGGGGATGTATACTCATTCTAGTTCCGGCACCTCCACATAGTGATCCAACAACATTAACCCAATGCCAAATCAAATATTAGCCAAGTATATAAAGTCAGCCAGTGACTGGACATAGTTCCTCTGGCCACACATATATGAACGCCTTAGATGTAATTTTACACGAACGATGTTATCCAAAATTAAAGTTATGGCCTTTTGTACATATGTTGGGCTGATAGTTATTACATGTAAACGTTTTAAAGCTTAAAACGTAATAAGTCCAGTGAGATTTTAAAACATGTTTATCGGTGAGATAAGAACACTTCCAAACTTCAAGTCCATTCTTTGCCTTCTCTCAAACGTGACAAAACTATGACTTCCATCTTTCTTACACATATAGGTCTACATTGAAATAATTAAAAGTGGTTTATAAAAAAAGCTTCAAGGAAAACGTCTCTAAAGGCAACATTACGTAACCCTAATTATCTTCAGTTTTGCTTTCTTTGTTAGGTAAACAAAGTCCCATAGCACATACCAATACACCATATTTCAAAGCACCCCATGGACTTCTGTGTGGGTGAGCGTTAATTATAAAGTCCCAAAACCTTACAAATTTAATAAATGTGTTTGTAGAAAACTTACATTTTTGGCTTGTCGTCTTTAGTTGATTATTGCGGTAAGCATAGGATAGCCTAAACTTCTCAGTGCATTTTATATTCACCAGGCTACTACTTGCCCTACATTACTTGCAGATAGTACTTTAAGAAAGATAGCTCTTCCAAGAATTGCTTCAGAAATTAGTTTTGGTTGCAGTACTCAAAGTTGGTAATTTCCAAACTATGCGCGAAGACGTGTTTTTTTGGGTGAGCTAAAAATAGAGTCATAAAATGTTCTTATCTGTGACTATTGATACAGCCAGCGTGGTTGTACGTCACCAGGGAGACACGTGCGGAGTTATAAGGTCAATACAAATGGGCATGTATGACCCGATTCTGATTTCTGCTTAGCTAGAAATGCGCCGAACAAAGTTTTTAGTTTCGAAGTCAAGCCTTAAAAACCATTACCGGCAAAAACGATTTATGATTGATTTTTTTTTTGTTGTAATCGTGTCATACTATGATTTCATTTAAAAGTACGATCCCGTGACACATATTTTTCAAATACAGACCTTCCCAAGACTGTGTTTGTCCTAAGCAAAGAACTAGGCCTACATATTTTGTAGATGTTGATGTTTCAGCTCTATAAGTATTTTCATCAGTTGTAGAGGCCACAGGTTTGTATCGAGATCGTGTATTCAGTGAGTTTCCCCATCTGCTTAGCTCTCTCCGTCACCATCACTTTCACAGATTAATAGTCTTCTAGAGCGCACTGAGCATGCTAAAATAGCATGGATAGAAGCGCTATATAAATTACCATTACCATTAGCACTCGTCTGAACGGAACGGGCTCACAACGCTTTTTTTTTTCTCCCAGAACCTAGGTTTTAAAACCCATAAACTATTCAGTGGACTACTCAACGCGAAAAGCTCCAAACTACACAGATCTTGTAAAAAGTTTATACATTGTTTCGGCCCAACCCTTGTAAATATTGAATTTATTCTTTTTAATTTTTTGATGATTATAATAGGCCTAGCGATCAACAGAGGATAGTGTGGCTCATAAAGCGAGGCCTTCATTTCTTCTCCCACGTCAAGTCTGCTACTCCCATCGGGGCTGGGTGGACCCAAGTACGCATTACAGGTGTTTTGAGCGATATTCAAGCCTATCCTCTGTTGATCGCTAGGCCTATTATATATAAATACACTATATTTTAGCGGCCCTTGGAACAGGGATGCATAGATAAATTCTATTTTAAATTTAAGTGTGTGGGTGTAGGTTCAGTAAATTTAAATCTGGTTTCTATACACTGCCCACCAAGCTCTGCCCCTTATAAATTTATTAGCCCTTAACGCCTAGAGCAGAGTCGGCAACCTAAGGCACGCGTGTTGACTTGGCAGCAGAACGATTTTCAGTGGCACGCGAGAGACCTTCAAGAAGATTTTTTTAATGCAAGTCAAAACAAAATACATCAGCATAATTAATTGGTGCTGTGTGGCGAACTACATGGGAATCACACTGGACGTCGACTGTTTTAGTTCAGAAATGTTTGTGTGCAAATATCTTATCATTGGACTTGCGATTTTTAAGAGGGAAGTTGGCATTTTTTTTTAAATTTTAAGCGTCCGAAAAATGTGCATCGATATGTGACGATTTGCGGAAGATCTGAAAGTTATAGCTACTTAGGAAAGTCATCTGTTGTCAACTGCAAGTAGTCGCTTTACTTTCAGCTGTTGGTTTTATTTACACTAGAGAGCATATTTTATCGCACATGAAAGCTGTTTTAAGCATACCAAGAGATCACTTAAAACTTGACCACTCAGAAGTGACTAAATATGTTCCTGACATTGAACAATTAGCGAAGAGCATTCAAGGAAAAGGCCCTCATTAATTGATACATGCTAATTACATTCAAAAGAGTTTTCATGTTCATATATAGTAATTAGGCATAAATATAATGCCTCTGGCATTAAATATGTGAAACATATTGACGCCAATAGTTATCTGGCTGTTTAATGATAGCCTTAGATAAGAGCAGAGGGTCCATTCTGTCAGGAGGGGTGGGTCTCTCTCTCTCTCTCTCTCTCTCTCTCTCTCTCTCTCTCTCTCTCATTTGGAGGAGGGGTGAGTCTATCTGTTTTAGGTGTTAAGATATTGTATTTTCCAAGTGATGCTCAACTTTTTACATCGGCTTCAATTTCTATTGTTCTTATATAGTCTACATGTAGTGATTACAATATAAGGAAAGGAACATACATCATAATACTGGTCGATATGGGCGAATTTCTTTATCCTTTTACCTGACGCATCACAACACCAAGAATGGCTAACTATTAAGAGCTTTATTCAATGAATTCTAGAGCTTAGGCATGGGCGCCCGCAGGGGGGGGGGGGCAAGGAAAATTCCCCCTCCCCCCGATTCATAGATAAAAAAAAATTTGGACTAAAATAGACAAAAAAAAAAAAGTAAAACATTTATAATTAATTGTAACAACTGTGACTCCTTCCATTGTCATATCGATCTCATTATCTTTGGGGATTAATCAGGTATACCACATTGATAATTGAGATAGTGAAGCCTTGAGTTAGTTTGATTTTCGGAAAACTCGAGAATACAAAAGTAGCCAAAATTTCATCGACTTGTTACCTTGCCGTATGCCTTACTAGTTTTGCTAACATTACCAGCAACAACATGTACGGTGGAGCGATCGTTCAGCACATTCGTCGGCATTTTTTGTCTCGAGAGACGATTCATTTCCCTTGCAAGCCCTCATGTGGCTAAAGAGGCCAATCCTGGACGTACAGCCACGGTCACACTTGCTGCAGTTGAATGTAGCGGAGTGGATCACATTTTTCTCCACTGTCTTTTTCCTGGCGCGCTCCTCTCCCGCAAGCCTGAAACCTTCTTTGATTCCTGCCCTCCAAGTGGCCTATCCTGCGCCATGATCTCCTCACTGTTTGGGTCAATTTGGAGTTGTTTCATATCTCTTTTGCAGACATCCGCAAATCTCAGTTTTGGACGTCCAGCAGGTCTCTGTCCCGAAGCTAACGTTCCATATAGAATGTCCTGTGGAAGTCGACCCTGTGGCATTCGGCGTACATGACCTAGCCAGCTGAGACGTCTGTTACTGAGAGTAATACGGATGTCTTGACACTCTGCTCTTCGTAGGATCTCTGCGTTTGAAACCCTGTCCTGCCATCTTATATCTAAAACGAGTCTGAGACACCTAAGGTAAAAGGTGTTCAGTTTTCTCTCCTCCCAGGAATATGTGCCCCATGTCTCACAGCCGTACAGCATGTTCGATAAACTAGTGACTCAGTGGAGCGTGTGAGCAGTGAGTTCATCCAGACTCGTTTTTTTTTTTGGTTAAATCTTGCCATAGTGCCCATGGCTTTAGCTATTCTACTATTTATCTCCCCATCTAGGAGAACACTGCTTGAGATTTTGGCTTGAGCCTGTTTAGATTGAAGAGCTTTCCAGATCTGCTTGTGTGAAGGTAGACACCCTCGTTGCAGTCTCCATAAGCATAGTGCAGTAGACACGAGAAGAATATTCCAAACAAGGTGGGTGCAAGTACGCAGTCTTGTTTAACACCGCTGCGGACTTCAAAGGGCTCTGATTAAACTTCACTGTGCACCTGGTTTTCTAAAAAAAAAAACAGGCAATGAAAGAGAGCAGTTTTGGAGGGAATCCTATTTTTGCCAGGAGTTTGAGGAGTCCGCCTCTGCTGAACATATCAAATGCTTTAGTGAGATCAACGAAATCAATGTATAATGGCTTATTCATCTCGCGGAACCTCTCTTGTAGCATTCGAATGGAGGAGATCATGTCTATAGTGGATAAGTCGCTTCTGAAACCGCACTGAGACTCTGGATAGACTAGATGACAGCACCTGCAGCCTTGATAGTGCCTCTTGCAAAGATCTTAACAACTATGCTCAAGAGGGAGATTCCTCTGGCTTTTTTGCAGTCGCTGCGGTCCCATTTGTTCTTATCTAATGTAACGAAATCTGCTAAATGGCTGTGTGAAGCGTCTTGGTATATATGGTGTGCGGCTGGCTGGTCCTATTGTTGGTTCACCGGACTGTCAACCCTGCTGACCGTTCACTTTCGCCCTAACACATGTTAATATTATTGATATTTTGATCTCAGTTTTACGGAGATGTCCTTTAAATATTTAATCCGTTTGAATCCTTTAAAATTAAAGTTCAAGCTATCGTATAATGGTATAGATACGTAGTAATCATACAAACTGAGTAGTTATTGTAATGCTTAAAAATATATATATAAATTCTTTAGTCTTATAATATTTATATAATTTTCAAATACTTTTTACAGTTTGATCATTTTAAAGTTATAAATGTAAGCCATTAATTCTTTTTTATAAAAGAAAAAAATACAGAAATTTTTAGCTCAAATGAAACGAAATAATTATCTCCCTTTAATTAACAAATGTTTCTATGTTTGATTCAATAGTGATGCCGAACAAGTTCTGTTTTGTGATATAACAAATTTTTACTGATTATTATTATTTCTTTATATACATTCAACATTGTGGTATTCATAACAAGTTTTAATTATTAGAGGATTAAAATAATTTACGTTAAACAGTTGTAAATAAACATTTCCTGCATTAATTGTTTTGTCCATTTAAGGAGTTTATATTTAAAACATTAATAATTACAAAAATTACATGATATAGTGCTATTAAATAATCTCCTATATTTCTAAATTAATAATACAAATAAATTTGTTTTAGAATTAATTATAGGCCTATATATGTTTGATTAAAATTAAGTTGGGGGGGGGGGCGGTAAGCGGTAAGATTTTAAAAGGGTGCGGTGAGCCGAAAAAGGTTGAAAACCTATGGCTTATTAGGTGAACAGCAACAAAAATGAGTTTATGGACAATTTATGTCGATTTGTTTGGTAGCGATAACAGACGACTCCAGTTCTTGTTTAAAGAATACATTTTATTATAAATTTACGTTGTAATATTGTTTGTTTAAAGTAAGGTTTTTTTTGTATGGTTTACGTCTATTATATACATATATTGTGCTAATAAAAAATGTGTTGCTACAGTATGTCCTTCATTACTACAGTGTACTACAATTACTTCAGTGTTCTGTCCGTTCGTTCACCATACAAATGCGCTCAGTAAATTAAAACTACATTAAAACATTACTAAAAATATTTTGCCCCCCTCCCTAGAAAATTTTCTGCGGGCGCCCATGAGCTTAGGGTGTACACGGTTCATTCTACCATTGATGTATTGAAGGAAACGACAACTGAGTTAACTCACAGATTAGTTCGTGTATATGTTTTACATCCTACGTATTAATAAAGCCAATACATTAGACAAAAAGCCGTAATACTAGATTGTAACGATTTTACAATATTTGAATTAGTCGAATAGTTTGTTTTTTATAGCAACAACAATATGTGTAAATTAATTGTAGAAAAATAACAAAAAAAAACACAAATTAGTCTTAATATAATAACACAACGATATTATAAATCAACTTATCATTTATGAAATATAAATTTAATTATAATATAATATAATAACGATATAATAAAGCAAGTCATTTTTTATGAAGTGCAAATTTAGTCATAAAATAATACCATAACGATGTAGTAAAGCAAATAATTATTTATGAAGCATAAATTTAGTTATAATATAAAAACCATAACGAATAAAAAGAAAACATATAATGACAGCATTATTGAGACAGGTCTTGATAATCAAATGTTATACATAGAGCTAAAAATATAAGTCAGTGTTTTAATACCAGATTTACAATTTCATTCTAATTTTATTGATATTCAGATTCAGAGTTTACGTTAAGATAAAAAAGAAGCATTCATTGTAAGGCGATTTTTGCTGACGTCCCAAATATTCTCTGCATCAGTGTTCTCCAATTTAAAAGCCTGTAAACATGGCCTCTTCATCTGTATCTTCAGAAGTCCAGTTGTGGTCATCATCTGCCTGGACAATTCACCGGTACGAATGCTGGCTCCTGCTGTTTGCGTCTGTCCACTAATTTCGGGTCGATTGCATTGACCAACATACTGTTTCGACTGTGGCTTCGTAATCTTCATCCGGGTTTACCGTTTCTACGTCACTTTCACTATCGTATTCGCAGTCCGTCTATGTCTTTTCACCCGTGAAGTCGAGTCAAAGGTTTGTCTTTGTCCGTTTGCTCGAGACGATATTGTCTGTCCACTGACTCTGCGCGGAATCACTTGACCAATCATCGGTTTCGTCGCTTTGGTAGTCATCTTCTTCATCGTCGGATTCATCATTATATTCGTCGCTCATCTTCTGTTCTTCCTGGCCAACAGAATGACCCAAGACGTGTGCCAATGGAGATTGCTCTGCGTGCCAAGTCTAGCACGCGTGCCATAGGCTGTCAACACCTGTGGATGATCACCAGAAAAAGTTATCAGTGCCTGTGAGCCTGGGACGTAGGCCATAAACAAGGGCACCTCAGCCATGGTCAAGTTTCAACAGATGCAACTGCGCACCCCCTCCCCCCAACTCTTCTATCATACAGATGTCTGCTTCCAGTTCACGTCACCATGACATTTTTTGTGACAAACAAATAAGGCTAGAAAAAAAACATAAGTTTTCAAAATTTGTAAGAAATCAATGCGATGCACTGAAATTATTCCAAGAAAAATTTTATTTCCAGTTTATTCATGCCTTTATTCTAACAACAAGAGAACATAGTTTAAACTTTCACCTTTGAACCATGGCACTATTCTTAAATATCATTACTTTTAGTGTGTGATTTTTTTTGATTTTTTTTTTAGTCTATAAGGTTTTAGCGCCTGTGAGTCAAAGGACGCAGACACTTTGGAAAGTTGTGTCTATGTTGGAGACCAAAAGAAAGACGTGTGGGGTGGGGGGGGGGGAGAAAATCTTGAAATAAATGCTAGCTTCATGGTTAAACATATTTGATGTAGCAATAATTAGATCTGCCCATCACAGTTCCAACCAAAATTAAGAACAAACGTTTTCACGAGCCTTTATTCAAAATGTCTATCTATGATTGATAAAATCCTTCTGGATCATGCACACCCATTTCACGACAGCTAGAGTCTACATCATATCTAGTCGAAGTGGTCGGCTTCTTTCAATAAGGGCAAGAACAGAGAGATTTAGGAACTCTTTTGTTCCACTATCAGTTAGAATCTTTCAACAGAATCGCCAGTCAGTCAGAAAATACAATAGCTGACTCTTAATGATACTTTGTATATTTCTGTGCGTAAATGTCTATTTTTATAAATGTATATTTCTGTACTTACGTATAAATAGTTCTTTTATATTGTTTAAAATTTGCTGAAATAGATGGAATTTATGTAATCAAGTCAAATTTCCATTTGTTTGGATCAATAAAGTAATCTTTATAATGCAATGTTTCACACGTGTATTTATAGTCCCTATTTAAGACTACGATGCTTCAAAAAAAGGGCTTACAATGAGAAAAATGGGATTAATATCCTAGCTACGTATCTGCTTAGAAGAAGAGTGATGGAATAATTGTCATTTAACTTTTCGTGGGACGTAAACCTTACATGCCGTAAATAATGAGTTAATTAATACCCACGACTTTACGGGACGAGTAATCTCAGGTCTCAGTTCAAAAGGAGTATGGTTAATCAGATGTTGTCATGCTCCATTTTCGTAACAGCTTACTTAGAGATTGTGTGGCCAGAGAAATGATCAGCCTTTCACCAACTTGTTGAAAATTTATCATGAGAATGGGAACACCCACAGGACATTAAAAAACAACAACTGCATTACTGATTTGACCAGTTCGGAATGACCCAATGCTTTATTGCTAGGTAATGGCCTCTCATAATGTAAATAGGAATAAGAAACACATAAATATAGTATTGTTTTAATAAACTTATCTATGCCTATTTTATTTTAATGTTTGAGAAGAGAAATAAAGTAAACATGTCATTAAAGAAATATACGTTTATTTTCTTTGGCATTATAAATCAATTTCAGTGTAAACACAGCTTAGATTATGTCCTATATTTATGTGTGAAAGTAAGATAGAGAGAAAGAGAATTAGAGAGAGAGAGAGAGAGGGAGAGAGAGAGAGAGAGAGAGAGAGAGGGGAGAGAGAGAGAGAAGGGAGAGAGAGAGAGAGAGAGAGAGAGGGGAGAGAGAGAGAGAGAGGGAGAGAGAGAGAGAGAGGGAGAGAGAGAGAGAGAGGGAGAGAGAGAGAGAGAGGGAGAGAGAGAGAGAGAGGGAGAGAGAGAGAGAGGGAGAGAGAGAGAGAGAGGGAGAGAGAGAGAGAGAGGGAGAGAGGGGACAACAACAGAAAGTGTTAGAGATAAAAAAAAAGAGATAATACAAAAAAGCATAACTAATATAACAACATAACATACACAAGTGAGTAAAGTACTCTTCGGAAGAAATGTATCATAGGTCCGGTGAATTAGCGCTCACCAGTTTCTGTGGCCACAGCATACTAGGGATGGTGTAACCAGCACAATGCCCAGCTGCCTTTATTTTACTCCAACGAATGTCAGGTACCCATTAGAGCTGGGTAGAATCAAGGACACCCTCCAGTCCCGGTAAAAAATCCTAGCCTTCACCAGAATTCAAACCCAGGAAATTCAAGTATTTGTAACAATGTAATATTTCTAAATAAAGTTCTTGTACAGACATGCAAGTAAAAAATATATTTAAATTTTAACATTCTTAGTTATAGATATAGACATACTATTCAAAGCTAACAGTTAATCAAATCCCAGCTATAGTTCCTATAGTCAACGTTTTAAAAATATTATAACATTAATAATTGCAATTATAAAAAAAAAATAAAAAAATAAAAAAAAAAAAAAATATGAATTTAAATTTTATGAAGTAAAATTTCCATATGTACATTCTTAATCTATATTATTTATTTAAGACCTACAATAAATTGCATTAAAGAAAATTTAATAAGCATTTACATTATGCCTTTGGTAAAATTTAGTTTTGGCTTTTGTTATGGTTCTCAAATTTGTTTTGAGAACATCAAGAAAAAACTCCATTAACATTTAGCAATCTTTTTTTTTAAAGATAATGTGCAGATATTTTGTAGATATTGATCAAATAAAGAAATGGGTTTGATGAAAGCACAGAGACAGTCAGGATAGACTTTACAAGTCTGCTGAAATTTAGGTACACGGATTTCCGGAGCGGCATTTTTCACAGAGGTCTTTGCGGTGAGACAGGTTTGGGTCAACGTGTCGCTCCTCGCTGTAATCGCACTCGCAGTCTACAAGGCCACACACGGAGCAAACGAGATGTTCAACTCTGTAAGGCTTACACATGACCTTGCAGGACTTGCACTCCTGGCCGTAGGATGCCTGGAATAGACACGGAATACATAGAATATTTATCTCTGTCTCTCTATCTGTGCATCTACCTACAGACCTAACAACCTGCCTACATACTCAAATGTCTACCTGATACCTACTTACCTGCATATCTATCTTTTTTTCTCCATCTATCTTCCAACCTAATTGTTATCTACAATTGACTATCTACAATTACACGATCTATCTATCCATCTATCTATCTATCTATCTATCTATCTATCTATCTATCTATCTATCTATCCATCTATCTATCCATCGATCTATCCATCTATCTATCAATCTATCTATTTATCTATCTATCTATCTATCTATCTATCCATCTATCTATCCATCTATCTATCAATCTATCTATCTATCTTATCTATCTATCTATCTATCCATCTATCTATCTATCTATCTATCTATCTATCCATCTATCTATCCATCTATCTATCAATCTATCTATCTATCTATCAATCTATCTATCCATCTATCTATCAATCTATCTATCTATCTTATCTATCTATCTATCCATCTATCTATCTATCTATCTATCTATCCATCTATCTATTCATCTATCTATCAATCTATCTATCTATCTATCTATCTAAACACATATCTACCCGTGTTCCGGTTTGTCTATTCATCTTTCCCACCTATATATATATCTGATCTATCTTCAACACAGTCACTCCTCAAAACTCCCAGTTTGGATGGAAACAGAAAGAAGTACCTGGGTGTGCGCTCATTTGAGTCAGTGGCGCCTTCTCTATTGAACAGTTTATCTCAGACACTGAGAGAATCTGGGACAAGAGAATCTTTTGAAAAGAACTTAAAGACCTTTCTCTTTGGCTAATACATCTGCCACTGCAAATCACACCAAGAGCGTACTGCGCATTCTAATTTAATAGCATGGATAGAAGCGCCATAAGAAATGCCCATTCATATCTTTTTTTCAATCTTATTTATGTTCCTGTCTAACTATCAAACTATATGTCTCATTATCTGTCTATATATCTGTCTGACAATCTTTCTATCTACCTATCTATCAGTCTATCTGTCTGTGTAGCCATCGTATCCATCTATCTCTATCTATTTCTCTCTCTCTCCCTCTCTAAATATATATGTTTGTATGCCCATCCCTCTATATTTATATATTTATGTATCTCTGCTTATCTTCCCACCGTTCCTCTCTTTCCCATACTAACGAACCAATGTTAAGAAAAAAACGTGGAAGCATTACACTAACGAGCATTGAAACAGTTTTTTTAGTAACATACATTCAATACTAGCAATAACTAAAACGAATTGTCATTAAACTAATTGATTACTTCAGATGTCCCGTACGGACAGTAGACATGGGAACTTTCCCAATTCTTGTTGCACGCAGGGCATCGGAAAAACCCGTACATCCTTTTTAAGTTGGAATTCCTTTTTGAAGAGAACATGTTGATGCTGTAGAAGTGTTAGAAAACAAAACTAATTTAGTGGTTAAAACAATTGAATATTTAGGCTACTAAAAGATAATAATTTGTGTGTGTGTGTGTGGTTATCTATTAGCCTTTGTGCCCAACTTAGAGACCTAATATTAAGATGACTAGCTACACAATCCCACGTGTAGGCGTTATCTGGCCGAACAGGCGAACACTGCTTTCATTTCAGCTCCCCCTAACATTTTAAAAGTGCATAAAAAGCAGTTGGGTGGAAGGGCTGGGTGATTTACTTTTTTTTTGTTCTGTTCTATACTGATGACATAGATATCAATTGTTATCATGTATATAAATATATTTATACTTTTTAAAAAAGCAAAAACAGAGAAGGAACGGGTTAGGTCGGCTAATGCCTCGTTTATTTGATTTGTCCTATGTTCGTAAAGTTTTAAATCATCATTTAGTTTTATAATTCTTAGCCTACAGATTATATCCGTGTTCTTAGCTTACATTATGTTTGCTTGCAGCGCTATACAAATATTAGTATTATTATTATTATAATTATATGAATATAAAAGTCAAACTTTATACTTACAGACCAGATAAGCAAAATTAGTTCCAACAAATCTTCCGACTAACAACCTAAGCTTGCAACTTCACGCAATTATATAGACCATGATTTAGTTTCACTTCATTCGTATAGATCTGTCATACTTTTGATATATTTAGTTATTCTTAGAATCATTTAAATTCTCCGCCATACTATTATATGAGTTTATATATAGAAGCCACGTAGTGACGTTACTCGCTGGAACGGAGCCTGGATCGAAATTTGTTATGATAGAGTTCGGGGAATTCCGATAATGTCTGCTAGAATGTGGGACAAGGTGATCTACAGGCAGAGCGTTCGGGATAACAACCCGAATGTCTTGAGTTTGAATCTCGTTTTACACCTGGAATGTGTACTTGGGTCTACCCAGCTCCGATGGGAGTAGCAGACTTGACTTTGGAAAAGAAATGGAGGCCTAGGTTTATGGGCCACACTATCCTCTGTTGATCGCTAGACCTATATATATATATATATATATATATATATATATATATATATTGGTGGCACTGGGTACAGGTGCACCCTCTTTCAAAGTAAAAGATACATAATATTTCAAATCTACGTGTGTTGGTGTAGGTTTCGCTACACTGCACACCAAGCTCTGTCCCTTATTAAATTTATTAGCCCCTAACGCCTACAGTATTGGGATTTTGAAATGAAAACGTATTTCTTCGATAGTGAAACCAAAAGTAAAGCTGTTTATACTAGCCTATCTATAGCTTTGTTCGCTACACCACTGCTAGGATAGTTATGTTGCAAGAACCAACCGTCGTAGTTACGACAACTGATCGATTAGCCATGACACGATTCATGTGTGTCTTTTCAAATGTCCTATTTATAGTAGGAGTAATAATTGCGGTCTAGTCATTATACGATGGTCCGGCGTCAGCGCGATGCTTGTCATTCGGAAGGTCCCGGGTTCCAATTTAGGTTAACGCCTGGTTACTTTTTATTTTTCAGGGTCTGGTGGATGTCCCTGTCACTACCCAGTTTTAATGAGTACCTGACATTAGTTAGAGAAAAATGTGGCTGGACATTGTGTTGGCCACACAGTCCCCCAGTATGCCGTAGCCACGGAAACTCTTCTTCATGTGACCCATGAACCAACATGGTCTGAAAGTTACAATAAACTTTTGTCTGAAAGTTACAATAAACTTTTTTTTAAACGCACTTTTAATCGTATACGTTTAGGGTAAGGGCTATGTGTTCTA
Source organism: Anisus vortex (assembly GCA_949126835.1). Taxonomy (NCBI): domain Eukaryota; kingdom Metazoa; phylum Mollusca; class Gastropoda; family Planorbidae; genus Anisus; species Anisus vortex. The sequence continues at coordinate 44,849,195 of OX421493.1, forward strand.
TCCAAACTCAACACATAATGCTCAATATGTGTATTATTTATCTTATTTATCTTGCCTTGTCAACTGTGTTTAATCTAAATAATGTATGTGTTCACTATTGCCCCAATGTAGTTTGCTTTGTAAAATGTTCTGTTGTCGAAGATAAAAATACTTTTATAGTTTGTTGTTTTATGGTGGTAAGAGTAGGGTGGGGAAGGGAGCGCATCTGTCCTCAAAATGAGGCTTGCAAGTTGCAACGTCACATTAAAAAAACAACATAACTAAACGGGGAATGGGTTTATATTCTATGCTCGTCCCCGGGCGCAATAATATCTAAGCTACGCCTCTGGCATTAAATATGTGAAATATATTGACGCATATAATAATATTAGATAAGAGCAGAGGGTCCATTCTGTCAGGAGGGGTGAGGCTCTCTCTTTCTATTTATCGGAGGAAGGGTCAGTTTATCTGTTTTAGGTGTTGAGATATTTTCCGAGTGAGGCTCAACTTTCTACCTCGGCTTCCATTTCTATTGTTCTTATATAGCCTACAAGTAGTGATTACAATATTACCATATCAACACACATCATAATACTGGTCGATAGCAACAATGGGCGAATTTTGTTTTTCATTTACCCGAAGCATCACAAACACTAAGAATAGCTAATTATTATCAAACATCTTTATTCAATGAAGTCTGGAGCTTAGGCTGTACACGGTTCATTCTACCATTGATATATTGAAGGAAACGACAACAGACTTATCTCACAAATTAGTTCGTGTAATGTTTCACATCAAACTTTTTAATAAAGCCAATACATTATACACAGAGCTGTGAAACTAGATAGTGGCGACTTTATAATATTTCAATTAGTCGAATAGTTTGTTTTTTTAAAGCAACAACAAAATGTGTAAATTAATAGTAGAAAAAAAAACAAAAAAACAAATTAGTCTTAATTTTAATAACATAACTATATTATAAATCAACTTATTATTTACGAAGCATAAATTTTGTTATAATATAATTCCATAACGATATAATAAAGCAAATGATTATTTATGAAGTAAATATTTAGTTTGTAATATAATACCATAACGATATAATAAGCAACTAATTATTTATGAAGTATAAATTTTGTTATACTATAAAACCATAACGAATAAAAAAACATTATACAATGAAAGCATTACAATGACAGCATTATTTAGACAGGTCTTGATAATCAAATGTTTTACATAGAGCTAAAAATATTAGTCAGTGTCTTAATACCAGATTTACAATTCCATTATAATTTTATTGATATTCGGATTCAGAGAACACATTGTAACCCAAAGACGTCCGCTAATTTCAGAGTTTACGTTAAGATAAAAAAGAAGCATTCATTGTAAAGGGATTTCTTCCTGACGTCTCAAATTTTCTTTGCCTCAGTGTTCTCCAATTTAAAAGCCTGTAAACATGGCCTCTTCATCTGTATCTTCAGTATTCCAATCGTGGTCATCGTCTGCCTGGACAATCCACCCGTACGTCCACTGGCTCCTTCTGTTTGTGCCTGTCCACTGATTTCGGGTCGATTGCATTGACCTACTTTCGGTTCTGTCGGTGGCTTCGTAATTTTCATCTACCGTTTCCTCGTCGCTTTCACTATCATATTCGCAGTCCGTCCATGTTTTTTCACCCGTGAAGTCGAGCCAAAGGTTTGTCTTTGTCCGTTTGCTCGAGCTGATTCTGTCTGTCCAATGACTCTGCACGGAATCACTTGACCAATCATCGGTTTTGTCATCTTCTTCATCATCGGATTCATCATCATATTCGTCGCTCATCTCCTGTTCTTCCCGACCAACAGAATGACCCAAGACGGACTCGGACAAGATACAAGGGATGCCATCCAACTGACATTTCTCGCACAGGTGCCTCTTGTGGGGTTTCCTTGAATCTTCGGGTTTATGTTTCTTGCATCGGCAAATTCTTTTGGGACGGCTGCATTTACTGCACTTGATTTCTTCCAGTTTAAAAGGTTCGACACTTGCTCGGCATCGTCTACACTTTTGTCTATATGAAACCTGCAAACAGAAATAATTGTAATGAGTTTCAAATAATAATATAGCAAGGGTAAAAAAAAGTGGAAACTCCAACAGCGGGCAGGAGAAAAAAATGGTGGCTTTTCTGAGTGGCGAAGACAAGGGCCGCAAACTAATATGTCCGTTAGTTATTTTAACGGTAGCTGCAAACTATATATGACAGCCATTCGGAAGTTAGCGAAGCTAATTTGTTAATGTAAATTCTTTTAAGGCCACTCCTAAATGATATCCATGAAATATATCAACCATTCCACATTTTCTCCCGATGGATCTAAACGCTAAACTAAGCTCTAGTTATCTGACATCGTAAAATTTACAACAATTATGTTCGGAAGCATCCTTTAAGGGTTTGGAATAATTTCATTTCAATAAAATGCAGTATCCGATTCCATTTACAAGAGCGTGGATTAACCCTTACAGTCCCGGGCGCGTATATAGCGGGACTGAAGATATGCATGGGAATGTAGGTCGGTATGGGAACCGACATAACCGACATAACCGACATAAGACAAATACATTAAACTCGATGTATTTGACACATTATACCAGAATTCTGAAGGAAAAAAAAGATTTACAATGAACACATTTGAAAATGATTTCAGTCATGGTTACACTTGCTTAGTTACGGAACGGACGCCAGCAGTAAATTACAATTGATATATTACATATTTTAATATCTTAATTTGAAACAAAAACAACGCACATTACATTTTCTTTAGAAAAAAAAACATAACAGACATTAGAACAAAAAGAACCGCACCAACAACGTGTGTACCTTTTTATTTGAGTTATAAAACGTCCAGGCACTTTTCCAATCATTATCACATTGGTGGCAGCGGAAATGTCCAAAATATTTTTCGTCAGGTTTTTCTTTTTTAGTGGAAACTGAAAACATTTCTTTTCTTCTTATTTCTTTACTCTAAAATTATAAATGTTTATAAATGAAGATAGTAAGATCTGTGTAAAAATAACATTCAGGCATACATACATAAACACACACACATACACACGACACAGACAGAGACACAAACACATACATACATACATATATTTGGACAAGTCTTAATGAGGCCTGACCTTTTCAATAGGTCATGGTTAATCGTGTTCATAAATTTCCGGTTCATTTCCGGCAACAAAAAACGTTAACTTAAATTTAACTTATTTATAATTTTATAAAATAAAGTAGTCAAGAGTAGCGTATAGTTTAGAAATATTGCATTTTACGAAAAAGTAGTCTAGATATTACATTTAAATAACAACATGTCTTACTATCTTTGAAAACAATTTGACTAACTATTTGAAAATAGCTATTTGATTGCAAAGCATTCGAAAAACGTTAATTCCCAGCACATTATTTGAAAAAGCTGTTAATATCGACTGTTTAAATACAGAATTTATTAACAATTTGTGAAATACGAAATGTCGTAAAGAATGTATGTATGCAAACTTACTATTATACTAAATCAATATGTAGGCCTACACAAGTGGCAGAAAGATGTGTCTCTGTTATAGAGTACAGTGCTGTCTGTATAACTTACAATGACCATTCTTTCCTTCTAGTTTCTAGTTACACTTATGTTGCTTAAATTTAGAAATTACGACACCTGTTTCTCGTTATTGTGGTTTTCATTTCCAATGTCAGTCTTTGTGAACTCCCCAAAATAAAACAACACGCCATATTGATATTGTAGCATGTTAGTCAATTGTACTGTCTATATTGTGAAAATTGTGACAGAAAAAAAAAATCAATATCCATCCCATTGCTTTTGTCAAAATAACAAACATTGAAATAGCATTTACACTTAAAACCATTCTGTTTTTATTGTGAATTGGTGCAACAACACATATTGTTGTTCTTTATATCAACCAACAAACATAAACATAAATGCACAAATTAAAAAAAAAAAGAAGCTTTTAGCAACACTTGTGGCCTGACCTATAAAAAAAATTAAAGAGTTTGTCCATAAAGATCGTCATGACATGAGCCAAAAAACAACAACAACACAACAACAACAACGTGCTGGTAGGGGGTGGTGGGGGGGGGGGTCATGATTTTGTAACAATATTTGACTAATTGGTCTCAAATGCAAAACATTGGGGGAGAGGGCGGGGATCCTGGTTTTTAAGTGTTACATTTTTCCTGACAATGTTGTTAAATATTCAATACAATATGTCACAATTGGGCGATGTTGTAAACAGTCTTCTAATTCGACTTTAAAACAAACAAAAAAAATATGATGGTCTGTCGTTTTTGTGCTTTAGGGAGAGATCTACAAGAAACAAGTTTAAAAAAAAAATTCAATGAAGCATAAGCACGTCTTATATGTACGTGCTCTAATCCCTCAGGAATATGCTAATTTTTTTTTGTAAGAGGACACGGCGTGTCGTCAAGTTTGGAAACAAAAGCTGCATAGCATGAACTCTTCTTAAGTTTCCTTGTTGAATTCTGGATTGAAGTCATTGTCCTTTACACGAAACTACAACAACTGTTCCGAGAAATTATTCTAACGTCTCATGTTCTCTCTTTTTTTCTATTTCTCTCTTTCTCCTCTTCCTCTCTTTCTTTTTTCTATCTCACTCTTTCTCTTCTTTCTATAAATATCTTTTTCTTTCTCTCTCTTTTTTTCTATATCTTTTTATATCTATCTCTCTCTCTCGCATATTTTCTCTACCTTTTATATCTTTCTCTCTCCTTTTCTCTCTCACATTCTCTCTCTTTGTCCTTCTCTCTCTCCTTCTTTCTTTCTCTCTCTCTTTTCTACGTGTTCGTTCTCACTGTCTTTCTCTCTTCCACTCTCTCTTTTTCTGTTCTTCTCTTTCTCCTTCTCTCTTTTTTTCTCTCTGCATCTCTTCTCTTTGTAGATTTCTCGGTTTTACGCTCACAATCACAGATTCTCTGTTCTAAATATTTTGGATAACTCGTCTCGACTTCTAAAAGTACGGGTTCCTTCCTCCTGATCAACACTAAAACATTTTTCTTAGTATTTAAAGATACATTTGTAAAAAACAACAACAAAACAACAACATGAAAGCTTATAAAGTCTTATAAAGATTACCTTCTTTATCACTTACATAGTTACAGAGATCATCACAATCATCCTGGTTAAATAAGTAGTTTGATCCATAATTATTCTGATATCAACATTAAATTTATTCACCTAATTTTACATATCTTCACTAGCTTTCAATTGTCATGTAGATTTTCATAAGTCATCATGAATATCATCGCCACTTGTCAGGTTGTCATTGTTATTTTTATAAACATACATATCGTCATAAATTATTCCATTCCTTATATCCTTATTATCATTATCATTCCTCTTAACGTCACTCAAAAGTGGATAGTCTCACAAATATTATCGTCTCAGTCCTCATCACACAAACCATCATCCTCGGTCCCATTGTCAAAGCCATCTTCATCCATGTCATCCATATCATACCCACTAGTTCCGTCGTTAACGTTATCATCGTACTCATTATCGTACACATCTTCGTCACTAGCGCCGTCCTCGCCCTGGTCGCACCAACCGCTGCTGGACAAGCATCTCTCACACAGGTCTCTCCTGTGTGTCAGGGTGGGCTCTGGGTAGTCTGGCTCCGCACACTGGCAACGCCCCTCCCTAGAATGACACTGCACGCAGTTGATTGCCTCCGTCCTGAAGGGCTTGTAGAAAGTTTGACAGCGCTTACACTTTTGTCTGTACTTCACCTGATGACATTACAGAAAACAAACAAATAAATTAAAAACATAAAACATTTTGTTTTTAATCAAAACATTCATTGAGGAAAAATCAGCGAGTGACATGCATTGTAAGTTGTGTTAGTGTTAATACACAATTACGTTTATAAAATAAAGTACCCGTCGGACCAAACTGGGCCGGTAAAGTAGCTTTCACCAGTTTCTGTGGTCATGGCATACTTAGGGGATTGTGTGGCTAGCAACATGCCTAGCTGCCTGTACTTTACCCCAACTAATGTCAGGTACCAATCAGAGCTGGGTAGACTGAGGGACACCCTCCAGTCCCTGGAAATAATCCTAGCCTTCACCAGGATTCGAACCCAGGACCTTCGGTACTCCAACCGAAGGCGCTGCCGCCATCTTGCCCCAATTACGTATATATTTGTGTATAGATTGTTTGGATTCAATATTTTCAAGTTTAGTTAGTAGTTCAAATCTAAAGAATATTTTCCGTGTCCTGTGTGCATCCTTTAAGCTTGCCCAGCTCTAAAACGGATTTGAGTCCCAACTCTACAACCACAACCCTTGGTTTCTATTTCTATTATAAAGTAAACATTTTTACCAGTCTCCAAAACCCACAGTTTGCGAGAGCCAAAAATATATATGCCAAACAAAATATCTAAATAACGAATAAACATTATATTCAGCGGCGTATTTAGGCATGTTCCAGGGGCCCCCACACATGCCCCCAAAATGTTTAGTCTTTTCTATTGGCAATTAGAATAGTGCTTTTGTAAAAGCGCACAATGAAGTATGAATGAGAAATCGCATTTGATTGTTAACTGACACTGGATGGGGCGATGCCATGAGCCCCCTTCCCCCTCCCCCCTCACTTATATAAGGCCCTTGGGAACAAGACCTCCACAATCCTAAACACGGCCCTGATTATAATAAGTTTGATGCTAAACTACAAACGATTCTCATTGGTAGGTAGAAATAACGTGCAAACAATGAGGACCAATAGCAATAAACAATGACAGAAGATGTACCTGCTGAGTTTCTGAATGACATAAGACGCCTGAATGACAGAAGACGTGTTCGCTCTGCCACGAATTGTTACACCTCCAGCAATGAAAGTAGCCGTAGCATCTGATGTCATTTAAACTTCTCTGAATAAATGAAGCACTAATTTTCTTTGAGCTTTTCTGGTTAATGACAGCAATGGTGTCCTTTGTTTTTCTTCGGTTAATTGAGACACTGGTGTCTTTCGACCTTCTTTGGTTAATGGAATAACTGGTGTCCTTTGAAATTTTATGGTTAACAGAAGCAGCACAGTCCATTTTTGTTAATTAAAAAAAAAATATCTTTACATCAAAAACCAAATAAATCAACAATCACTTTTTCGATAAAGTCATCATCAATGGACTCACTGCCTATATGATAATCCGTTGCCATGTTTTTATAATGTAGTTATTACGTCATGTAATAGAGGTAATGCTTTTTTTAAGCGCAACAATTGTAGATAAGATCCTTTTGTTGAGTTATAGAAGAAAATAACAATATATTTTTTGTTGGTGTGATGTTGTGGGCAGGGAATAAGGCAGGGAAACGTTCATAAATAACGTCCAGAGCTCGACTGAGAATAAATGGCTTGTGGAATCTGACGTTATATACATTTACATCCAGTAACTTAAAACAACAACTACCTAAACGACAATATCCTCTAAATGAAATGGAATTATTGAAAAATAAGTTGTTTAGTTTCATAAAAGTTTTCCTGTCAATAGTAAGTCTGTTTATAAGCACAACATATTTAATAATATAGAACCAGTGCATTAAATCGCCGTGACATAATTTATGAACAACAATCTTTTTTGTTTTCTCCAACTCTTGGATTATTGATGTCATAAGCAAAATAGAACTGAGCGTTGAATTAATATTGATTACGTAAACGATTATTAATTCAATGTTGTTTTTTTTTTTTGGTCTTGATAAACATTCGTCCAGCTCTGACCTACTAATTTAGAATAAAAGATAAGTGCAATGGGCGAAACGCCAAATAGTTTATTTCAGGGCTAAATAGGGAAATCGACATGTGGAAAATAGGTAGCTCACGGGCTTTTTACTTGGCATTGGACATCAGGGTCATTTTAACAAAAAGCTTCTATAGGTTCGGTGCTTGGAAGGACAAGGTTATATTATTTTAATTTATTAACCTTGTTGTTTTTTGGGTTGGGCCCATGGTCTTGGTTGATCCCTAGGCTTCAGTCTAATGACGCTTATACATAATACAGATTTTGACAATTCAAACATATTCAATAAACAACAGCGCCACAGTAAAGGGGGTGGCGCAAATGAGTGTTCTAGTCCGACTTTTCAGGGCGCAATATTGTTTCTTCTTCTTCTTCATATTACTGTGGAGACCCCGTTAGGACCAAATTATTTCCTTACACTGTGGCTCTTATACAAGTATGTACAAAATCTAAGCTAATGAGATGATTTGCTGGAAATTGGAAATATAAGAAAAACCATTGAATATTACACTATATATGATGCAATACATTTATTCTAAATAAGATCTTATCTTATCTTGATGCAATACATTTATTCTAAATAAGATCTTATCTTATCTTGATACTCTTTTGAAATAAGATTAAGACCAGGTATGGGAAATTACAACTCGATATTTTAACGATAATTGTTTAATTTGTGCCACCCGAATGGTGTAGATCAGAGGGTCGTCAACCTTATGGTTATAGTCTGCCAAAGTAGATGTTCTAATTCATTCAGCGTGCCAACCCAGCCTCGAGGATGTCCCTGAGTCTCTGATAAGGTAAATGCCATTCGTTTAGAGTTAAATAAAGGTAACGGGGCATTGTGGTGGCCACACAATTCCCTTGTATGTCGTCACCTAGGAAACTGACGAACGCTGCTTAACTAGCCCAACATACCATGTAGGTCTGACGAGTCTACTGTGTAACATTTCAAAATAAATGTTTTCAACTATGAGTTCTTGTGATTTGTTTCTGCCTGTCGAGTTTTTCTGAGCTCTAGTGCAAACGTGCAGGTATTGCCTTGAACCCACCAACCTTTAAAGCCCAAATATATCTGAAATAAATCACTAAGGTTGGATATAATGTAGCATTAAAATTTAGTTTAACTCTTAATTCTAGACCTAACAGTAAGTATATGCAAACATTGGACATTAGGATGACCCGTCCTGTTATCAACTTTGCAACCTTTCGATGCCTATTTCTAAGAGAGTAGTGTGTGTGTTTTTGTTTTTTTGGAAGGGGGGGGGGCATACCAAATCCCATACTTTCCAATGAGGTAACCCACCTTTTACGTTAGATCGAACCATAATGATTTTTTTAAGGAAAATTGGACCTAATAAGCTTAATTTCTTTGCTATTTTGGTCGCCGAGGACTTAGGGCTAAATATAATACTTATAGTCTAGGCCCTTTGCTAATAAAATCATAATTAGGTATTCTCTGTTATCTTTAATATTGTATCTCTCCTTCCAAATTATTTTTTTTGTATCTTGTAGGACAGAAAAAGTCTTTATAAAGATTTATTAGGTAGAATAAAGTGCAATATATTATGCTTCTAAGCATATGTCTATTTTTATACTTATAAGACAAGTAAAATACCCGTCGGACCGAAATTGATCCATATAGCCTTGCTAAGGTATAATGGCTATAAAATATAGATCTATAGATCTAAGGCTAATAATTATAAAAAAAAAGAACAGCAACAAACTAAACAACTTTTTTTTTTTTAATTATAGGCAAATATAGAGCTAGACCGTAAGGCAGTTTCCCAGTTCATGAATTGGACGAATACACTATCTGTGCCTAACAATACATATTTACATACAAATATATTATTTGTTTTACAACGAGAAAAAAAAAAAAAAAAAGATAACTAGTATACATTTTAAAATAGACCAATGGTTTTAATTTGTACATGATATTGAACAGGTAACTTTCAATAAAACATTGTTCAATATGTGGTCTTATTGTTGCATGCTTTTTGGCATTCTAATCTTGAACACGCAATAAACAAATAAAAACAAAAGTTGTGTAGATACAACAATTGATGATGTGTAAAACAATAACATCTGAATATAAGATGACAGTTTATATAATTTTTTTTTACCATAGACAATCGAGGGGGCAAACTAACTAATCAATAACTCTTTGAAAGGGAATGTTAGGGGTGATGGTAAATGCATCGTATAAAAACTTAACAATAGCATTTTAAGGTTACCCTAGAAGCTATAAAAACAATTCTTTAGAATATAAATAGAATAATAAGTATGAATGCCTACTCTAAATACTTTCCCTACAAATATATATATCTCCATCTAAGATTACGTGATCTAGGGTATATGTCGTGATCTTTTTGTATACATAATGTCAAAGTATACATTTGATTGATATGTTAAGTTTGATTAAATTCAAGTGAGATATTAAATTAATCACATTTAACCATAACCGAAAAAAAGATCAACACGATACATTCTAACAGATCAAAACGAGACAGTGTGACATATCAAAACGAGACATTGTGACATATCAAAACGAGACAGCGTGACAGATCAAAACAAGACAGTGTGACAGATAAAAAAGACAGTGTGACAGATCAAAGCGAGGCAGTATGACATATCAAAACGAAATAGTGTGACATGTCAAAACGAGAGAGTGTGACATCAAAACGAGACATTGTGACAGGTCAAAACAAGACAGTGTGACATATCAAAACAAGACAGTGTGACATATCAAAACGAAATAGTGTGACACATCAAACCGAGACATTGTGACAGATCAAAACGAGACATTGTGACATATCAAAACGAGACGTTGTGACCGATCAAAACGAGACAATGTGACATAACAAAACGAGATAATGTGACATATCAACACAAGATATCTGTAATCCGGGACAGATGAAAACTAGACAGTTGTGACAGATGAAAAGGCTTTGACGGCCTCAGGTATCTCTTCCCCTTTGTTTTTTTCCGGTTGGGTTTGGTTTTTCTACATGGTGCACGGAAGGCCCGCTCTGCACTTTTCACAGAGGTCCTTGCGGTGGTTTTTGTTGGGGTCGACGTGCCTCCGGTCGCAGTCGCAGTCCGTCTGTCCGCACTGGGAGCACTTGAGCTTCTCCAGCCGGTAAGGCTTGCACATGATCTTGCAGTGCTTGCACTCTTGACCATACTCGGCCTGTAAAGGGGAAGATAAGTGATTTGTATAAAAAAAAGTGTTTGAACTATGTGCTGGCAACAAAAGCGCCTCGTATGTCTGGACCAATGAAACTGTCGTAGACTGCTTCACTAGACATAACCAGCATGGTTTTTGAAAGGGATATTTTTTTAATGTATTTATTTTTAAATATTCTATAAAATGATACACGTTGAAATATCGGAGTGATTATACGGCGTTCCCGCCGGCGTTACACGTCGGATTTTTGCGTGAACTTGTGACCTATATTATACACACTGATATTGGCGCATACGCATAATTGTTTTTCTGGCCCTAAACGCTCAATTAGAATTTTTTGACAGGTTTACAACAAGGTTTCCTGGCCCAGTGGTTAGTAGCGTGTTCTGTTAACAGGGGTAACGCTTCAACCCCAGCCATCCCCACCTTTTTAAAAATTATTTTTAATTCAATTATAGTAAAACAATATATTTTTAGTTAAATACGTGAATTTTTGGTAACTATTTGTCATTGTTTATAATTAATTCAAACAAAAAGGTTATTTAGCCTATGTCACTTTAATCACAATTAGAAATTGATTATTGATGTTACGGTCAGGCCCGGTTAAGATTAGGCTCAGTTACGGTTAGGACTGAACTGGGAATATGATCATAAATAAAAAATAAAAGCCTATAGAATAGTATAGGCCTAGATTAGTAGGCCTATAAAGTCATAAGTCATAAGCATAGGCTAACTCTCACAATTTTTCGTAAATTTGGGTCTACCGATGACACTCGACATTATACACATATTCGTAATACACCGGATCCGCCGCATAACGCTGAACGTTATACACCGGATCCGCCGCATAACGCTGAACGTTATAGACCGGATCCGCCGCATAACGCCTCCCTTGAAATATACTGTAATAATATTTCAAGGGACATACTTTTGTGTTCATGACTTTATATTAGTAATATAAAGGGCACCAGTAGCTAAACTTATAAAATAGTCTCCCGTTCAGAGGCGTAGTTAAAGGTGGTGGTGGAGGGGGGGGGGCAGACAGTACAAATATCCCCTGGCGCCAAAAAAAGAAGTGGCGCCTAAATGACGCTTACAGAAATCTAGTCAGAATAATGTGATTGAACGTAAAAGCGGCTGGGGCGCCAATTGTATAGTTTACCCTCCAACGCAAATACCATTGCTACGCCACTACCCCCCCCCCCCTCTCAAGTTCTAAGCCCCCATACTAGAATATGGGGGAGGGGTCTGGAGGAAAATATTATTGTGAGAGACAGTGATATAAAGAGAGAGAAAGTGGAATGGGCGAGAATGAGACAAAAAGAATGCACGTGAGTAAGAGTGGAAAGGGTGGAAAGAGGGAGCTAGGGAGCGACATAGAGAGAGAGAAGGAACGAGCGAGGGAGACAGAAAAACTAGAGTGGCAGTGATAGAGAAAGAGAGCATAAAGGAAGGCATTCTTCTTCTTCTATTATCCAGTCTACAGAGCAGCTTGCCCTCTTGCTGTCAATGCCAGACACACTGGCATTGTTATTCTGGGTTTTCCTTTGTGGCTTTTTTTCAAACCCCGCAGTTCAAGAGAGTTTTTGGATCTGCGCCCAGCATCTGTGAGTGGTACTCTGGGATCGGGCTGCATTGAGGCAGGGGTGAGTTGTGGTGAGGTGGGGCTGGCCTATGGTCCAATCTCCGCCATCCACAGAGCTCTCCAAATGGTTATGAACACTCAGTTGTGTCATTTAGTTTTTTAGTCTCCGGGAATACTCTGTGGAATTGTCTCATCCTGGACCCAGGCCCCTTCACGACTTTACACCCACCCATCTCCATGCTACCAACACCAGAGCCCCCCAGCAGGAGTTGCGCAAAACCTCTATCCATGGTAGTGCAATCAGGACCTCTGTCGAACATCACCTAAAAGGGGGGTACACGTTTTACGGGCCCGGGTTATACCCAATGCAGAACCCACTATTAGTCGCCTCTTACAACATGCGTGGGACTTAGCAGTGGGGTTATTCTTTCACCTGGTCATTTCCAGAACCCTGATACCACACGGGGGGATTATGGGATATAGATCCTATTTACTATAAAAACGTTCCAACATAACTGTACAAAAAAAAGTCCTGTCCGTAGATTTCTCTTCAACCGACTGATTCTTCATTGCATAGTTCTAAACTAATAGCCTATATAACCTATATTGTGATTGTGAAGATTCCCCGGCCCCTGGCAGAAGTTCTTTTACATTTATTATGTGAACTAAATTGTGGTGAGATCATTAGTTTTAGTAGTGTGAATTTTATACATCCGTGTGTAGATGGAATAAAAAACACACCAACTTCTTGTATAATCAACGCTTCTTTGTGGACATTTTCGATGGGAGCAGTAACTCCACACAAGGAAGGAAGGGATAAGAGGGCAAAAGAAATTTGATAAAGAAACTTAATAACAAGACTAATAATATGTCTATCTATAGAATTGCAAAAGACAAGAAAAACAATAGGCCTACTATAACATACACCATCTGTTGAAGGCCAAAAATAAAGTGTGCTGTTTATAAATGGAAGGCTTAGACAGTGCACTATACATTTTTTAGAAAAAAAAAAAAAAAAAAAAAAAAAATGAAAAACATTACCACTAATAGACTTACCCCTCTTTTTCCACTTTTGCCATACACATGAGAACTTTCCCACTGCTTATGGCAAATAGGACAACGGAAATACCCGTACATCCTTCGGAGATTACCGTTGTTCATGATTCCAAGTGTTATCTATGGAATATGGAAGAATTAATAATATAGGACTACATATTTGAGAAGAAGAAATAAAATAATAAAACAGTGATTGATATCTTTTTGTCTTGTATTTCATTTAGATTTTTAACATATTTTACCGGGTATTCCACCCATGGGAAACTACAGTGGCGTAGGCCTATTTAGGCATGTTCCATTGGAACAGAGGCTCCCACAGAAAAGGGGCCCCCACACATAACAAAAATAAATTATTTTTAAGTGACATCCCCATTCTTTCGTTGAAAATGTAAAATAAAATTCCTTTATTCCCCTACAATTTTAAGGCCACGAGGGGCCCCCACATAAATTCGGGAACAGCCCCCCCCCCCCACACACACAATATTAAACACGGCCCTGGGCCTACATGTCCATTTTTTATTTTGTGACTTTTTTCTATCCATGACAATGTACTGAAACACCGAAGTGTCCGGCACAAAACCGGATACCTGGTAACTCGTTGATTTCATAGGCAACTTCGTGTATATAAACGAAATTCAGAATTAAAACATCAAAGCTTGTGGAAAGTATCCCTTCTGAGGACTTGAATTAATGAAATAAAACTCGCCAGTAATTGGTTTCTGGACACAACAATTTCAGACGCATTTACTCAATTATTAACTGTCATCAGCAGATGATTCCTATGATTTACCTATCCAAAGTTCAGGGAAAGGGGTTCTACAATTACATCAGGTTTAAAAGAATCCGGCCTTGCCATAGCCGCCCAGTTTAGACCGTCTTAAGCCATATATACGGCATACAAATTTTCACAAAGATAATATATTATATGTGTCTATCTTTGTATATTTCTCTTTTCTGTTTTCTGTTTACTCGCTTCTCCACCTATATAAATATTGTACATGTTCAAAGCAAAACAAAGATAGGCCGATAGGCCTACATTTTTGTCTCTATTAGCCCACAAAAAAAAAAAAACTACATTTAACATAATTAACAAAGACAAAGCAAACAAACGATAGACTACTAACCTGCTGCTAGCGCTAATTCCACTAAAAAAATGTCATAGATCTATAGACTATAAGGCCATATATACAATATATTAACCAACCTATAATGGAAATAATATGCAATAAATATGTGGTTTTTCCCCAACTGCCATTATTGCTAATTAACTAGACATGGTTTTTCGAAGGTTTGTCAAGTTTCAAAGAAAAATTAGTTTCAGTTTCACATTACAGTGTTGACAATCCGGAAATAAAACAACGATAGGACGTGAACATCTTATTTGCATTCACTAGATTGGATAAAAACATGTGCACTTGGGAGGGAGGAAGGGGGTGGGGGGAAGGGGAAATGACAGTGATTTCAGTTTCATTTTCTTTACAACCAGGATACTAGCTTTTAGTTGTTTATTTGTTGTTGTATATATAGTAGGTCTACTTAAAAGTTATGAAAATTAAAGGATCTATAGTAGGCTTATTGTCACAGTAGTATTGCAAAAAGGGGGAGCGGTCGGTCAGTGTGTGGCACATACCCTTTTATGCCCCTCCTCATACCCTCCGTGGAGAGTAAGAGATATTGAGGATGGAGACATGGGAGAGAGTGAGAGATATTGAGGATAAAGACATGGGAGAGAGTGAGAGATATTGAGGATAAAGACATGGGAGAGAGTGAGAGATATTGAGGATGGAGACATGGGAGAGAGTGAGAGATATTGAGGATGGAGACATGGGAGAGAGTGAGAGATATTGAGGATAGAGACATGGGAAAGAGTGAGAGATATTGAGAATAAAGACGTGGGAGACTGGGAGATAATGAGCATGGAGACATGGGAGAGAGTGAGAGATATTGAGGATGGAGACATGGGAGAGAGTGAGAGATATTGAGGATGGAGACATGGGAGAGAGTGAGAGATATTGAGGATAGAGACATGGGAAAGAGTGAGAGATATTGAGAATAAAGACGTGGGAGACTGGGAGATAATGAGCATGGAGACATGGGAGAGAGTGGGAGATTTTGAGGATGGAGACATGGGAGAGAGTGAGAGATATTGAGGATGGAGACATGGGAGAGAGTGAGAGATATTGAGGATGGAGACATGGGAGAGAGTGAGAGATTTTGAGGATGGAGACATGGGAGAGAGTGAGAGATATTGAGAATAAAGACATGGGAGAGAGTGAGAGATATTGAGGATAAAGACATGGGAGAGAGTGAGAGATATTGAGGATAAAGACATGGGAGAGAGTGAGAGATATTAAGGAAGGAGACATGGGAGAGAGTGAGAGATATTGAGAATGGAGACATGGAAGAGTGAGAGATATTGAGGATGGAGACATGGGAGAGAGTGAGAGATATTGAGGATGGAGACAGACATGGGAGAGAGTGAGAGATATTGAGGATGGAGACATGGGAGAGAGTGAGAGATATTGAGGATGGAGACATGGGAGAGAGTGAGAGATATTGAGGATGGATACATGGGAGAGAGTGAGAGATATTGAGGATGGAGACATGTGAGAGAGTGAGAGATATTGAGAATAAAGACGTGGAAGACTGAGAGATATTAAGGAAGGAGACATGGGAGAGAGTGAGAGATATTGAGGATGGAGACATGGGAGAGAGTGAGAGATATTGAGGATGGAGACATGGGAGAGAGTGAGAGATATTGAGAATAAAGACATGGGAGAGAGTGAGAGATATTGAGGATAAAGACATGGGAGAGAGTGAGAGATATTGAGGATGGAGACATGGGAGAGAGTGAGAGATATTGAGGATGGACACATGGGAGAGAGTGAGAGATATTGAGGATAAAGACATGGGAGAGAGTGAGAGATATTGAGGATGGAGACATGGGAGAGAGTGAAAGATATTGAGGATGGAGACATGGAAGAGTGAGAGATATTGAGGATGGAGACATGGGAGAGAGTGAGAGATATTGAGGATGGAGACATGGGAGAGAGTGAGAGATATTGAGGATGGAGACATGGGAGAGAGTGAGAGATATTGAGGATGGACACATGGGAGAGAGTGAGAGATATTGAGGATGGAGACATGTGATAGAGTGAGAGATATTGAGAATAAAGACATGGAAGACTGAGAGATATTAAGGAAGGAGACATGGGAGAGAGTGAGAGATATTGAGGATGGAGACATGGGAGAGAGTGAGAGATATTGAGGATGGAGACATGGGAGAGAGTGAGAGATATTGAGAATAAAGACGTGGAAGACTGAGAGATATTAAGGAAGGAGACATGGGAGAGAGAGAGAGATTGAGGATGGAGACATGGGAGAGAGTGAGAGATATTGAGGATGGAGACATGGGAGAGAGTGAGAGATATTGAGGATGGAGACATGGGAGAGAGTGAGAGATATTGAGAATAAAGACATGGGATAGAGTGAGAGATATTGAGGATAAAGACATGGGAGAGAGTGAGAGATATTGAGGATGGAGACATGGGAGAGAGTGAGAGATATTGAGGATGGAGACATGGGAGAGAGTGAGAGATATTGAGGATGGAGACATGGGAGAGAGTGAGAGATTTTGAGGATGGAGACATGGGAGAGAGTGAGAGATATTGAGAATAAAGACATGGGAGAGAGTGAGAGATATTGAGGATAAACACATGGGAGAGAGTGAGAGATATTGAGGATAAAGACATGGGAGAGAGTGAGAGA
Source organism: Anisus vortex (assembly GCA_949126835.1). Taxonomy (NCBI): domain Eukaryota; kingdom Metazoa; phylum Mollusca; class Gastropoda; family Planorbidae; genus Anisus; species Anisus vortex. The sequence goes on from OX421493.1 coordinate 44,866,564, forward strand.
TATTAAGGAAGGAGACATGGGAGAGAGTGAGAGATATTGAGGATGGAGACATGGGAGAGAGTGAGAGATATTAAGGATGGAGACATGGGAGAGAGTGAGAGATATTGAGAATAAAGACATGGGAGAGAGTGAGAGATATTGAGGATAAAGACATGGGAGAGAGTGAGAGATATTGAGGATGGAGACATGGGAGAGAGTGAGAGATATTGAGGATGGACACATGGGAGAGAGTGAGAGATATTGAGGATAAAGACATGGGAGAGAGTGAGAGATATTGAGGATGGAGACATGGGAGAGAGTGAAAGATATTGAGGATGGAGACATGGAAGAGTGAGAGATATTGAGGATGGAGACATGGGAGAGAGTGAGAGATATTGAGGATGGAGACATGGGAGAGAGTGAGAGATATTGAGGATGGAGACATGGGAGAGAGTGAGAGATATTGAGGATGGAGACATGGGAGAGAGTGAGAGATATTGAGGATGGATACATGGGAGAGAGTGAGAGATATTGAGGATGGAGACATGTGAGAGAGTGAGAGATATTGAGAATAAAGACATGGAAGACTGAGAGATATTAAGGAAGGAGACATGGGAGAGAGTGAGAGATATTGAGGATGGAGACATGGGAGAGAGTGAGAGATATTGAGGATGGAGACATGGGAGAGAGTGAGAGATATTGAGAATAAAGACGTGGAAGACTGAGAGATATTAAGGAAGGAGACATGGGAGAGTGTGAGAGATATTGAGGATGGAGACATGGGAGAGAGTGAGAGATATTGAGGATGGAGACATGGGAGAGAGTGAGAGATATTGAGAATAAAGACGTGGAAGACTGAGAGATATTGAAGATGGAGACATGGGAGAGAGTGAGAGATATTGAGGATGGAGACATGGGAGAGAGTGAGAGATATTGAGGATGGAGACATGGGAGAGAGTGAGAGATATTGAGGATGGATACATGGGAGAGAGTGAGAGATATTGAGGATGGAGACATGGGAGAGAGTGAGAGATATTGAGGATGGAGACATGGGAGAGAGTGAGAGATATTGAGGATGGATACATGGGAGAGAGTGAGAGATATTGAGGATGGATACATGGGAGAGAGTGAGAGATATTGAGGATGGAGACATGGGAGAGAGTGATAGATATTGAGGATGGAGACATGGGAGAGAGTGAGAGATATTGAGGATGGAGACATGGGAGAGAGTGAGAGATATTGAGGATGGAGACATGGGAGAGAGTGAGAGATATTGAGGATAGAGACATGGGAGAGAGTGAGAGATATTGAGAATAAAGACGTGGGAGACTGAGAGATATTGAGGAAGGAGACATGGGAGAGAGTGAGAGATATTGATGATGGAAACATGGGAGAGAGTGAGAGATATTGAGGATGGAGACATGGGAGAGAGTGAGAGATATTAAGGATAAAGACATTGGAGAGAGTGAGAGATATTGAGGATGGACACATGGGAGAGAGTGAGAGATATTGGTGATGGAGACATGGGAGAGAGTGAGAGATATTGAGGATGGAGACATGGGAGAGAGTGAGAGATATTAAGGATAAATACATTGGAGAGAGTGAGAGATATTGAGGATGGACACATGGGAGAGAGTGAGAGATATTGATGATGGACACATGGGAGAGAGTGAGAGATATTGAGGATGGAGACATGGGAGAGAGTGAGAGATATTGAGGATGGAGACATGGGAGAGAGTGAGAAGGAAAGATGCTCGTATATCAATCCCCTAGTAGAGTAATCCCGTTGGACCAATTCGACCCATAGGGCCGGTGAGGCAGTTTTTTTCGTGACCACGGCATAGTTCTAAGTTCTAATACTAGGGGACTGTAGGTCCAGCCCAGTGGCCAACGGCAGTGGCGTAGCATAGGCTTTTGTCGCTCTAGGCGTTCGTATAATTTTCCGCCCCCCCCCTCCTCCGTTGACCGCTGATTAACCGTTAACTTTCAAAAGTCTAGAAAGCCTTCAACTATTTATGTTGATGGGACTGCAATCAAAGATCAAATTCTGGGGAAGGGGAGGCAATCATTAATAGTAACAGAGTTATAGTTCCCCCAGTTTCATACTGTCATGAAAAGCTCATACATTTTGCTGTAGGCCTACTTTCCAGTTTTCTAAATAGCCTAATGCAAAAGAGAGACTCTAGTAGCTTGCCGAGCCTAACAAGCTATTCAGGCGTTGCCCACCCTTGGCTTGGGTCTTTTACAGGGCCCTCACAAGTCTATGTAGCGCCCCAGGGCAAACGTTTCAGCGACGCCCTCTTGCATACTGTAACTGCTTTGTTTAGTGCCTACGCTTAGTTCATTATTATGATCAAAGAAATTTTGATCAATAGGCCTATTCTTTAAAATAAATGGCAAGTTTCAGATTATAAAATAATAGATGAGCCAATCTTTTATGAAACTTTTGTGAGCTTAAAAGTGAAACATTTGTATAAAACAGTTTGAGTGTAATTAATAAGAAGTTAACTTCTAAATTCTAACATCTAGTCTAGATCTATATACTCTATTTAGGCTAACCCTTACAGTCCCGGGCGCGTATACAGCGGAACTGAAGGCAGCATAGATAGAAGTAGGTCGGTACGGGAAGGGTTAATCCTTTTGTTCACAATTAATTTGTGTTTCAAATTTTATTTCCCCTTCAACTCTCCTAAAATTTCTGGAATGAACTAAAGCTATATTTGCCGCCCCTTAGAAGTGTCGCCCCGGGCTAATACCCCATCTGCTCTCCCGTTTGTGAGGCCACTGGTCTTTTAGTCACATTTTTGAAGTTTGAGATATTAATTATCAATTATTTATAGTCGAAGCTAAGCCTTAAATTTATTTATTTTTATCACCGAATTTGAAAATGAAAAATGTGTAGCCTAGATCTAGATCTAAACATTGGTCGTAATAAATATATTTTTAACTTTCTAGTGCAATTCTAAACTAAATTCCATGATTTAAAAAAAAATAATTTTGAAATATTTTATTTTATTCCACTGTTAGATTTAGTCTAAATCTAATTTTAGATTTACCCGGTAATTTAATTTTCGTTGCCAATAGTAATAATTAGTCTAGTCACGAAAAACTTTCTTCGACATTATTTTATTCCATTCTTTTTTTTTTAAGTAGCTTTCCCGTATTTTTTACATTTCAAAAGAGGAGACTTCCGGCACTTATTTTTTTATGTTGTTAAATGTTGTTTTGCTTTGGGCTACTAGAAATATCGTATCGGTTTTTTTTTTATGGAATAGGATCGTAAACTAGGACGCTGTCTGTTGCTATAGGGCAGGGTTGCCAGGTAATTAAAAAGTTGAGGCTAAAATAAAAATTAAAAAAACCCGGGCTCTTCCCTTGTATATAATGTAAATATGCATAAAATAATAATGCAATTGCGGTGTTATATAATTCAATAACAATTGGCTTTACACATGCTTTTCAATTATTAAGCCTCTCCCTCGCCCCCCCCCCTTACATATATATAATAGTTAGTGTAGTTAAAAGTAAAGTACCCGTCTGACCAAATTGAATCATAGGTACGGTGAAGCAGCCTTCACCAGTTTCTGGTACATACTAGGTGATTGTGTGGCCAGTATTATGCACAGCTACCTTTACTTTTCCCCAACTAAGATTAGGTACCCTCTAGACTTTATTGATGATTAGGGCTTTTATGATATGATTTGAATAAACTTGTTTAATGTGTCTTTTAAATAGATGTTTGTTGATTTAGTAGTTTCAGTGTTGTGGTTGTTTTTTGTGAATTTAATGTAAAATAATATGTGTTATATAATTTAATAACACATGCTGGACTTTCCATCGCTCGCCCCCTTACATTTTAGTAATTTGGTATTTTTAATTACCTAGACTTGTTGATGATGTTGTTATGTCCGGCGTGTTTACAATGAACTGTGTGTGTCAGTGTCAAGGTTCAATGGTCAAATAGTCAGTATATTGTTTGTTTTCGTCGTGCTGCAAGATCACGTGCTACCCTAGCCCCCTGTGTAACTTGTCCCAATAAAAATGAGTTAATTTTCAACAACTTAACTAGACTTGTGTTTACTTTCAAGACATTACACTGCAGATGTTTATTTGTAAATATGTAGTGGATTGGATATGCCAGCTTAAGCTACCACTACCAGTAAAACGTAATGCTTCAAGGGGCGCTGTGAGCTTACGAGCAACATTAAATATGCCAGTAAAATAATACTGGATATCTAATAGACTTTGAAGGGGGATAGAGCGAAAAAATGTTGATGCCACATATTGATGCCAGGAAACAATTCAATAATGTTGGATCGCAATCATCACATAGATTCCCAGCCTTCGTATTATCGATCATAATGGGCATTGTACTGGCCACACAATGCCCTAGTATACAGAGGCCACAGAAACTGGTGGACGCTGCTTCACCGGCCCTATAGATCTAAGTGGTCCAACGGGATACTTTACTTTTTTTATTTATTATTATCGATCATTGCAATGCCCAATAGTGAGTTGTTGAACCATAGCGAAACAAGGATTTCAAGGATAGGGGAAACAGTGCAATGTTAAAGTAGGTAGGTATATGGAAAAAGGGACATCCCTTCATTAAATTATTGGCTATGCCACTGATTCATGTTACCGGCTTTCGCTTTATATTGATAGCACACCAATCTGAAAATGACTATTAAAAAACAAACACTATCCGAAGGGTCTTACCTCAGTTAAATGTGGAGGGTTGGTCCTGGGGAAGGGGGGGGAGCACACCAAGACCCTGTGAGAGACATGGACCCTATGGCATGCGGTAGCATAAATGTCTATGGCATGTGGTAGCATAAATGTCAGACTAATGGCAAGGTCATTCAGGCACCGAGCATATCAAGAGATAGTTTTCAGTTCTGCGTACGGCACCTGTAATTTAAGTAGTAGGCTACTCCGGGATCAGGCTGCAAAGAGTCAGGGCTGATTTGTGCTCAGGTGGGGCTGGCCTATGGTCCAATCTCCGCCATCCACAGAGCTCTCCAAATGGTTATGACACTCAGTTGTGCCATTTAGTTCTGTGGAATTGTCACATCCTTGATTTAGGCCCCTTCACGACTTTACACTCACCCATCTCCATGCTACCAACACCAGAGCCCCCCAGCAGCAGCAGTCGCGCAAAAACCTCTATCCAGGGTAGTGCAATATGGACCTCTGTTAAACAGCACCACAAAGGGGAGTACAGGTTTTACGTGCCCGTGTTATATCCAATGCCCATCCCATTATTAGTTGCCTTTTACGACATTCAAGTGGGACTTAGCGGTGGGGTTATTCTATCACCTGGTCATTTCCAGAACCCTAAAACCCGCACATGGGTGTATAAATTCGGCCTAAAAAGTGATTATCTGCAAGCACCGTTTTTTACTATATAAAGTCTATTAAAAAAACACAAGGCGATATAGGGCCTAAGTCAGGTTGAACACTTCTACAGATTCAAGAACCATAGAGATAAAGACTCTAAACTCTAGGCATATGAAGATTGCCCACTCATACACGAGTCCAAATGCCCAATTAATTTTTCACAAGTATGCTTTAGGCTACAAAAATGATTAACAAAAATATTATAAACAACCATCATTATATAAAGTCTATTTTAAAAGAAAACGGCGATATTTTTATTTTAAAAATACCCTTTAATTAGCAATCTGGCAAACGTTTGTTAAAAATTTGGCTAAGGCATAATTTCTTTGGCCTACATTTGATTTTAGCCAAAGTGGTATGTTGACATCTAGAGGGAGGAGGAGCTCTTTTAATATATATGCTTTTGGCGAACGATATCTAGCACTATTGAATAATTATTAGTTAATTATTATTAGTCTTTAACTTTATTTATTTTATTATTTATAAATAATATATAATTATATATTATAGTTATAATTATAGTAGTATTATTATTTATTCTCTCTTTTTCTTGAAATATTGCTGCTTGTAACTTGAACTTGTAGCCTACCAGGCTACCTGTAGTGTAGTGTAGCACTGTAGTAATGTAGCTGTAGCCGTAGCCTTCGTTAATTTTTCATTTTTACAAATAAAATTAATATGTTGTTCTTTAATTAACAACTGTAATTGTAATTAACATGGCGGGTAGACAACCTGCCCCATCGCAATTTGTTGAAATTAATACTATTTTAACAAATCAGCAAATTATTTTTGAAAAATTTAATTTAGCTAATTTTGTATCATTGAGTTCAGATTCCTTTTCTTGTTTGATGTGGCTTGCTCAAAGAAAACTAATAAGCAATTGCTGCCTCTGTCCCACCTGTGTCATTCCATGCAGAATAAGAAGGTATCGTAACAAGTCTTACAAGGCAGATGGGGATGGCTACAGGTGGGCATGCATCAACAAACATTGCAACTTTCGGCTGTCTATTCGAAATGGATCTTTCTTTGAGATGATCCATACATCACTCCAAAAGATTATGTCCCTATTATATTTTTGGTGTAGTGAAGTTCCCAAAACATTAATTGCAAATGAAGTAGAGGCAAAATCAAGAAAATCAATATTGAGTTGGTGTAGCCACTTTCGAAATGTGTGTTCTAAATACCTCCAAAGGCATAATACCATTGTAATTGGGGGCATGGACGAGGCTGGGATGCCTTTGGAGGTTGAAATCGGGAAATCTTTTTTTTTCCACCAAAATAGGGGGACACTAAAACAAGGGCATTGGCTTTTGGGGGGATTTGAAAGAGTTTCGGGAAAATGTTTTATGGTTGACGTAGAAGATAGTAGAGCAGAAACATTATCGGCTCTTATAGAAAAATACATTTTACCTGGAACACATATCATTTCAGGCAGTTGGGCAGCATATGCGAACATTGCAAATATTCGCAATGGAATTTATACCCATTCAGTCAGTAATGAAAATAATAATTGTGGAGATTCCCTAGACCCCAATATCCACACACAGAACATTAAAAAAGCATTGATGAGGTTAAAACATAGACTAAAATGGCAAATTACTAGCAATTGTGATCACATTTCTAGCTATTTAGATGAGTTCATATTTAGAAACTCTTTTGAGAGTGAAGACATTTTAGGACACATGATTGTAGCTATAACTGAAGCACACCTTGTGAATTTCTAAAGTGCCTCATTTATCTTATGATTATGGAGCTCGACTTTGAATCTGATATTGTTTTCTGGTATCATTTGTTGTTGTGATAAAGAAATGATATAATTAACTTTTTTTTGGTGCTGTTTTTCTCTTGTATAATTTAGAAAATCATTATTCAGGATTTGTTTTATATTTTTATTATTTATTTCTATTGGGGCTATTTATGACCACCTTGCTTCATTTTCAACTTTTGTATAATTTTGTGTTATTATTTTGTTTGCATACATGTAAAATAATGTATTTTTGTAATACTTTTTTTTTCTTCTGTGAATGATAGTATTGATAGAAGATTGTAATTCAAAAGAGTACAGATTTAGTACAGACAGCATTTCTTTTTTTTTTTTTACCATTGTAAACTTTAGTGTCATTAATTTCCTTAGCATACCTATATAAAATAATTCCAACACTGATACTGTTCTATTGTGTAGGTCTGCTATACAACATTGTCATTTGGGTTTGTTTCATCGTTTAACATTCTTTTCTTTTTATGTTGTACATTCAACCATTTTTCAACAGTTTGTAAAATTGCATGTTATTACCATTTAGTTTATTAGCTTTGTTAAATTTTTAGGGTAAATTGTTCATTTTCATATATAAGTAAAATATTCTTTAGAATGTTGTTTATCTCCTATGTATACTGTAATAGGCAATTTTCAATGTAGAACTATTTTTATGAAAACTTATTTTATTTAATGTAATCCTCGCTCCAAAAATGTTTTTATTTGTCAATGCTATTCTCAACAATGTCAACAATGCTCAAGTATTCTAAATTAAATAAAGTCCTGTTCATTGAGCATATATCCAGTTAGCAAAGGGTGTTAAAGACTTTGAGAAACTGTGGAGGGACAGATATGGTGAAGTTTTTGTTGTAACACAGCAAGAGCCTCAAAAGTAAAGTATCCTGTCAATAGGGCCAGCGAAGCAGCTTTCATTAGTTTCTGTGGCCAAAGCCTACTTGGGGATTGTGTGGCCATGCAATGCCTAGCTGCCTTTACTATTAGACTATTACCCAATTAAACTCATGTACCCTTCAGAGCTGGTACACAGGTACACTTTCCAGAACCAGGAACAAATTCTAATCTTCACCATGATGATTTGAACCCAGGACCTTTGGTACATCAGTCGGACGCGCTGCCACTTGGCCGCCGTGCCCCTTAAAAGCCTGAAACAGTAAACTAAACACTTGCTGTAAGTAGATAGACATTTTTGTAACATACAAAATATTTCTTTCTGATTTAGTTTACTCTATATTCAATACATAGACATTTTTGTAACATACAAAATATTTCTTTCTGATTTAGTTTAGTCTATAATCAATACATAGACATTTTTGTAACATACAAAATATTTCTTTCTGATTTAGTTTAGTCTATAATCAATACATAGACATTTTTGTAACATACAAAATATTTCTTTCTGAATTAGTTTAGTCTATAATCAATACATAGACATTTTTGTAACATAAAAAATATTTCTTTCTGATTTAGTTTAGTCTATAATCAATACATAGACATTTTTGTAACGTAAAAAATATTTCTTTCTGATTTAGTCTATAATCAATACATAGACATTTTTGTAACATAAAAAATATTTCTTTCTGATTTAGTTTAGTCTATAATCAATACATAGACATTTTTGTAACATACAAAATATTTCTTTCTGATTTAGTTTAGTCTATAATCAATACATAGACATTTTTGTAACATACAAAATATTTCTTTCTGAATTAGTTTAGTCTATAATCAATACATAGACATTTTTGTAACATAAAAAATATTTCTTTCTGATTTAGTTTAGTCTATAATCAATACATAGACATTTTTGTAACGTAAAAAATATTTCTTTCTGATTTAGTCTATAATCAATACATAGACATTTTTGTAACATAAAAAATATTTCTTTCTGATTTAGTTTAGTCTATAATTAATACAGACATTTTTGTAACGCAACGTAAAAAATATTTCTTTCTGATTTAGTTTGGTCTATAATCAATACATAGATATTTTTGTAACGTAAAAAATATTTCTTTCTGATTTAGTCTATAATCAATACATATATTATATATGGATGTTAAACGATAATATGAAATTTGATAATCAGTTTCCAACTGGTTTTGAAAGCAATTATTAATTTAGTTCGATGGTAAATCTTCAAGTAGCCCACCATTTTATAAAAAAATGTAGCATTTGCACAAAATAAGTAACCAAATGCCTTCCAAACATTATCGAGTAACTAGACATGAAGTTTCTCTTTAACTCATATATTTATGTCATTTCATGCAGTATAAAGACTATGGCTTTCCTGGCCTGTGATATCACATGGGAGGTGGGGATTGGGAGTGTGTTTTTCTTTCTCTCTGCAATCATCACTATAATAAAATCTATTTTCTCCAAACTATAATGTGTTCTGATAAAAATAATATATAAACAACCCTAATTTCATACTAGAGTAACTAGTATTGGCCACTATTCTATAGATTAATTTTGAATAAATATGCAAGACTAGACTAAACCAACGGATAAGCGTAGGATGCAATTCTGTATAGAAAGAGTGCCTGTAACAAATAAGAAAATCTTTCTAAGTAAACACAAACATTTTACTTGTTTCACCATACTATAGTAGTATCAGTGGAAGCATTAAAAAGAAAGAAAATGCTATTGTACCGAACTGAAATGTTATGTGTTTGTGGCATTTTGGGCTCTATTATAAATGTTTAAACTTTACAGGTAGATATGTTTTTAAATATAAACCTTCTCAATAAAAATCTTCTATATAGCAGGAGCATCTGTCATTAGCAATACATAAGATAATACCATCAGTGATATAGCAATGGATGGTTGTGTAGGTTGAGCAAAGCACAAGTGCGCAGAAGTCATTGATCCATTTGGCAGCTAGCAAAGGGCTTTTTTTTTAATCGAATAGCACCACGATCAAAGGGGTCTGTACAAGAGCCACAACTTCAAAAGCTTGCTTGGCCGCTGGATGCTTTGTTTATTATTATTATGCAAACTTTTTTGGGAATACAAAATTCATGTTTACATTTAGGAACAATTGTTTTAAGAGAGAATGTGTCCTTTGTTTTTCAGATGCCGTTCAGTCAAGCTTTCCCTGAACTAAACACAGTAAGATAGAGTTGTTTCGCCTAAATATTCAAGAGACACTGTTTGAGTGAAAGGAAGGTTCGCAATAGCTGCCGATCAAGTTTTCATTTATTCTTTATAACTTTATGTACCGGTAATTCAAAGAACTATGCACAATATCAACAATGAATTAATTACTTGTTGATGAAGTTTCCAAGAGCATTAACATTGCAATAGTTGCCGTTTGCGGTATTGTGTCATAAGCATCCCAGTGGCAGGTCAAAGTTTTCAAGAGTGAGGATTTTTCTATAAGTGTCAATGTGCACAGTGTGTTTGCCAACTTTAGTAAAAAGATGTCTTTGTCAGCTTTGTCCTCGCTGAAACGAACTGACTCTGTTTCTAATTCCTACATATAATGTCTAATGGAAAGTGTACGCAACTACTACCCATGTTCAAGGATGTCTGTCAAGGAGATCTAAATTGGCCAGAATCGATAGAAACGCCTGGGTGCATTATGCAGACAATCACTGCTCTACATCAGAGAGGGGAATTGTAGAATCCAGGAGATTGGCATTATTCATCACATAGAGTTTTTAAATCTTTTTTATGTTCCATGTTTGTTTACTGTCATTTTGCATCAATATTGAAAACACATTTTTATAATGTTATGGAACATCTGTCTTAATATTAGATTTTGTTTACTATATTTTTTTCTGAATGTATTGTTTGTTAGTTATTTTCTTTTCCTGAGTTTATAGTTTATAATAATAATAATGTTTATAATGGTGCATTCCTCTTATACCTCCTTGCTTTTATGTTTAATTTAAGTGAATTTTGTAGGTCTGTGTGTGTAATGTACTTCATTTTTTTAAAATATATTATTCTAGGAAGAATGTGTAAGAAATAAGTCAGTTTATTTATGTAATGCAAGGTTGGGATTTGATATATTTGTATGCTGTAGTGTAACCAGGCTCTAATTTTGAATACACACTAAACTGGCACTTAGATATAAAAAAATATATTTTTTTTTAAACAGCCAAAGAGTTGTACCAAAATTATTTTTTTTATACAAAATGTTAGCTGTGTGTGTGTGGGGGGGGGTTATAGTATATTATAGTATATTTGTATAAGCTTTACGAGAACAATATTAAATTTTTAAAAAAAGCTCTATATCGAGCCCTTTGTCATCTGCTTGGATATGGATATGTCAAGTCCACATTGAACTAATTCATAAATTGACATTTATCTCATGTTTATAAGTCAGAAAAGCTAGGTAATGGTAGGTAATTTTAAAATGGGCTATTACTTTTATTTCACTTTTATGATTTGATTTTGTGTGTCTGAGCATTATACCTTTATGAAATTTTCACATTGTTTTTAGAAATGACTCTTAAAAATGTGTTTTTAATGAGCCATTAAAAAAAGGTCTGCTGCTGATAAAATAATATACCGGTAGGCTAAATGTTTTGTTATGTCTGGTAATGTATTTTGAAATCCATTTTCATTGGTTCCCTAAGAAAAACAAAAGTAAAAATGTGCAAAAAGCTAGAAAAAAATTTATTTAATTGTTAATGTCATGTAAATGTAAAATATTTTAACATCGTTTGGACTCAGCTTTATTAGTCTTATGATAAGTTGTTGATTTTTATAGTTTGTTCAGGGAACCCATTCCATGAACATATGCTACTCAGGGACCCCGAGTTTGGGGGGTGGTGGATTTTTTTATATTTAAAATAGTACTTGCATTTTTAACAAGAATGTCTTTATCTCTATGTTCGTATAAGTGTTTCTTTTAATTTTTTTCATTCATGCATTAATATTTAATTACAACTTTGTTTCTAAGCATTCTCTGCTGAATTGTTTCTAAATTCAGTGATTTAAAAATGGTGTTACGGTTGTTAGATATTTACCTACTACTACTATCAACTCTTAAGAATTTTTTTTTAATGTATATAGTATACATACCATATTTTAATTTTAGTTGGGGTAATAGGTTTATAAAGAAGAATTATTTTCTTGTACTGTGTATTAGCCTAACTTTTGTTTCTTAATTAGCATTGGTTTTTATGTTTGTTACATTACATTTGTAAAAAAAAAAGTATTTTTTTTATAAAGGCTCTTTTTAGAATATGTTACAAACGCTCCTCTAAAAAGAAGTATTATTCTCGGTTTTATTTGAGTACAGGGTTATTTCCCTATTCTTTTTGTAGATAAGATTACCCAATTACAGTATTTGTATCCTTTTCACTCACGAAAGGAAGGTTTTATAAACTGAATATATAATGTATACTGTAATTTGATCATTCTAAGAGTGGTCATTCATTCCGAGTCATTTGTATTACCTGTAGAGTTGAAGTGGAGAATCATACTAAACTAAAATATGAGTCCTTATAACAATAACAGTTTCTAGGCTATCATTTAAATCATGAATGTCATTTGTGGTGTTTGAAAACGTTGAATAGTATTTTGAATAAATTTAATAAATTAATATAAACTTGATTTTGAAAAAAAAATATGTTATTGTGTGTTTCTCTCCTTTTTACTATTATTGTTTAAAATATTAATACAGACATATATTGGAATTTTAATATTTTTTATAGTTCGCTGTCAGCCACAACATTTCTATTTAAGATTTAATATAAATTATTATGTGCTTACATTAATATAGTAAGTATATAAGTATTATCCCCCATCTAGGCCAATTTTTTAAACGGAGCCTGTGAAGCAGCGTTTACAAGTTATCATTGAACATGACATACAAGGAGATCATATGTGGCCAGCACAACACCCTGGTGTCTTACACATTCCCAACTACTCAACTCAAGGACTCCTTCCAACCTTTATGAAGATTTGAACCTGGAACCTTCAGTATGAAGTCTGAGCATGTCGTGCAACATACAGCAATATGTCTTGCATTTAATAAGCACGAATAATAACAAAAATGTGTATATTTGTAATAGTAATAGTAAAACAATGATTAGACCTATCAAAAGTTTTCTATTGAGAAAATAAGTTTAGAAAATTGAACAACACAACATATGGCCAAATGAAAAGTAAAAAAAGAATTTCTAAAAAAAACATATCAAAGGTATCTAATAGTAAATAGTCTAATACTAATAACTAGTAGGCCTAATATCTAAATACAAATTGGAATTAATGTTTCTCTCATAATTTTGATAGGATGCAGATAAAGTGTGTGAAATTTAATGAAGAAACCACAAAAATACCAGGCAATGTTTGTAAAAAAAAAAATTATTAAATAATTATTAAATAATATTAATAGAATATTATTAATTTGTAATGTGTGAAAAAATTAAATATAAAAAAAACTGACAATGAGGACAAATTATTTTATTATTAGGCTAGTATTAGCAAAATCAATTTTAGTACAGGAAATGTATATAGGCCTACCGGTAAATATATGTATGCACTGAGATGGAGGATTGGTTGGGTTTAGTGTATAATTCTGTAATATGTTACTAAATATTAGATTATTACAGTATGGCCTATCTGATATTATTATAATTATAGCCTGGAAAAGAAAAAACCCGCTCAGGCACAATAAGACTAGTTGTATAGCCTGGAAAAGAAAAAACCCGCTCAGGCAGAATAAGACTAGTTGAAATAACATAACCTCATTCATTAAATATAAACACTCTGCTTAAGGGCAGGGCATTGGGTCAAGAGAATCTTTCAGCACCACTGATCTATAACAAAATAGATCAGTGCTCAGCACACACACAAACGGCTGTAGGCCTAAGTGGCATAGGCCTATAGATATGCCTTTACTTTTTACAGAATAGGCCTTAATCTGGTTTGCAGTACTCAAACAATAATTAATTGTTTCTAAATGCAAACGAAGTTCTGGAATTTTATTAATTAAAAGTAATTAGCGTAGGCATATAGGCTATTATATTTTGAGGTAGTGTTTCAATAGCCTATATAAAGTGCCGTCACTTAAGGGGGGGGGGGGGGGCAGAGGGGGCATATAATGCTCGGGGCGACACTTCTAAGGGGGCGGCCAATAGGCCTATAACCTAAGATCATACCAGAAATTTTTAGGAGAGTTGAAAACTTGAAGGGGAAATACAACTTTGAAATACAAACTGTGAACAAATGGAATAATGAATAAAGATAGTAGAAGTTATAATTTCTTAGGCTAGCCCTTTTTATTTGCACTCAAACTATAGGCTATTTATAATATAGGTTGTAGGCCTAACTAGACCTTTAGACTATATTCTATATAGTCTAGATTCTAGTCTAGGTCTACTCCTAGATCTACAACATAAATCTTCTTTATAGAAGTCTTAAGTCTTTATAGCGTCTGTAATCTGTAGGCCCCTATAATGTATAAAAGATAAAATTTATTAACTAGACTAGATCTATAGACTATAGGCCTATAGGCCTAATAAGCAAAGTTTTATTAGCGTGCTCTTCAAAATTATTCTAATTTAAAAAAAAAAGAAGAAGATGAGTTTTCCGTGCTAAATTAATCTAGATCTACGATATTTTTTGCATGTTATGTTAGAATTTTAAAAATTTTAGGCAGGTCTTCGATAAGGGACTTAATAAAGTCTACCACGTTTTTTGTTTTTTTTTTAAAGTATCTTCCCCTTCATATTACAGGAGCCTTCCATACTTCCACGAGCTCATTTGCCCACGGAGAGTAGAGAATCTAGACACTAACTAGCAATACTAGTAATACTAGTACTAACTAGTAACTAGCTATTTACTTCTTTCGCTTCTGTTGATAAACGATTTGTTATTATTTGCCTACTTTCTTAGATCATCTTATTATTTTCCGCTAGCTATTATTGTTTCTCTGCTATTTAGAAGTATTTTTAATTAACCAGTCACAATATTAACCTACTATAAATTATGCTATAGGCCTACTGTACTATAATTTAGACTAGATCTATATAAAATCGACGCGATAATAATAATTTTTATTTAATTTAAAGTTAAAGTACTATTACTAAACTAAACTAGTCTAAATTCTTGCCACTGTCAAGTTCTAGTTTATTTTAACTTAGTAGTACTTTGTTTAAGTTTATTTATTTATTAGTAATAGTTTATATGGTATTAGACTTATTAGTAGAAGAATTTTATTTTTAAAAGATTTATAGATGATAGATCTAGATCTAGATTATTTTATTATAATTCTTGTCATGAAATTTACAATTATGTAATTAGGTCATCTCTTTACAATTTTAGTTAAAATGTCAGATAAAACACTTGGTCGTCCAAGTCTTAGACCAAGTCAAATTGTTGAAATTGACAATATTTTAACTAATGAGCAAATAGTTCTAGAAAAATTTAATTTAACCCATTTTTTATCAATTACTTCTAGTTCTAGATCTAATACAATTACTTGTCTAGGGTGGCTCGCTGAAAGAAAGTTAATAAGAAATTCCTGCCTCTGTCATACCTGTATCCTTCCTTGCAAGCTACATAAGTATTCTAAAGGCATTGATGGCTACAGATGGGCATGCTCCAACTATAACTGCAACTTTCGACTGTCTGTCCGAAGTGGCTCTTTCTTTGAGAAAAGCCAGTTGTCGCTCCAACAGTTAATGTCTGTTATATATTTTTGGTGCAATGAAGCATCTCCAAAAGTCATTTTTACTGAAGCAGAGATAAATTACAATTCATTGACGAGTTGGTTTAGCCTTTTGAGAAAAGTGTGCTCTAAATATCTCCAAAGGCACACTACAGAAATTGGGGGCATGGATGAGGCTGGGATGCCTTTAGAGGTTGAAATTGGTGAATCTTTTTTTTTCCACAGAAAATATCATAGGAGTACACCAAAACAAGGCTTTTGGGTATTAGGGGGGTTTGAAAGAGGTTCGGGAAAGTGTTTTATGGTTGAGGTAGAAGATAGAAAAGCCAAAACATTATCAGCTCTTATAGAAAAATACATTTTACCTGGAACACATATCATTTCAGGCAGTTGGGCAGCATATGCGAACATTGCAAATATTCGCAATGGAATTTATACCCATTCAGTCATCAATGAAAATAATAATTGTGGAGATTCCCTAGACCCCAATATCCACACTGAGAACATTAAAAATGTATGGATCATGCTGAACCAAACAGTAAAGCGGCAATTTAGATTTGATCCTGATCTCATTCCTAGCTATATAGATGAATTCATATTTAGAAATTATTTTGCTAGTGAAGAAATCACAGGACATTTTATTATAGCCATAACTGAAACACATGTTGTACATTTCTAAACTGCCTCTTATTGTCTTTATCTATGCAACTCAGCGTTAGGGTATGATGTGATGGTCCTGCTATATGTCTTATTTCACAATTGTGATAAAAAGAAAACATATATCAACTTCAATTTCAATGATTGTGTATTTTCAACAGTTTTTATATTTCTGATTTTTTAAATTATTTTTATGATTTCTTCCTCTTGTATTAGAAGGTTGTCATTCATTCAGGATTTGTTTGATATTTTTAACACTAATTTTTCTCAATAGTATATATTCGCTCTACTTTATTTTTAACTGTTGTATCAGCTTTGTTTCATGTTTTTTTTATCTTGATATATATATATGTATAGGCCTATATTATAAAATAATGTATTTCTAATGATCTTTTGTATGTTGTAGAAAATTATCATTCTGTATGTTTGGTATTTTTCAAATTAATTTCTCTTCACTGTGCGTTGTGAGTGCATCCACTCTGCGCTTCATTTCCAACCTTTGTGAAATTTTAAAACATAAATTTCATTTGTATCGGTTTAAAAATGTGTATTTTCATATGCTTTCTCTTTGTAGAACATTTTAATTAGGATTAGCAAATGTTTAAATGTATCTCTACATCTATTAATAGTATACAAATTAGCTTTCGTCATATTTAGCTTACCTAAAAAAATTTTGGGTACCTTTTTCATTAGCATAATATGTACTGTTGTATCATAATTTGTACAAAGCTGTTTACTCAATTTACTGTATCTCCTTTGAATGCAGTACTAGAACATTCTCAAGTGAAGCTCTGTTAGCCTTTAAAAAATTTAGTTTTTCTTTAATATTAGCCTGGCACCAAAAAAAGGGTTTGACTTTTCAATGCTATGCTCAATAATATTTAAATGTCACAAAATATCCAGTACTCTGACCATTGAAGCAAGTGAGCAAAATATGTTTGAATCCTGGGCAAAGTTTTATTGAAACACAGCAAGAGCTTGAAACCAACAACGGAACTCTTGCTGTAAGTTGATACTTTGAACTTTATATTTTAGTCTGTGTAAATGACATACTGGGATATGGATGTTAAAGGATGATCTGAAAATCAATTCTAACTTTCCAAAAGTTTTGAAAGCGGTTTTTTGATTTTCTTTTGGAAGGTAATTGTTTAACTTAAGTAGCCCACCCTTTTAACCCAGTTTTACTGAAAGAAATATTTTTAAAAATAATCATGCTCTAAACAAATAGGCCCTAAATGATTGATTGCCTTGCAAACATTAATCAAACTTTTAATAATAATGTATTTTTAAGTACCTTAGGTTGATCACTTTTGTTATATTGGTACTTGTAGGTTAAATAAAACCATTTTCTCTTTCTGACCTAAGATTGTGACAGAGCTGGGATATTTTTTTTTATCTACAGCTTTGTAGAATAAAATATGGATGATCAGTTTAAAATAAATTTCATCAATTGATAATATTTTTTGTAAGAAAATGTTAAGTATTAACATCCTTAATTTCCTTAATAGGCAAGACAGTGTATTTTTACTATTTATCATATATTATTATTATATATATAAATCTCAAAAGGTGTAAGTATGTATGTGGCTATGTATGTACATACTGCATAATCTTTTTTAATACTGGACAGAATGACATGAAATTTGCTACAAATATTCTTTGTGATACTGCGGTGGACACTGTCAAGGTTTTACATTTTGTTGAAATGACCGCAGGCGGCATTTTGGTCATAAAACATGAAAAAAAAAGACAAAATTTTGGTTTCACGTCAAAAGTGCCGGTTCAAATTTTATCATTATTCGATCGATCGGGCTAAAAATAAATGAGAAAAAAAAGCACGTTGAGGTTTCGCAGGAAAAGTTGGCTGGCTTTTTTTATGATGTCATCAAATTTTGCCTATTCATGTTAAATTATCATTGTTTCAATGTTTGCTAATGTACTTTATTAATGAATAGAACAAAATATATTCACGTTTTAATTTGTGTCCTGATTTGTAGCGGGCAATTTTTTAAATTGTTATAATGGGTAATGGTTTAAATGGGTAATTTATTTTGCAGCGGGCAAATAAGAAAAATCCTTCACGTTTTAAATTCGTGTCGTATACGAAATATAAAATTTTTAGTTCTTGTGGGCAATCTCATTATAACTGCTTGAGTAGTTAGAGTTAGAGTGTATGTAAACATAACTTTTAGCCGGTTGGGAGGACTGGGCACATACCTGCTAGTATATATATATATACAGCTTTTAATTTCTAGTCTTTTTATTTTTTTTAGTAAACTTTAACATCAAACCCTACTAATTTTACTTGTATTACCATAATATTAATAATATAGAAGTGTACAATTATTTTTGAAAGAGTCTGCAATTACATGTATTTTGAATAGTTGTTTATTAGCTCTATATAAAGAAAAGTGAAATTTATAATATAGTTATTTTAAAATTGACATTCATTTACAATCATTGGCATAACACATTGGTACGCAGGTTGTGCAAATCATAAGGCCTAGGCTCTAACCAGCACCTCTGTCGGAGAGTGGACTCTTTCTTTTCTTTCACGTTTAGACATTTGGGATTATTAGTGAGTAAGACTTGCTTTATTTGGCTTCCTATTTTTTATGCTCTAGCCCAAAGCACTTAATTTTAATCAAAGGGGTCCACCAAAAAAGGTCTGACAACAACCTTTTCTGTGCCGCTCAATTAATGCTTTGTTTATTATGCTTACTTTTTGGGGGGGATATAATGTCATGTTTACATTTAGAAACAATTATTTTAATGGGGAATTTGACCTTTTTTTTCAGATGCTGTTCAGTTCAGTCAAGCTTACCTCAAGTTGGCTAATCAAATTTGGATTGAGTTGCTTCATCTAAAAATACCAGAGAATATTTGAGTGAAATGAAGGTTGGCAGGAGCTGTAGAAAAAGCTGCAGAGTCTATTGATATTTTTTTCAAGTATCTCTTTTTAATCCATCTTATAAATTCAAAGAGCTATGTGCGATGTAAAGTACAAATAATTATTTCTGTGTTCATTAACTTCTGATTTCAACAAACTATCTTGGACTTGGACCAACTCAAAACTCACAAATGGGACCAAACTATGTTTACCAAGACTGCTTTTTCAGTTCTATGACATCAAGGGGTATACAACCTATTGCTGAAAAGTCGCAAGCGACTGTTTACAAGTCATATTAGAGGGCTGGTCAAAGTGCACAATAGTGAGTTTTTGATGTGTTCCAATGTTAAGAGAATGTGCGCCATCTTTGTTCAAGATGTCTTCAATGGCTTGGTAGCATGGAGAGAAAGGACTCTGTATAAATTCCTAAGGACCGCTTCATGTGAAGCTGGCAATCTGACAATTGACAATTCAAATACAAAGATATACTTCAAATTGACACAAAGGCGGATATTATCTTTACCTTCATAAATGACTGGGAGCATTAAGCAGATTTTCTCTACACCACTGTCATAGTGGGTACTGTAGCCTACGTGTAGTAGGGCATATGAGACCATCTACACCACTGTCAGAGTGGGTAGCCTACGTGTAGTAGGGCATATGAGACCATCTACACCACTGTCAGAGTGGGTAGCCTACGTGTAGTAGGGCATATGAGACCATCTACACCCTTGTCAGAGTGGGTAGCCTACGTGTAGTAGGGCATATGAGACCATCTACACCACTGTCCGAGTGGGTAGCCTACGTGTAGTAGGGCAGATGAGACCATCTACACCACTGTCAGAGTGAGTACTGTAGCCTACGTGTAGTAGGGCATATGAGACCAGGAGATCAGAACTATTCAGTATTTGCATAGAGAAATTGACAAAAAGCTAGGGACAAGGGAGCTCAAATTCACAACTTGCAGTTCTTGTGTACTAAATACAAGAAAGACTGTGTCTCAAGGATTGACATGTTAGCCACAATCATAGATGTAACTTATTTGCATGGGAATACAGCAGATAGGACACAGACAACTTTATATTTTGGCTGCTTCTAGTTGTGGGTAAAAAAATAATTGTTTTAAGATATAAATATATTTGTGTAGACATCTTTTAGTACAATGCTGTGCATGAGTTTTAACATATATTTTTGCAATCTGCAATCGAAGTTAATATTATTTTTAATATTAAGTCATCTCTTGCAATGCTAAAGCATTGAAAATCTGAATTATTTTTTTTTGCTCTCAGAAATGCCCACCATTGTTGTACTTAAAGTACACCTCATGACTTATGCTATGCTGCGCAACTTTTCACTAAATTATCCATTATAGATTTTTTGCATCTAATTTATAGATGAGCCTGGAAGGGAAACTACAGTTCTGACGGCATATGTTATTGAGGTTACTTCTATAAAAAAGATTAATGTGCCTTGTGCTTATCTGTGGTTTGTGTCTATTAATACTATTATAGTCTTGCATTTTTTTCATATAGGGGCTTTAAATGATGTTTCTTTTTACAGTTTGTTTAGGCAACCCATTCCATGTCTGTAAGCCACTTGAAGAAAAGGAATTTATTTGAATTTGGTCCTGCTTATCCACACTAAGAAATATCTTTTTAATCTCTGTCTCTCCTTAGTATATTATTTTAAACTTTTGTGCTAAAAGTTTTTCTCAATTCAATTGTTCTAGTTGTTTTTAAATATTTACTTTAGTTGGGTGCCAGACACAAATATGTACATTCTAGTTGTTGTATAGGTCTACAAATGACTACCAAATGTTAGGTTGCATTTTAGCTTTATGTTCTTGTTACATTTGTATATAGAAATTTTATAAAATCTCTTGTCTATTTTCTTATATAACAGAACCACTTCATGTATAGAAATAGACTGTTATAGGTTGTGAAGTGGAGAATGGAATTTAAATGGTAACTTAAATACGGGTCACATAACAATCTGTATTGTTGAAAATTATGTTAAAAATATTAATCTATGATAATATTTGAATACACAATTTTTGTATGAAACATGACTTTAAATTTTATGTTTTTCTTTATATTGTTTGACACTGTAATTGGCATCTCTGTTGTATTGTATTATAAATTAGCATTTGTGTGATTGCTTTTGTTTTAGCATGCTCTCATTCACAATTTATGTTTCAATAACTTCAATTTAGAAAACAATCAGAAGTATGTGTTCTTTCAGAGTAATTTAATACAAATTCTACAGTGCATAAATTAATAGGTCTTGATTACAAATTATATACAACACCAATAATATCAATGTTTGTAAACATAAGTTTTGTGATGAACAAATAAGTGCCAATTAGAAAAATAAAAATCTCAACACAAGTCCAAATTATAAGAAGCCCAATATTTAAAAGAATATTTCTTTAACATGTTATAAACTAGAAAGCTATACGGGTATTTAAGAAGAACAATTAAAATGTGTGTCATGTGCAGAACTAACTATTCTGATATATTAAAGACTGGATTTTGTTCAAAACTACATTTTTGTTGGCTGATTTCAAAACACTTGATGCTAAATGTTTTAATTACAGCAGTATTTTATTTAAAAAAAAACAACAGCTAGGGACAAAATTACAGTATTTCAGTAGACATTGTTGAGATTCAAGCACTGGCATTGAATGTATTGCATTTAGGGCAGGAAAAGGAGGGTTTTAATGGGGTTTCAGAATATGAACACAATACAATTTCATCATAAATAATTGAAAAAACAACACTGTTGTATGTCTTAACTATTGATGATGTCAGCTTATAATAATGCAATGTTTCTAGGATTTAAATTCTAAATTTTCTAAAATATTTTATCAAGCAATAATATGCTTACAAATTTCAAAGTATTACTACATTATGAACATACCACTGACATATTAGAGCTGTTTAAAGCAATGTTGGGCTAGTTCAAATACAATTTTATGGAAAGTCAAAGTTACAACAATTTAGAATAGCTTAAACTGGCCACAAACTAACAAAACAAACAAGTAGGCCTAGTATTGAAGTAGAAAATGTGAAAGAAAAAGAACCCTAACCATACTAACATATTTTAATTTAAAAAAAAATTAGGACAATGTGAATGCTATAAATCAATAGACAAAATATATTAACTCGATTTTAGTGTAGATGTATTAAATTATGCTATGCCAATTGTCCTTGCTTGTGGAAAAATCGTGGGTAGGCCTAGTGTATCTTTGAATTTAACTTGAATTTCTTTTGAGGAACATTTACACCCTTGGATCAAAGTGCTAAAATTGTACTAAAAAGGAAACAACAAAAGAGGCCGGATTATTTTGTGAGTATTTGCAAATAAGCCTACATGTCTTTATAACATGTTATGTAGGTTAAAGACCATAATATAGATGGAAATAAATAATAATATAAAAAACAACAAGATGTGCACAATTGGCAGCACCAAACAGGATGTTTACCAACTGGTGTAGAGTGTTGGACAGATTTCTTCAGAAGCAAGGTCTGCCAGCTTTACACTTGCCGCATAGGTCACTGCGATGATTTCTTTCTGGGTTAATGTGTCTCTCCTCACACTCGCACACCGTTTTGTGGCACTCGGCACACTTGAGTCTCTCTACACGGTGCGGCTTGCACATCACCTTGCAGTCTTGGCACTCCTGACCGTACCCCTTAAACATGCCGGCATTGGCCCCATTCGGAATCAATTAGAGTTTTCCCCCCTTGCCCTAATACGTACCTATTAGGTTGCCAGCAGTTGCCCGCATGGCGCCCCAATGAAAAGCGATATCGCTATGCTAGGAGGCCTTAGTAGGCCAAAATGGCCGCCATTTTGGCGTCGATACCCGCGCTGATACCTGGGTCGATTATGGGCCAATGCGGGCATTAGACATGCGGGCGCGATTAGGGTTTGCCGGCATTGGGGCCTAATGGATATCCCCCTCCCTTCTCCGGCTTTTCATTTCGTTTCCATATCGGGCCAATGACGGTAGTTTATTACCAGCGCAATGCGGTTTTTGCCTTCATTGACCCGTATATTTAGTCCTTATCAAACCAACATTGGGTGGATTCGGATTTTACCTTTATTTACCCACTTTTTCGTAATTATAATACAATATACAAAAACAATTATTATATAAACGCATATAGTAAAAACAAGTAAAACAAAACAAAGAAAGTGATTTCGTTTATATTTTATTATATTTGTATTCAAAATATTTTTTGTTCAACATACAATAAAAAGTATATATTCAATCAATAAAGCAAAACGGCGACATTAAATAAAGTGCAAAAACATGGAAATGGTAGAGTATTGAAGTTAATAACATTTTTTTTTACAGAACTACATAAAATAAAAGTTAGCGTAATTAGTAATAGTACAAAATAGTTGGTCATAATATATAGATATGCCTAAACAATAAATATGATATAATATAGATAAAATATTTTATTTTTAATTGATATACAACTTAATTTATTAATTTAACAATAGCCATGCAGCAGAGTAATGGGAAAAAAATATATTTATGGGAAAATATATATAGGCCTACATCATTACTACAAGCCTACATAGAAATATATATTGATAAAATAAAGCACTATGTAAACAGACATTATAAGTAAACATTGTGCAATGAAAATAAAAAACAATATGTAGGCCTTTGCAAGCCAAGTAGGTTAAGCTATTTTAAAATATAGGTATACATTCAAAATACCAGTTTTTACAAATTTTGTGGAGAAAAAAATGTTATTGTCTAACAATAAAATAGCATTAGTGCAAAATGGAAGATTAATGGGACAATATTATTTAACCCTGAATAATGGGCAGACCGATAATGTATTCCAATAATTAATCAATTTAACACTCTTGCTAGGCCTACAACAATGAAGATAAATTTTACACAATAGGCCTACAACTAAAATTGCTTTATTTATTTAAAAATAGGACTCAAAATATCTTTAACACAAAAACATGTAATATATTGAGGAAAAAAAACATTAACATGCACAGCAATGGATTCAAATGGAACACAAGATATTTTAGGGCTGTAATTTTTTTTTATACTATACACACACACTTATATTATTTTAGTATGCTAACTCAAGTCTTTTTCACAAAACATTAAATAATGCAATAAAGTATCATCTTTAATTATACTTCTCCTATAGGCATATCATAATAATAATAAATAACATTTTGAACCAATTGTGATATTGTAAAAAGCACAGTAATGGAAATGGAACATAAGATATTTCTTTAAAAAAAAATATACAGTTGAATACATTTGAATATTATAGACAATCCAGACACTTACGGTTAACCAAAAAAAGAGGGTCTACATTCATTAAAATATTATGTAATGATTACCGTTAAAACTATTACTATTATTAAACAAAATTAATTCAACTTTGACACAACTATTGTGATATTGTGTAAAAAAATAATAGGCCTACAGGAATGGTTAAGGAATATAAGACATTTATAAAAAAAAAAAATATTCATGATTATAAATTGCTTGAAGTTAACCAATATGAAAGAAGTAAGCTCTACACACAATTAAATTGAATGTTTACCAAAAAAAAACAACACATTCATTATAATGCTATATACTTAAAATTCAATTATATTATAATCAGATCAGGTAAGTAAAAAAAAACAAACTTTTCAGAAAAATGTATAGTACATGATATATTTCACTTTAAATTATAAAGATAACTTTTTTTTTTCAAAGTGAAAATATTTTCGAAAAATAACACTCACCACCCAATGCCACAATTGACAATGAGTACTAAGTTTAATCAATAGATTTACTATTTTCAAAAACAACTTTAATAATTAATAAATATGAGCCATTTATCATTTAGAATACCGGTACTGGGTACATTTGCATACAAAGAATAAATGTGGTTACACATGAATATTAATCCAACACTACTCCCACAGAAAAAATTAAACAGATCCGCTATAAATAAGTCTATGGCAAGCACATGAGTGAAAGTTTTTTCAGTGTATCATGGTCTATTCATCAGCCAATATGTAATCCTGTGGAAATCCTTTATTAGCACTATCTGGTGGATACCACATCTTAATATCCAAGTAGAGAATTTTTGTTAGGTGTATATACTGTCCAATGCACACAGCCTTCCATTAAATCCAGACATAGAATTGTCCACGCTCAACTGATTTGTGAAAAAAAGTACACTATGGTTGTGGAAGGACCTGTCTTGTCAGGCAACTTAGCGAATGCATTATTTGTGAATTGTATAAGTCAAAATCACAACTATAAGTGGTCTTGGTTAAAGCATTTGTACAATAGTCCACATTTCATAAAATCTTAAGATACATAAAAATGTCAGATGCCGGCCTGTTGTGGACATGATATTTGGGCTATTGTAAATGCATCTTGTTTAATCGATGTCTACTGCTTTCCATAAATCTTCACACCTAGCACTGGCTCATCAAATAACTAATCGCCTGGATGTTCAGTAAATTGCATAGGCCTTAACCAACTTCATACTAATCATAGCCCACAATCAATCTCCATCCATCACTGCAGTACACCCTACATCATCTTCAAAATCTGAAAATTAAAATGAAATTTGAATTATAACGTTTTTCAAGTTTAAAAAAAAAACACACTACAAGGTTAGCAAGGATAAACAGAAATCCAATTAACAACTGCTGGCAAGCAATTTCTTTTAAATACTGGTTTTCACCATTGCAGAATAAACAGAACAATTTTGGCTTTCATAGACTGTGACATGATAATTACATTTTTCTCCAGTTTATATGAATAAAAGATTTTGATATCGAAAATAGGCAGTTTTTAAAGACCAATGCTCACAGTCTGTCCTGCAACCCCACAGAATTGGTACACAAGTACCAGTAGGCAAAATAAGATATTAAGGATCAGGTTTTTAATTAAACAAAAAGCCAATTCATTTATCGATACAGTGGTGAAAACATTTCTAAATCGATTGATTACTTCAAAAGTAATTCAAAATTAAGATAACAGTAAGTTCTTTTGGAGACAAATGATAATAAAACAGTACCGATTTGGAATTTTTTTGCATTGTAACAGGTAGTTAAATATTTCCAAGATGAATAAATATTAAACGATTGCTGTTAAATTTAGAAAAAGCATTTTAATGAGCCAATAAACAAGCTGGTGGAAGTTTAAAATTGAAATAATATTTAGACAAGTTGACTTTAATACTTTAAAACTATATCTTTTGTTTGATTTTATTCTAAAGCTGCATAAAAACACATTTTAAGTAATTAATTTCTAAAAATAATATTAGCTTTAAAATTTGACAGCTATAACATTACAAAGCAATAAGAAACTAAAAAATGACCTAGGACCATTCACATTAGTCTGCTTTTTATTGAAAAATTACCAACCTCTGAACTGGTTTGAGCGATAGCATCACATTATATATGAATTTTAGTGTGTTTTGCAACATAGTTATTGACAAAAAATTATCTTTTTACCCTTACTTGGCCTTATGTGTTATTAAATTCTTTACAATAGTTAAGTTATGATACAAAACTATGATTTAGACTTTAGACTTAACAAATATACCTATTTAGTTTACATAGTATTTACTCACCCATTAATTAGGCTATGTCATTTTATATCCTTTAATATCAGCATAGACTAATAGTACACCAGTTTCCAACATCCGACTCTAGAAGAAATAAAAAGTAAAAATAAAATTGAATTCCTTAACCTTGCATTAACAAATTAAATAATATTTCTATATATAGTAAAACCTATATCTATATTCCTATAAATGCTATTTAAACTACCGGTATTGAATGTCATGAAATTAAGCTTAGAAATAAGCTTATTCTGATTACCCTGACCCCTAAGTCTATGCTTAAGTCCAGGAAGTTTTATTTAATGTAATTTAAGTAGGCCACTATAGGCTACATATATATATATATATTAATAATAATGATTATATAATAATATAGGCCTATGCCTATATAAATATACAAGTAAAAAGGTTATTGTTCAGACTTTAAAACTAACAAATAGGCCTATAATGCCCTAGGCCTATATCAACTTTATGTTATACTTACTCACCCACTAATTAAATCATCATCTGCCATCTCTATCAGCTGACTGTTGTCTAGTAGTTATAATAGGCCAACAGGGTGTAATAGAAGATTATAATACTAATACATTAAATATAGCACTACAATCTTGACTCTCGTCTTCCCTCTATAACATCAGACTGAAAAAAAAAGAATTCCTTATAAATATTTAAAATAGAAATACAAAAATAAGCCTATATTTATATCATCTCTATTGTTATTATAAAAAGAAATGGACATGCTTTGTAGAAAAAGGTTTATACTCGATAACTACAGATTTGATAAAACAATAGCCAGTATAGGGTCTAACCGTATACCGTATAGGCCTATATTTATTATAACTAACAACAAATTTCAAATAGCATAGTTCAATATTATGGATATGTAATATTTATAATTAATAATAGCCTATAATACTATAAGTTATATGTCCTATAGACTATAGGGCAACGGTTTGCATATAATATATATATAAAATATAATTATCAAATTGACAATTTCAATTATTGCATAGGCTATTCATAGTATTGATTAATAAATGAATATCATTTAGCCTATATTAATAGTGAATTATATATTTAGGCCTATAATTCCTATAATCCTTATCTAAATCTTATAAGTTTACAGACGTTCCTTCTAGGTAGAAGATTATTACGTACACTAGGCCCAAAACTCCTGCAGGGCGACAGGGATAGAACCCGCGACCTGTCAGTTGGTTTTTGGTCGACAGTCCGGTGAACTAACCGCTGGACCAGCCGGCTTCACTATAAATTAAAAAATAAACGCCTAGACTAGTAGTACTGTAGGTCTAGTAGTTGGCTAATGTGACTTACTGGACTTCTTGTGGTCGTCTGTTGTCTTGAAACTTCACATTATACTGGTCCATACCATATTAGCATATTCCAACCGAGCGTAAGACTGAAAAATTTGTTAAAAAAGATGCTTTTTTATAAATTTAATTAGAATATATTATTATAAAATGGCTTGTCTTTACTGACTTTACGGTTACCTACTATTATTACCTAGCCTAATCTAGATCTATCTAGGTCTAGTCAGTAGGCTACTGAGGCTATTATAATAATAATTATTTAATGATATTATTATTAATTAATGATTTTCCTGAAATGATTCGAGTTTAATAGAACAACTAAGTACTAAGTGTCTAAGTCCTAGACTAAGCTTTAAGCAATTATACACAAAACAAAAAAAAAGATTTTTTTAGCCTTTATTTTAATAACGTAACATTTTTAAGTCAAAAGTCAAAGTTGTTTTTAAATCTTTAATTTAACAAGTAGGCCTACACCTACATGACATATATAATGATTTAAATGATTAATTATTCATTAACTTTAACTTTATTATTTAACACGTGTGACTGGTTAAATATATATTAAAATATTAGCGGTTTTAATAATTATACACGTAGAAGTAGTAGAGGCCTATAATTCCTATAATATATTTAATATTAGGCTTCATTTACTCACCTTCTATATACTATATATCGTACTTTATAGCCTAGAATTAAATCTCCATCATAATGATACTCCATGAAGTCCATGCGATTAAATTGTGTCGGTTGGACCGGTATTTAAAAATTCCGACTACCGGAATAATGGACAGGTATTAACGTGTATGCATGCATAAAAGGTCACATGCAATAACATTTCCGTTCTTATTGGATCATTTTCTTCGAAACAATGTCTGTGTGCTACTTTACTGGTTGTACTCAAATTTGTTGGGGATTAAAATTTATTTCATTTCCAATAGATGTTTACAAAATAAAAAAATGTATTGTGGAAGTCAGAAGTGAAAAATCACCTTTTTAAAATATCAAACTTATTGCTTAATGCAAAAGATTTGAAAAGAATTATTGTTATTCGTTTTTTATGAATTTACGCATTTTGTTTTTCAATAACCAAGAAAACGCAACTCTTAACTCATTTATTTTGTAAACAAATAAACATTTTACCTCACGCGACTGACACTTGAGTATTAATTATCGCCTACTCACTTTTGATGTTAAAAACGGATTCCTCATAACTAATATTGTAACCTTTGTATAATTCTAAAAGACTAGAACTGGCCGTCGAGGTTGAAATCAATTGTCAAACACCAGCAAAAGCATGCGTTTTTTGTTTATTAGTTTAACAATAGAACAGGAAGTTCACGAACATTACAGTTTAAAAGGTCACACCTAATTAAGACTCCTCCATGATTGGTCAAGCGAGATTTGTACAATCGCGTTAGTCAGAGTTAGTCCATCAAATTCGATATAAAATCATATAAAATGCTTTCTTAATAAAAAAAATCAAATTATTTAAAATTAAATAGAAAAAAACAATAAAACATATATTTAATATCATTCTAATAAACGCAAGTTTTATTAAGTCAAAAATTATACCTATAGCTTAAATTATAACTTGTTATACCAAAACGTGTGGTTTCAATGCATGTTGGCGAGATCAGGACTACGATTTAAAGGACTCCGGGTTCGATACCCGGGCTAGTCTATACACTTCGCGAACATTTTTTTAAATATATTTTATACAATATAATATGACTTATATAATAAAATCTTTTAAAAAAGTAAAATAAATAATTAAAAATTGAAGACTGTCAGATGTTTAAATTTAAATCAAGATACCGTGTTTTGTAATGAAAGTAAAAAAAATCTATGTAGGCCTAGATCTATTCATTTTACTCGGTATTCATAATTTAATAAAGAAATTAATTTAATTTTTTACCTAAATAAATTTTTTATAAATGTCTAGATCTAGAGTCTATATTTAAATTATAAAAAAAAATAATAATTATCTTTACATTTCTATCACAACTTTAAAAACACAATTTAACTAATTAAAATAATTAAATACGTTTATTTCATCAAACATTTAATGATACAACAATATCGTTTATTACTATATTATTTAGGTTGCAATACTAGTCTAATGTATTTCAAAACTAACAACACAAATAACTAGATCTAAATCTAATGAAAAACATGAAGACGGCAAATATAGCCTAGAGCTATTATAAACTATTGACAGGGTATCATGAAACAAGAAAGAAACATGAAAGAAACCTCGCACTCTTAGACTCCCACTGAGTCGGCCATAAAACTTTTTTTTTCTCTTACCGTACCACTTTTTCACGGGATGACCTGGGGCTATTCAATGATATGGGTAACATCACAAAAAGAAAGGAAAAAATTCTTTTAGATCTTCTAACCAAAGTCGCCATAAAACTGGTCTCTATTAGCACTTCAATTTCAATACGCGCAACTCAAAAACACATAGCCACTTAACGTTTAAATTCACCCATTCTAATGAGGTTTAGGGTATTAGGTTTCTATTCGGCCATTTCAGAAGTCTGCCGTAATAAGAAAATCCTAAAAGAAAACGATACGGCAGTCATTGTGGCAATTTCATTAGGACGGGAATAGGAAAATCCCTAATCGGTACTATGCGGGTAAAACCTAATGACTAATGGGGCCTGCGCTAGCCCCCATAGACGGTAT